>JASVER010000050.1:4103389-4222907 GCA_030449065.1 Oceanodroma leucorhoa | reverse complement strand
GTACTGGGTTGATGGTTGGACTCGATGATCTTAGAGGTCTTTTCCAACCTTAATGATTCTATGATTCTATGATTCTATTCTGGACACCTTCAAACTCAGCATTGTTACTGCTTCACTCATTGTTTTTAAACTCTTGGCTGGTACAAGCCAACCATGGTTTGTTTGCGTTTCTTCCACTCTAAGATGACAGACTTCTGTGTATATGAAGTGTTTTAAGGGGGGGGAGATTGCCACTCACGTCTTTTTGGTTCCTCCATGCATCGCAAGGAAGCAAGTCTGCTTCTTAAGCCTGGACTTCATCAGGGCAAAAGTTCCCTGGGGCTGTTAATCTTCTCGTTGTCATCCCACATTGCTGCTGCTTCTTCCGATGGGCGATTACTAATTACACCGCCGTTAACCTGTGTCCGAAGGGCGACGAATTGAAGCCACGAATCTCGAGTTGCCTGTTCGTATAYGGTACAACCAGGGTCAGCTCCGTATGGGTCTGTAACCTGCGTCAGGCCTCTCCGCCTGACAGACTTGGGTGTTGTGGATTAACTCCCGCCAATGCCCTAGCTCGGGATTAAAGCTGCCTTTTCACATCCCGGCGAGGAGCTTCGCCAGGGTACTGCTGGGGAAGGCACCTCTCTTTCGGTGCCCCGCCAGCAGCAGGGCTGCAAGGGCCAAACCCTGGACAGAACACCCGCAAGGCCGGGGACGCCCCAGGCCAGGCCCCGCCACCGGCAGCCACAGCAGAGCCACCCTGGGCACGGCTGGAGCRGGGAGCGCCTTCCCCTCGGGCCTGAGGACGCGTGGGAAGGAGAGGAGGAAGGTTATTTTTTAATTTTTCAGTCAGAGGGACTCGGAGCTTTGGCGCTGCCCAGCTCCAGCCAGCCTGCTTGTACAACCCTCTGAAGGCAGCAGGTGCCACCTCCAGGCCCCCCGCCGGCACCCAGCSGTTCTCCAGCAGCCCGGCTGGCCAGGCCCGCCGGCAGCGGGCGGTAACGGTGACCCAGGGGGGGTGAGTAACGCTCCCGCGGGGGCAGTAACGGGCCCCTCCTCCGCCGGGGCAGGGGGGTGCCAGCCCCCTCCCCACAGACGCCGTCCCCCACCGCCCCGCCTCCGCACCCCCCCCCCTCGCATCCTCATTCCGGGGCCGCGGCGGGGCTCGCTCTCTCCCCGCCGCCAGCCCGCGGGCGCCCCGCAACCTGCATAAGAGCGCTCGCCCCTCTCCGGCSGCGGGGGCCGCTCTCGCCCGGGATCGAGCATGGGGCCGTGGGGCCGCGGGGGGGGGAAGCCGGCGGGGCTATTCAGATTCCGGGGCGGGACGGGGCGGGGCGAGGCGTGGGAGCCCCCGGGGTGACGCAAGGGTGGCGGCGGCGGCGCGCGGGGACGTCGGTCGGTGCGAGCGGGATGGCGGCGGCGGAGGGCGGCGCGGCCCCGGAGCCGGAGCCACCGCGGCGCGGCCCGGCGGCGGCGGAGGGCGAGGAGGAGGAGGCGGCGGCGGCGGCGGGAGCAGCAGCGGAGGCGGAGCTGGCGGCGGAGCTGGCGGCGCGGCGCAGCGCGGAGGCGCGGCGGCTGGTGCTGTCGCCGCGGCGGCTGTCGGGCCCGCTGCCCGCCGGGCTGTCGCAGTGGTTCCCGGCGCTGGAGGTGCTGGACGTGAGCGGGACGGGGCTGGCGGAGCTGGGCGCGGAGCTGCTGGCCCTGCCGCGCCTCCACACGCTCCTGGCCAAGAACAACCGGCTGGGCGGGCCCGGCTCGCTGCCCAAGGGGCTGGGGCAGGCCCCGCTCGGCCGCTCCCTCCGCGTCCTCAACCTCAGCGGCAACCGCTTCGCCGAGGTGCCGCCCGCCCTGCTGGGGCTCCGCGGCCTGCAGAGCCTCAGCCTCGGCGGCAACCGCCTCCACGGCATCCCGCCCGACATCCAGGAGCTCCGCAGGTGAGGGGCAGGGCGCCGGGCGGGACGGGCCTCCCCGCGCCTCCGGGGCCGGGCCTTTGCCCGGGGGAGGGGGGACAAGAAAAGCCCCGGCGGCTGCCAGGCAAACCCAACCGGCTTTTCTCGCCGCGGAGCGGGGTGCCGCCGGCAGCGCGCCTCGTGTCTCCCTCCCGCTCGGGGAGTGAGTTTTGTCCGGCCTCAGATGTCTCCARGCACTGCTGCCGCTAACGTGGAACTCTTCCCCTTCGTCAGGTTGAGTTGCCAAAACTCAAAGCCGCTCTCCGGGCGGACGACGGGCCTGCTGCGCTCGCAGAACGGGCCACTCTTTCAGGATTTCCTAGCCCTCGGGCTGCCTTGGTGCAGGGGAGGCTCTCCTAATGGCAGCGCGGTTGGTGTGAGTGTTGACATGCAGAAGGYGCTCCGTGGCTTTCCTTCCATACAGATCTCTGGGTGAGGACAAAATAAAACCCCTGGCCTCATGCAGCTCACGGCTGCACGATGGACTGCCCAGAATAAAGATCTGGTTGTGGCTCACGCAAACAATAGGGCCTTTCTGCTGGTACAGCTCTAGTCTCATCAGGGTGCTTGCTGGCACGGTTGAGTTTTTGTTGTATTTCTCTCCACCCATCCAGCTCATGGAGATCTGGCAGATCAGCTGTTGCATCTTCTGAAGCATCGAGCCCTAGGCTGGGCTCAGGTACAGTGGTACATCTGGCTCTGGGGCTGGGTCAAACCCCTGCAAGCCAACGACATAGAAACCTGTGGCTGAATCACGGCAGTTGGGAGCATTGGTGGGGTGGGAACAGAGCTGAGGTAGGACTGAGTATTGACTGCAGGCATTGACCTGGGATAGATGCTCCTGAAGCCTGCCATCCTCCTGGGCAAGCCGGGGACCGTGTTCTGATTCGTGTGTTACACGCGGGCACTTTGGTGTATTCTGCTGGTTTCTCAAGCCTCAGACTAGCCCGTGTGTGACTCTGTGCTAAGACTTTGGGTCTGAACTTTCTTCACCCCAGCTCTTTGCCAAGGGACTTGCCAGAGGCAGCCTTTCTTATCCAMATTCCAGCAACCTTGACCCTAAGTAGCTGGATTCGCCCCGATGGCTCAGCAGAGCTGCATCCAGTGGAAGTACAGGATGGTGTATGTGGGGTGCTGTCTTCCACGGTCCTCRGCTGGAGGTGCCGGAACTACCCAACACCACAGTGCTGGTGGGAGATGGTTTTGTCCGCTGCARTGTAACACAATTGGGTACGCGGCTTTTTCCCAGATGGCCCAGCGTGCACTTGTTTGAGGATCTGGAGCAATGCTGGGTTAAGCTAAGTTTGAGAGATACTATGAGGCATTTTGAGTGCTAGAGAATGCCYGTGCCCTTCTCAGCAGAGTTGGGCTGCATCCTAGGTTAGGGCTGTCATGAGGAAGAGGAACCTCAGCTTTCCCTCTATTCACAAGCAGTTGCTTCAGGGTTAACGCAGGAAATGAGGACAGTAGCACCAGCTTCGTGGGAGAGGAGGCCAACGGAGAGGACGCCAATGGAGAGGACAGCTRTGTGTGGGAGATGATCCACGTTGCCTCCATAGCATGCCTGGTAGCATCCAGGATGTGTTTGGGACCTGATTGTTCTGCCCACCTCTGGGGCAGAGGCTCCCTGCTGCTGCTGCTTGCATGCTGTCATGTGTGGTTGTGGTTTCCTTCTCTCTTTTTTTTTTTGGTTTTTTTGTTTGTTTTTTCCCAAGAAGACAAACCTCATCCTTCTTGTTATGCTGCTGACCCCCGGAAGGTACCAGGCTGCGTAGCACTGCACGTGGTGCCCCAGTGGGCTGTGTGCTGTGCTCCGTGCTGCACCGCTGTCAAACTACTGCTGCATGGTTACTCTGCCTTGTTCCTCTGGCCTGCCCTGAAGCAGGGCTCCTGTTTGTCTTGTCCTGCAGCTTTTCTTGGGCTGGTCATGCTCGAATCCTAGAATGACGATTCCGAGAGGGCAAATGCGGACAAGGTTATTGAACTGTTTATCGTTACAAAGTGATGCGTCAGGTAGAAAAACTAGACTAGACCCAGCTTGTGTCTGCTGCCCGCATAATCATTGCTAACTCATTGAACTTCTGCTAATGTGTCACCATAATATAATTGAACTTTAGCTCAAGATAGCGAATCCGCGCTCCACCAGGATTGTCAGCTTCTTTACCACTATGCCCTCAGTGGCTCTTCTGTATCTGGGACTGCTCGAGTAACAAAAGGGAGCAGCGCACCTGCTTGCTAGAGCTGGAAGAAAACAATACTTTATAATCTAATATTCCTCCAGAGGGAATCCTGAATCTGCTCATTGGGAGCCAGATAACCAGTGACCTGACACCCTTGCCAAAAAGATAGTAAATATGTACTGGAGARAAACTGCTGCCAGACCCTCCTCCTGCCTGCCAGCAAGAGAGGTGTCCGCAGCGGGAGTGCGCGTAGTGTTAAGTGGGTAAAAGGAGCCTGAGCAAGGACAGCGCAGAGCCAGCTGTTGTGGCAGGGTGACACAGAGGCATCTGTTCGCTTCTGAACTCTGGGACAGGAGGTGGGACCTGGTGTGGGTGTTGGGGCTTCTGTTAACCTCACAGCTCAGGCTGCAAGTGTCCATCTCGCCGTTGCTGGCAAGCCAAGACTTCGAGCCTTTTTCCATATGCGGCTTCCCATAAAAGAAATTTTTCTCGTGTCTCGTGGTCTCTGGGACCGCAGAGGAATGCAGGCAGCACTTTGACCAGACACGTTCCTCCTGCTGGTACTAGAGTTCCTGAGGCCAGCAGTTCTCTTCTTCCTGTGACCCTGGCAGCTTCCCATTTGCTCCAGTCACTGATTATAGAGCTGAGCAGAGTTGCAGAGATCTAGAAATAAAAACTTCTTTTGTTTCCAGGGAATGTCTGAGCTCTGATGAGATTATTTTTTTTTTTTAGATTTGTGATAACTAAGCTTCACGTCTTTCCTCTGCACCCCATACAGTTTCCTGTTGTAGTTTTAATGAAGGCCAGGAATACAGCAGGTAAGAAGTATACGTGGTGAAGTTGAACRAATAGAAAGCTGATGGGTTTGATCTGCTGAAGGAGAAGGAACGTGCTGGCAACTACAGATGCAAAGGCCCTGGAATGAGACACGTGTGCCATGTGTTGTTACTCACGTGAAGATAATAAAGCCACAAGTTTGCAGCAAGCTGGGGTCAGGCATTTTGTGCAAAAACTTATCTTAGCATGTTCCTAGTGATTTGGCAAGTTAATGAACAGCGATAAGAACCACAGCCAGTCCGACTGCTGTCTTGTCTTACTCCTTCCAGCTTTGGCCATCTGCCCCATCCTTGCCCACACACATCTTTGTGTGCAGCGCAAGATCCTGCGGAACGTGTGTGCCTTTAACCTGRTTATCAGTTGCCTCCTAGGCTCTTGTAGAAGGGACCACCTGCTTGAAGCTTCCTTCARATGGCTTCACAAGTGGATGATCGTGATTGCTCTGGTGATGGCAGCGGGGTGATGCTGGTCATAGCGTGCTGGCACCGAGGATGAATAGCCTTTGCTTCGTGTTTTCCATTGGGGAAGCATTGTGGAAAATGCAATGCTCTTTCCTCCTGATTCCACCAGAAGTGTCTATGGTGACCTGCAATAGCCTCTTAAGTTTCTGAGAAGATAAGTGTGGGTCCTGCTGAGGGTCTTTTAAAATCATGTTGAGGCTCCTTCTGCATGCCCACCACCCCCGTTACTGTCAGCTAGCAGTGTCAGTACAGTGCAACACTTAAATTACAGCATTGGCCGTTGCTGTGAATTTAGAGTAGAAAATGGATGAGATGCATTTCTCATCAGATGGATGAGAGCAGCCCGCTTTGCATTGCTTTCCTGTTTGTTGCCAGAAAAAAGATGAGCTTAGCATAGGTAGCCATAAGTGTAACCTTTTCTGTAGTTCTCCCTCCAACCTTGACCTTGCTGTGTTTTCAGTGTAAGATGTTATGGTCAGTCACTCTCTTTCAGACTCGATTCACAGCCCCCAGCAGCTCCTGAACTGTGATCTGCATAGACGTACCATCGCTGCACTGGCTGCGCGTGCCCTTCCTCTGCTGATCCAGCTGGGGATGCGATAAGGGGCGTCGTGTATTGTAGCTGGTGAGCTAGAAACGTGGTCATCTGCTTGTGCCGTTCTGGACAGAATTTGTTCGGCAAGTCTGGTAAAATACAGCTCTGRTCTTCACTGTCCAGCTGTGGCTTTTGGCTTAAGGGTGCGTGGGTTGCCCTCGTCAGTGTGCACGCTCGGGGAAATGTCTTGCAAGTGTCCTGTAAAGGGAAAAATTCTCAAGAGCTTAGCGAAATGCAGTCGATGCCTTGAATCTCCTGATGCGAATTTCGATTTTAGTCTTATTCTTCTAGTTAATACTCTCGTGCTCAGTAGAGCACCAGGAGCAGGCGGAAAGAGCTTGGAAAAGAGCCAGGCTTTTTCCAGGCGTCTGCCGCGCGTGCTCCTTTCCTCCTTGCTTGGATTCCCCTAGTAAAGCCCAGTTGTGCAAGGGCTGGGATCAAAGGCCTCAAACGCCTAACTGGATTCATCCAAGTTTTGTGTAAAGGCTTAGATGAAACGAAAACCAGAGTATTTGCTTTTATTCATGGGTAGTATTAAGCATGTTAGACGAGCATGCACTTAAGAACGGCTGTTACAGTGTGGGAAAAACGGCAAGTGAAGCTTTGATAAAGATACAGCATTAGGAAATCTGCTTGCTGCCTCCCTTTTTCTTCCCCTCTTCAAACGTTTTGCAAATAGTTTTCAGACGACCGTTTGATCTTAAATTTGCSTGTCAGCAAAGGCTATGCAGTTCTCTCAGGAATTAGCAAATCGTAGAACAGGGTTAACAGGAGTGTATTGTGGGCTGCTTTTAAATTCCTCCCTTGCATGAGCCTCAAAACTGCCCTGGAAATTTCTTGCTAAAAAGTTTATCTTAAAAAGACCTGGAGCTATTTCAGGCTCATTGTTTCTTTTTTAGATTACCTATTTAGATGCATCTGTTTGATGTCAGCTGTCAAATTTTATCCAAAGAAGCATCTGTGGGGAAACAGGGTGGATTGAAAATTTGAGTATCGTCTATGCCAGAAGACATTCTCCCCTTGAAGCATGACTGTGAAAGTGTCATGGTAATTGATAGGGTATCAAAAATACCTCTAGTGCTCGGAGTGGGCTCTTCTTATTTACTGAGTGTTTTGGGGCTTTTTGATTTGTTTTGTGCTATATGATGAGCTGGAAACCTCAAGGACATACTCAAGCAAGAATGTACGGTCTCTTGGCACGTTCAACTTTGCTCCCACCACCTGAATCGATTCATTAGTTGTTCGAGCATTTCCCCCCTCCCTTCCCGTACGTAAAAGGATTTACACAGCCACCTTCCAGCCCGCTGGTGTGAAATCCCCTGCTAGGGAGGAGCGAGACACGGTGGGCTTGGCGTGCTGGCTGCTGCTTGCCAGCAATTAGTGCTGGCTGTGCTGTGCGAGCCTGGGTATGGGGCTGAAAGGGACTCCGGCCTTTTATTAGTGTATTTGTCGACAGTGCTAAAAGGCAGGAGAGAAGGTGTCGGCCCCCATTAGTTACTCTGTCAAATGGGGTTTTGGTTTTTTTTTTTTTTCAGTTTTGGTTGAGATGGATTTTGTTAGTGTTTGTCCCTTCTTGAAACTCGTTCAGCCAGATCCTGTGTGCCAGGTTGAATGAACATCATTTATTCTAGCTTCAAAAATAGAAACTTACATTCATTTGAGGCTGGTTGCTCTCTGGCTTTTCCGAGTTCCTGCMCTGACTTTTGAAAGTACAGAAAAATTCCAGCTCTCCCTCTGTGTACACAGCGATGCACGAGACCTTAGCTGGCTCGTCCAAATGACTGTGCAGATTAATGATTGCCAGAAAAACTGGGCCTTCGTGTGAAAGGTTAGTTAGAAGTATTCGCTAAGCTCACCCCTGCCTCTGTTATGGTCCTCCTGTGAAAAACAATGGTGAAAATTGTGGATTGCCTCCTTAGAGGGGCTCTTTTGTGAGGAGGGCACAGCTCAGCAGTGCTCTTGCTCCTCTTCCCAAGCAAGAAACTGTCCCCTGAGCAGGAGAGCTCGAGAGCCAGCGTTGCCTTGGCCTCYGGGTACCGGCTTGGTATGACATGGAAATGGGGCCGGGAGCGGATGAGCCAGGGACAAACTGTGGCCCCGGCGGTGTGGTCRGTGCTCGCTACGAAAGTCAGCTCATTACCAAGCGTCTCTTGATAACGCTTGCCTGTGTCGTGATTAGCTTTGCTCAAACGATTCCTGACATTTTAATTTGGGGCAGAAATGGCTGTTATTAATTCTTCCATCTTGCTCAGCCAAGACTAGGCTAAATCCCTCTTTCTAGCAAATTGTATTTTGCGGGGCGGGAGTTAAAGATTTGTTTTGCCTACTGAGCAGTGTTTCAGGGGAARCTATAAGAATATCTTTGCTGTATTTTTAAATAAGTTTCTTTATAGTTTCAAAACCTCTTCCCTGTGCTTTTTTAATAAATTTACCATCTAATTCATATCTTGAGTTGATGTTGGAAATGCTGAATTTGCTGTACTAGACTGGGCCCGGTGAGTTGTTAGCCTGCTGACCTCAAAAAGGTGATTCGGAAGATAGGTAAAACAGAAAACAATTTTTAAGAAGCCCTTTGTTGCCACAGAAGTTATCTTATTTAGTGGATTTTTAGTTAGAGATAGTTTATATTCTGATGTTGGGGCTTTATAGCCTAGCTAATATAACTGAGTGTTCTCATTAAACAGAGCTTACAAAGAATGGATTTGAAAGCTGTAAGTAGTTTGTAGGCAGTGTTTTTGCACTCTTAGTTTGTTCAGTAAGCTGGTCTTGAAACTTATGCATTTCACACCTTGAAATGAGTTTCAAAAACATTTTTTACTATATATTTTGCACCCCTCTTCCCTGGTAGTATGTGTTTTTACGCAGTGTGTGTTTACGGGCATTATTGTCGTCGAACACAGAGGATGAAGAGTTAATTATTCACTTTTCCTAGGAAGTGAAAACTTGTACACATCTAAACCTTGTTTAAACATTGAAATCCGCATTATTAGAATTCCTTTGCCCAACAGTTTTCAGTGTGGGCTCCAGCAATGGCATGGAGTTAAAATATGCCTAGGAATTGTATGGTCAGCAGTTAAGTCCCTAATGAGAGCCAAGCAGCCTAAATCTACCTTGGTAAACAATGGAGGTTGAAGGAGGAATTTTGGTTAAAACTCAGGACTTTGTTAGGGGATCAAAATTTAATTAAAAGTAATCTCCCCTTGATGTGGCCTCTGCACAGCAACCATCCTCCTACCCCCACTCCTCACCTGCAGGTTTTCTGTGGAGGAGAGGCTGCTTTTGAACGGTGGGGTTTTGGTGGTGGTTTTTTTCCTGTGTACTTTCTTACGTGTTCAGAACAACCTCCAAACGTGCTGTCCCRCTTGATCTCTCAGCTGAAGCGAGTATAGTTGCTTCCTGTCATATAGTCAAATTCAGTTTGAATCTAAGGCTTAGAAATGGCTTAATTCTGTGCCCACTTTGTCAAATCTCAGRTGTTTAGCTTTCCTCTGACACTAAATCCAAAACATAGCACTAGGAAGAAATTTAACTCTATCCTAGCCAAAACCAGGACACGTACTCTGAAAAGGTAAGYGAATCCAGGGGAAGTTAAGCTCCGTGAGCGTCTCCTCATGCGTTGGGGTGGTTTTGTTGTTCTGTTCTTTGCTGATGGGCAGGTGGACCTCTGTGCTGTGTTAGTGGCCTCTGTAGCCCAAGCAGATGCTGGCATTGGGTCTTTGGGGTTCAAGTTTCTTGCAAGAACTGAACCAAATAGTCTCTTTCTACTGTTCTTCTGCTCCACTCCAGGGGAAGCCTCAGGGAGGTGCTTCTCTGRTGCTCCACACACACACAGTTGCAGGGTTTAGACCTTCTCTGGGTTGAGCATCGTGTCCKTTGGTGGTGGCTTGGTCGTGTGTGCCTTTGCCAGCTGTATCCGTAGCCTCTCTGAGGTGCTGCGGTGAGAYGAAGGTGTCTCCTATTCCAAGGAGTTACAAGCTGTTCTTAAAGGCTGRTGGAGCCTGGATGACTTCTTTCTGACCTGCGGGGAACGCTTGGTAGATCAGAGGGGCCGTTTGCGGTGTRGTCAGGCGGCTAACCTGAGTGTGTACCGGAGATAATGAACCAGCACGAGTCCCGCAGGCACCTGCGGGCAGGACCGTGGGATCCACCTGTTTCAGGCATGGGAAAAAGTGTTGTCTAGACCGTGATGAGCAACRGTGTCTCTTCCCAGCCAGAAGTAGCCAAACGGAACCTGCCTTTGCTCTTCTTCCAGGCAGGGTCAGAGGACAGGGGAGGAAAGCTGTCTGGCTCTGTGAAATGGGGAATTGAAGCTATTGTGTTGAAGAGAAGTGCTTGCCGATTATTTTTCCTAGAAGGGCAGAGATGCACGGCAAATACTGGGTACTCCACCTGGCAGAAGGGTTCTAGTGCCTCTCTTTGTTCCTGTCTCCCRCCCACTGAGTTTTCACAGGACGTCCAGTGAATTACTCTTTTTATTTAGGCCCAAACTGCAGGTAAGCCCAGCTAATGTTTTTGGTAGCTTTGGGCTCCGTGACTTCAGTACACTGAAATCAAGTCTACCTGAGAAATTGCGTGCAGGTACCCGTGTGGCTCAGATGCCCTCTGTGCTGTTGCAGCTATGGTGTTGGCAGCGTGTGAATCGTCTTAAAGCGGGACTGGCTGCCTCCGACTTCTGCTGAAAGGTTGCAGTTAGTCCCCGAGGAGTCAGACGGTACCGTAAAGAGCGACTAGCCCTTGCGTAGGGCCGGGATTTTCAGGGAGAGCCGCTGCTCTCTTGCTTTGCTCCTGCTGAAACTGAGAAGTCCCAGGGGCTGCAGCCGGAGCCGCGTCGGTGCCGCAGGCCCTGCGTGCGCAGCCTGCCCTTCCTTGGAAATAAGAGCGGGAGCTTTCCATGTGGGGCTGGTGCGGGAATACGTAGTGGTCTGGTGCCTACTGACAAGTGTAATGGTGGCTGCAGGAGGCTGGAGGTAAATCTCAACATTATCTGTTGTGAAACAGCAGCTCTGTTGTAGTTTTGATGTGCAACTCAGCTTCCCCCTCATCAAATTATCTCATACATAGTCATGTGTAAGTTTTCTTCAAGAAATGCGGGAAATGGGAAGACCTAGTGTGAAATGAAACTGGAAATGACCTTAATGAAATAATGCAGTGTTTTCTCTTCTCTTTCTCAGTTTAGAGTTTCTGTACCTTGGAGGGAATTTCATTACTTCAATTCCACCTGAATTAGCAAACCTGCCTTCTCTAAACTATCTAGTTCTGTGTGACAACAAGATCCAGAGTATTCCGCCTCAGCTGGCACAGTGAGTATTTACTGTCATCAGCCACCAGCTGTAATTAACTCCTTGAACTTTTTCTTCTGTGTGTGTGTGGATAAAAGCACCTGGGAGGACCGATTTGTCCTTCAGTTTGTTAATGTGACTAGACTTGAACAAGAAGACCCTTAGCATGGTGCACTGCAGGCAGACCATGAATATATAATATGGAAATCTCAATCAAAGGGTTATGGAAAAGAAAATGTCACCAAATATACACTTCAAGGTGAATTAATAGATTTGTGCAGGGAGTCCTGAGAAGTACCCGGGCAACTCAGAAAAGATAAACTGCCATGCTGCCGTATTCTTAGTGATGAATGCTTGGCTTGTTTTGTCTTTCACCCAAAGCCTTTTTGTGTGTGCTTTTGTGTTGTACCATYCCCTGTGTTCCCTTGGCATTTTTTACTCTAGGATCTCCGAATGTTTTAGTGTTCGTTAAATCCTACAGCACAGCTCTAGAGGATAAGTTACTGCTTTATCTGTTTCATAATGGGGGGAAAGAGGATAGTGCAAACTCTGTACAGGTAGCCTAAGATGGGAGATGAAGAATTCAGTGTGTAGCTGTAACCCCAAAAGCAATTGAATGGCAGCAATGAGTGGGAATTTGACGGTGTAGTGGGATTATYCTTGATGTACGATGTCCAATTGTCTTGCAACTTGTCCTGGTTTGAGAGCATCCCTGGATGCTGAAGCTTTGTGCTTCCTGAGAGAAGAGAACGCCTCCTCCAAAAGCCAAAAAAACTGCTTGTCACCCGTGCCGACGCTAGCCCGGCCTGACCTTGCTTAGCTTTTGAGATCTGGTAGTATCACAGCGCAAGGTGATGCAGCTGCAAGCAGTGAAAACATGGGGTTTTCCAGGGTTGGCTGCCTACCAGCAATCATCTTTAATGCATGAGCGAAAGCAGGTGACTTATTCAAAGTATCGCAGGGAACCGTTCTTGATGCATGCRCTGGGTGCAAGGAAACATTATCTCCCCCAAAAGCACTCAGCTTGTATACTTTTGTTCTGTGCTACCTTTTCTGGGGTGTCTGTGGGGGGAATACTGAGAGGGACAGCAGCATATTTAAGACTGYGTTTCTTTAACAGGCATTCCGGAGCTGAGCCAAGTTTTCTAGGGCATTGTGTGTGCTGCAGTAACAGCAGCTCTTTTAGCATGAATTTATGCTTTAAAAGGAAGAAGAGCCGAAGGAAAAGAAATCGGTGGGAGAGGGGAGAGTAATCAGGTCTGTGTGTAATGCAATTGTGGAATGATTTTGCTTGCACATCTTGATTGGGTTTCCGTCTCCCATCTTCAGGCTGCATTCCCTGCGTTCCCTTAGCCTGCACAATAACCTGCTGACTTACCTTCCTCGAGAGATCATTAACCTGGTTCACCTGGAAGAGCTGAGCTTGCGTGGGAACCCACTGGTGGTTCGGTTTGTCCGTGACCTGACCTACAATCCCCCAAGCCTTCAGGAACTGGCTGGACGCACAATTAAAACTCGCAATGTTCCCTACGCTCCCAGCGACCTCCCAGAGAATCTTGTCCGGTATCTGAGCTTGGCCAGCAACTGTCCCAATCCTAAATGCGGGGGTAAGTTCTCCTCAGCTGCTCTGCTTCCTGCTTTTACCTGAGGGGTTTTCTTTCCCTCTGACTCGCCGTGACTTTAGTAGCTCAGTCCGGTTAGATGTGTTGTTGCATCCAAATTCTAGCTGTATTTCATTGGCTCCGGGTCTCCTGCAAACTCGTCTTTGAGGAACCTCGTTCGCTGAGGAACGATGTTCAAAGTTGTAGTGCTGGTTTACTGTATTTGCGTGGGAATGTGAGGCAGTGTTTCTGTCAGTCTTTGCAGCTCATCCCAGCACTCCACTACGCTTTTAGGGTCTGAAGTTTCCGATCCGTCTGCCCCGAAATAGATTAGACTAAGTAATGCACAGGAGAACTTTTGCAAGCACTCTTGCTGAACAGCAAGCTTCACTTCTGGGTGGAAAAGAGGAGGGAGGATGTAGTGCTTGGCAGCTACCAAGAGCAACTTGTTTAGCTCTGGCTTGGGACTACTAGCGCGTAGTTCCTGGAAGGAGAGGACTTCATAGGAAAGCCTGGTACGCTGGGGCTTAATTTGGCTTAATGCTTAATCTTTATCCAGAGTAAGTGATCTGCGCATTCGGCCTTTAAAATATTAAGGAACAAAAATCATTAATTAGTATCTACCCCGCAGTCATAATGCAGTCTATTATCTTATCTCCTTACAGAACAGTATCAAAGCATGCTCTGTAAGCAAAGATGGAAGGGCTGGAACTTGTGTTGGAAGGGAAAGAAATGTTTCCTGATTTAGAGTTTTGCACAGCTTGGATAACAGTGCTCTTTTTGGGTTTTGGTTTTGCTCTTTTTCACTTTTCCTTATGAACTAGCACAGTACTGCAACGTTGCTCTAACGCTGCAGGAGAAAAGCTTACTCCAGACCAGCTAGGACTTAAAACGCTGCTGGAAACTTCTGAAAATTTCAGTGTCTAAAATCACTTGCTGTGACAGGAAGAGAAGGTAATTGTGTGTTACAGCAACACTGTTGCCATGGAAAGCAGCATCCAAACTCAGCATGGGGACTTCACTCAAGCAGAAGAAAAGTAGAGCTACGAAGGTCTGTTTGTGAATGCGTTTTTGCTAGCTGGTAGAAGAGGTTTTACAAGTTTGAAAATAGAGTGGATGAATTAATTTGACATTTAGGAAGTTTGCAAATTCCCAGCTTGAGATTTCTCCCTAATGGCTAGAAGAAATTGCTGAATTCTTCGGAAGTCGCTGCCCTGTGTCTTTTCATGTGGAGTGTGCCGTTCTGAATCACCTACCAAACACAGTTTTACAGGATTATTGTTTTTTTTTTACTAAGAAAAGAAATTTCACGTTTCCATAGGTGTCTTGGTCCCTTCTCTTCCTCCAGTATCCCTTGTGCTTCTAYGTCCAGTGCGGTGTCAGTTAAATGATAATTTGAGGCATTTGCACCAGCCGCAACAACCTTGCAGAGTTCACAGRTTTCTCCGCACGGGGTCTCATATGTTGGTCCTGTTCCCTCTGCCCTTACAGGTGTCTACTTTGACAGCTGCGTCAGACAAATCAAGTTCGTTGACTTCTGTGGGAAGTATCGCCTCCCGCTGATGCACTACCTGTGCTCCCCGGAGTGCTCCTCTCCCTGCAGCTCTGCCTCCCAGAGCTCTACTTCCCAGAGCGAGTCTGACTCTGAGGACGAAGCCAGCGTCGCTGCACGCAGGATGCAGAAAGTCCTTCTGGGATAACGGGGAGCGAGAGGGGGAAGACGGGAAGGAAAACGTATTTGAAAAGCAATATCGGAACAGCGAAGCATGAGCCTCTGGCCTGAAGGGCTCACGAGAAACTGTCCTCAAGTCCACGTAAGGGGCAGAACATCTTAGCAAGCCTAGACTTGCTTGGTGCAGTGCTACTTAGGAGAACTAACTCGGTGGCCTATTGCCTGTAGGGTGCCTGGGGTGGTTAGAAACATCTCCTGTCTGGGAGACACCCTCTCTCCCTCGTAGGGGCTGGGGAGGGGGATTTGTTCTCACTGGCGGATTGAAAAGGGTTTTAATACGTGACACTTCACTGGACTTCAGTCATCCTGCAGAGCAAAGGAGACTGTCCAGACCTCTTAACACTGTGGTAAACCAGAAGCAGGCTAATGATGCCATGTGAGTATGTATGGACCCCAATGTTTTATATAGCGTTTTGATTCTTTGCTGTCTCCTTTGATTTCAGTTACAGATTTTACACCCACCCACTAAAAATGGAAGTCGGGGGTTTTTTGTTYGAGTAGATTTTTCCAAACCCTGGTTACTCTTCCTTTGCCTAGAGGCGTAGGGTCTCTGTGCTGTTACAGATGTTACAGCCATCACAGAACTGAGCCACCTTTTTTCTCTTTTGTTATACCAAGMTGCTCTTCGTGTTTCCTCCTAACTGTATTCATTACATTCATTATTTTTCCTCCCTCTGTGTCTTCCCATTACACCTGGAGTGTTGCTGTCTTTATGGTGCCTTCAGAAAACAGACCAATTGTTCTRTTGAGACTTGGTATTACTTCAGACTTGTGGCCGTACGTGCCTGTGCAAGGGACCGGGCGAGATGCTCTGTATCGTGTTTTTGAGTCTCTTTTGGAGCAGATCTGTTTTTATATCTGTGAATTGCAGGAAAGGTCTTGATTGACATTCCTTGTTTCTAAACAACCATGTCCCCCTCCTGCAGCTAGCTCTGCTGTGCTTGGTACCGAGTTACTTTCCGTCTTTAAGGTCATCTGCTTAAAGTAGGCAGCAGCTTAATGAATTGGAAGTACTGAGAGAAGTGCCATGGAGAATGGTTTTTCTTCTTATTCATAACATGAGAGAAAAAGCTGGAAGGGAGGCTAAGGCGCGTTGTCTGAGCATCTTGCACGAGGCGGTTTTGAAACCTCTTCCTTATTTATTTGTTTGCGTTTGCTCTTGTTATAATAGCTTTGGCAGTCTGTTGCRTTGTTCAAATAATGCATTCAGTTATCTTAAACTATGTTTAAAGGAAAGCTGCAGAAAACAGCTCAGAATTTTAAAGTATCAAGAAATAGCTTATAAACATTAATACTATGAATTGACAGGTATCTATAAATCTACTTTATGGGGCTGTTGTGTGTTTTGCTCACTCAGAGCTGCCCCTTTATTAATATTTCATGGCAGACAGTCCTTTTGATGCAGTTTCGGATAGAGCAAATCCAACTGTGCCTTCGAATGCATGAGCAGAGCAAATACATTGTGTTAAGAAGCTAAATGAACAAGAAAAACTTTTCTTAACCCACTTTGGCCCTATGGGGGAAATCAAAAACCTGTGCTCCTCTCCTGCATTCAGAAAACACATGTACCTATTTGAATATCTTATGGCAGCTCTGTGTTAATGGTCCTGTTTAATTATATTTGACACTTTATATGTTAAAGCACTTTGATAATTCTACTCTTTGTAACTAGCTTTAGTGATTTTTTTTTTTTTTTTGTATTAGACTACAATTTTTCCTTTAATGTGACCTGAAGAACAAGGTCTGTGAAACTTTATGTTCCAGTCTTTCTTGGTGTGAACCCCATTTTCCTTTGGAGAGAGCTGGAATTTGAAAGAAATGATCTGGTTGTAATATAGCATCCCGTCCGTTATTAATCACTGCAGCTCAGTCTGAAGATTCGCCACACGCACAGATCCACGAGGAACTAAACTGCACATGCTCTGTGCCTTTCCAAATAATTTTTTTAAAGTATATTTTTAAGACACAATAAGATATATGTGCAAAGCAACTGGATGTCACTTTAGCAAATTCTGTGAGGTTTGCTTGGGAAGAAGAACCTACAGATTTTGAGAGAAACCGGCTGCATGCTCTTAGCTAAATTGCGATCAGTGAGTAGCCAGTGTTTTGTTCTTCATCTCCTCTTTCCGATGCTTCTTCCTGTCCCAAGTGAATATCGTCATTCCARTGCTGAAGGACAGTAGACTGATTGCAGAGCCACAATTTTAAATTGGCTGCTAGTATAACAGTCGTGAGCAACTGAGTGATCTAGAGCTTGGCTCTTCTGCCAGTGAAAGTGAGCCACACGAGTTGAGATCTCAAGATCTTTTGAGCTCAGGGCCATGAGGTGCCACCTTCCTTTCTTCTCTTTAGCAGCAGCTGTCTTGAAGTCGGGTATTCTTTCACTTCGCAACGTTAGATTTCACCACGGTTCCTGTTTGCCCAGTAGCACCTCTGTGTGTGATGGGTTAAGACCAGTGATGGCTGGTTCTAATTTAGCTCGATCCTTAACTGCATTTTCTTTCCTAACTGAACAGGCATCMCATTTCTGCCCCAATTCTAATAGGGCTAATAGGCTAATCTTTTTTCACAGCTTCTTCACTGTAGCCAGGTCAAAACTTGACAGCTTATGCCGTTGATATCTCTATGCATTTTTAGACTTGATAAAATGTCTTGTCTCTTAAAAAAATATATATATTCCTGAATATAGCTACCAATTTTTCTTTTTGCTGATGGGCTTTAAAGTGCAATTCAAGTAAGTCAGAATTTAAAACAATCAAGGACTTGTAAGAAAAAACAAATGGTGGGTTGGTTGTGGGGTTTTTTCCTTCGGAGGTGGATTTGAGAGGACTAGGGTTGCAGGTCTGTACTGTAGTGCCTAATGTACTGAGGGGGAGTCAAGTTTTTCCAGCAAYTGTTAGCCCCCAAAGAGTGGAAAATGTACTGGGCGATAAAATAGGTAAGACAAAACTTGAAGATACGCTGTTGGATGGCTCCTACGGTCCCCTTCTGAGGGGCCCTGAGAAGTAGACAGCGGTTTGGCCAGCGTTACAGCTCTCTCTGTCAGTGTTAAAGAGTGGATTTCAGTTCCTACAGACGCGTCTCCGACTGAAGTCTTCAGTCAGTGTTTCGGTATCAGTCCCCTTGTTGCTACAGCAGCCCAGCACGTCTGGCCTTTGAAACCGTTCTTGAGCCGAGACACAAGCGTGTGAAGCGAAGTTGCTCATTCCCTCTTCCCCGCGGGGTCCGGGGCCCTGCCTGCATTCATCCTCTGCCCCGGCRTCCCTCTGCCAAGGGGAGCTGCTGGTGCCTCTCTGAATGCAGGTTCTTAAACAGCGGGGTCGGGTTAGAAAGAGGCAAAATATCAGTTTGACTGGAAGCAACTTATACAGTTGCCAATTCTTTTATGTTTCTCTTTCTTTAATAAGAGGTGAGACTTGAAGTCAGTAATGAATATTTAAACATACTCTGAAGTGGCCAGATGCAGTTTTTCATGGGCTTCTGTCCTGGTCATTTTAAGTCTTTGAAATCTTGTGTTGAATTATAATGGGGGTGGGGGGGAGGGAGGGGAGAATCAGCGCCTTTTTGTTCCTTACTCTTGTTGGCAATAATGAATGGAAGGAATTTAATCCAATGAAAGTAATGAAACTTAATCCCTGCAATGTGTCTTTGTTACCCAGTTCAAAGAACTATTTTAATGCATCTTATTCACACCGTGCCCTCCCTCCCCAGCTGAAGATACTTCAAATAGACTRCTTCAGAATGCACACTAATACAGCGGTAACTCTATCTTGGAAACCTTTCTATTGATTATTTCATTTGCCTGCCTGACTAGAGGATTGATCTTTTACTGACCTGAACATTAAGGGTAGAAAGGGTTCTCATCCAGCCCTCTTGCTGAATTTTTATCATGAGCATTTGTTTTTAGGAAGTCTTAAAGTGCCTTATGTTTTTAAAAGTGTATTTTGCTAGAAATGTATGAATGTAGACTATATCTAACAGTATTTCATTGTGAGCTGTAAAACAAATTGCAAACACTAAACCAAAAATGTTATTTCTACAGTTGTCTGTCCATTATTTGCTGGCATCTCGATTCTGGGTATTGTTGCAGGCAGAACCCTTGCAGAATTGTAAACGTGAAGAAGGGGGCTATGCATGGTCGGGGAACAGATGAGATTTGACCTGTGCTGTGTAAAACCAAGAGYAGGTGGGACTTCCAAAGGGACTGCTGAAACTCTTGGCTTTTGGGGACCACTTGTGACACACCAGAGAGTGTTACAGACCAGACCCTGTTTTACTTCTGGTATAGTGTTGCAGAAATTTGCTCCACAGTTTAAAGGTAGAAGTAACTCACGGGCAAGACAAATACACAAACAAGAGAAGGCAGTGTCATGGTGGAGTTTTCCAGCAATATGAAACAACAGTTCTAAACTCCTCGAATTGTTTCCCACTTAATATGCTAACCCTGAAACCTGTAAATGACTCTTTGAATGTTAATTTTCTGATCATGTTAACTGGCTAATGTGTTCCCATTTCTTGTGTAATCCCATGTTTCCTCCTACATCCTGAAGAGTTTTTGTGATCTATTGCCAAACTGTTTCAGATCCTGCCGTGCAATTACCAGTTGTCAGTGCAGAAATGTGGTGTATTGGAAAACGGGACAGTGGGAAACAAGAATTACTTGATACCAACTACAGCAGGAGCTATTTCAGAGRTGGTTCAACTTCATATGTAATGAAAAACCTCTCAAATTATGCAGCAGCCCCATTTCAAATAACAYAAAATACCGAGGTATGCAGTGACCTTGCCTGTAATAACCAGGCTGAGAATATTCTTGCCTCTTTTTTGTTAACTAATTCAAARATACCCTTTTCTGTGCCTTCATAATACCTTTCTTATATTCAGAAACAAAATCACAGAAGTGCTGGTTCAAAGGAACCTCTGGTGGTCTCTAGTCCARCCTCTTCRTTTAAGCAGGACTATTGCCAGCACTAGTTCAGGTCGATSTGGGTTTGTCTAGCTGAGTCTTAGAAACCTCCAAGGATGAAGAGTCCACAATCTCTCTGCCTCTGGTGCTTTGGTCTCCTCTTAATGCACAGGTCTCTCCAATGTCCAACATCTTCCTGACATTAGTTGCCCGTCTTCTAATCTCAAGGAGCACATCTTGGCTCTCAAACTTTCTGCTCTGCTTTTAGCACTAATGCAATGAGAAGGGTGTAAATGAAACATGAGTTACATAGATGCCTGAAGCAGATGCTCAGAATGTCAAACTGACGTTTTAGGCTCATGCAGAATTGCACAGATCTAAAAGGGAGCATTATGTTGATGCTTTGGAAGTGCTCTTCATAAAGTAGAGCTATACGTTTCCAACTCAGATAGGCTGCCTTAGGTGATCAAGACAGCTAGAGCTGAATGTATGCACCTTTTCCTCTGCACTAAGGTGGTGAGTTGCAGCTGCCAACCATTTAAAAAAAATTACTGGAAGAAAGTTAGTCCTAGTGCAGCATTGAAGAAGGCCAGGGCCATCTGCACCCTTAGTCACAGACTGGACGTGGCCTGCCATGTCCAAGTGTCTCTTCCCCGTTCCGATAGCCACTGCTCTATGGTGACTTATCGGAAGAGGGTTGAGAGCATTTGTTCTTGTACTACAGCTTGCTGCGATCTCCTCTTTCACCAGTCAGTAAACTGGAGGGTTTTGWCAAGGAGGTTTAACAGCAGCCAAGGTCCTTTTAGGATGGAGGGGAAGGTAATCCCATAGCAGAGCCCAAGTCCTGCTTCCAGCTGGTCTTGGTGTCAGTTCGTCTGGTGTCAGTTCAAGGACTGGTCAGCCAGGGACACCCAGGACCCTTCTCTTTGTCCTGGCCTGGGACTTACTGGTGGCAGCTCAAAGCTTGCTATCAGACTGGCAGAGGATTAACGTATTTTCAGATACAAACGCCCTGTCTGTGACCCCTTCTTGGCTCTGGAAAAAGCCGGACCTGAAGTCGGTACTGATTAGCAAGTTGTATGTTTATCCTAAATATTACACTTTGATCATGGTGTCAAAGCCCCGYGAGGCTGGCTGCCGTTTACACATCTCCGAAGATTGTTGCTGGCGTGTTGGCAAATGAATGATTTCACCAAGCTGCATCGTTGCTTGTGTAAGGGAACGTGACCGACCAGGAGTATTACGAGGTCCTTGCTTGTGCTGTGGCACGGACGCTGGGGAGCTGGTAAGTTGGGAGGGCAAACAAACCCTTCATCTRGATGATGGGTTGGGTCGGGGCGGGGGGTGACAAGCTGAAGCCCAGCAGGTCGGCGTGTCACCCTTTACATCAGCAAGGACACAAACATCTATTGCTGGTGAAAGGACCTGGATGAAACGTGTGGGATTGTTTTGTTTGGTGGTTATTCCCGAAAGAGTAAATTCCAGCCTTAGGGCTTTGAAAATGGGTAGGAAAGGAAAATGCCATTGTGGAAAAATGTTTTTCCATAATTCCTGGGGGTCCTGGCATTCTCAGTAAAAGTGACTTTATAACAAACGTGCRTAATATTGAGCAAACGTTGTCCTTTGTGCCAGACAACGTTATGTGGTTGCTCTCAAAAGCCTTGCTTTGCAAGTGCTGTTTTATTAACTCTGGGGAGGGCAGCCCCGTTGTTCCTCAGGAACCACAGCCGCATGGTTGGTGGAGATGACTTAATGGATTCTGCTTGTGAGCAGGATGACACYGAAGAAGCCTTCACCAAGCTGGCAGATCATGGGAATGGGAGGAGCGTGGATGCAGAGCTGGATACTAGAAGTAAGGGACCTTGTATTTCCCTTAACAACAGCCCTCTGCTTCAAACACGCCGGGTATTTATTTTGGAGGTGGGAGAAGTCTGGCCTTTGGAGAACGTCCTTTGCGTCAGGTAAACAGGTCACTGCAGCTCTCACCCCAGCTGGGCAGAGGATCCCTCTGAGCCCCTCAGGGCAGTACTTGGTTCCCCCGTGTATTGCCCTGCTCTCAGCCGGAGGGCCCGGGGGGGTCCCTGAGCTGAACCCCCCGCCCGTAAAACCTCCCCGCAGGCAGAGGGGGCTGCTGAAAGCACTGGCTTTGTTTTCTGTTGTGCGTAGCGCTGCTGAAAGGGACTCGCTGGAAGATTTTAAAACATCCCTTGCATTTATATAACCAAACGCCCTTTATAATCTAAATCAGAGCTGAGTGGTTTGCAGCCGTGGTTTTTATCTTCAAATAAACACCGCAGCGTGTTTTCCAAAGTTGGGTTCCCCAGTTACTCTATTCAGATATTTGGGGTTAAACTGCGTCTTTTTGTTTGTTTTTCCTTTCTTTAAAGCAGCTGTGAGTCTTCTACAGAGAGATATAATCATAAAAGGCCTTGCAAAAATCCCCATGTGACTGGGCTCGTCGAAACACGTTTTGAAACGGTCCAGGAATGTCTGAAACTTTACGTTGGTCTTTCACAACTTGCAATCCCATCTGCCTGCCTTGCACTTTGAAAACCTGTTCAGAGATGACCCTTTGCCCGTGGTTTGTAGGCAAAGCCCACCCTGAAAGCCTGGGCTCCTGGCGGCGGCTCGTCCCTGGTCCCAAGCACAGCCCTCCAAGCATCCTACCTAGAAACACTTCATAGTGCTTTTAGGAAAGCAGATTTTTGTGGGGTGCGTATGTGGAGGGGAGAAGTATGGCCTTAGGAGGCAAAAACTTCCCTTGATGGAATGCTGCCAGCTGGCATGCTCCAGGCTTGGCACGGCAGCGGGTATTTTCATCCCTGTCCTCTGAGGTCTCTGTGGGCCACGAGGAAGAGAACTGCCGCGGAGCATGTCCAGGAGCATCTCGTTTGCTTCTCCATCTCTTGATAAAGGGCTGTGGGCATCTTACCCTCTTCATGTGGAGTTTAAAAGTATGTGTCTGCTCTGGTTTATTGCTATAAATTTGGCCTGCGTTAATAGTGGCTGGCAAAGCCCCGATGGGGTGTATTCCTGCTCCTGCGTTCCCCACTTCAAGCAGGGGATTGTGGCTAGTGAATTCCCCCCAGGAAAGAGGGCAAAGGCAGGCAGGGCGTCTCCCAGGGCCAGCGTGTTCCCGCGCCAAGGAGGAGCCCGAGCTTGTGCTTGTTTACCCGCACCGCTTGCACGTAAATGCCCCCGTGCAATGCCGTCTGCACAGCGGGGATTAGCGGGGTTTGTCTTCCACCAACAGCCATGGAAAATCGTGCGCAATGCGCAAGGGGAGGGGGAGTTACTGTAATTACTGTTGATGGTGTGGGTGGCTGTCCTAAAAACAAGCTCTCCTGAGAGCTGGCCGGGCTGCTGGCAAGGATGTGAAAAGCGCAGATCCCTACGTGGTCCGGGGGAGGCACAGCCCTGGCTGAGCGGTGCGCACAAAAACAAGAGGGGCTCACGTAAGGTGCCTTTGCCATCATGCAGTTGAGCTTTCGCATCCAAAAGGTCATTCCTCTTGAAGAAAGAGGGTCCCCAGCGGCTGCGTCCTTCTGCTCTGGGTTGTCACAGGGGCTCTGCTCCCCCAGTCGCGGATCTGCCCCTCCAAGGTGACTGCCTTTGATAAACGTAGCGAAAACGGGTGGCAAAAGTGTCACTGCTGTGTCACGCTACCAGTTACCTAAGTTTTGTGGGGGTTCCTCTTATGGTTGAAGGAAGGTAGACCCCAGGATAATTCCTCAAACCCAATACCAGCTTCCAAACCAAGGGCCCCCTGACAGAGAACACCTTCCAACATCCTTTGTGGTCTCCTGGCAAAAGTACAGCGCAAGGTGGTGATTTGTGCCATTCGTCACGGGGGCTGAAGGTGGCTCCTGTAATAGGTGAGTGAGGAGGGAACATCCTCTTTAATGGGATTTTCTGAACTCCAGCCCCTCTTCAGGCAAGCTGTAGCTTTTCAACAAATTTATGGAATACGCCTTCTACACCATCCCATACATCACAAGTGTCTAGCTTCTCATCTGATGCTTTTTTTAAACCATCATGTTGTTGTCTCCAGTTTTCTGGGGAAAAAGGTGAAGCCTAATGAGACTTTGAGACGACAAAATGAGGCATATCTGCTCTGGTCTGACATTAATTATATAGCAATGGTGGTGTGATACAGGGCCTACGGATAGAGGCAGAACATACTTCGTCATGTGTAAAGGTAACAGATGTTGCTTTTTCCATGGATAGGGATGTAGCAAGTTAGAAATACGGAAATATGCCTCACAAATAGTTACTCACATTGATCATATTAATGTACTGACAGATGAATCCTCCGTTACTATCTGGGATGATGAGGAGGTTCATGGTTATCATGACCCAGCAAATCCTTAAGATGATGGCTGGTTCGTCACCAATGGAAAACCGTTTCATCCTTCCAAAGGCTCTCCAGACAACTGTAACAGTCGTAGTCCTGGTCCAGGCAACCACAGGAGATGGGCATGGGTCCGCGGTAACTTTGTTCACGCACAGCATTAATTCCTGAAGTGCAGAGTAACAGCCTGGCCACAGAACGGCTGGAATGGCATTTGAAAAAACTGTTCCAGTCATCTTTTGCTGCTGCTCCATGTGCCAGGATAATGTATTTTCCCAAGCCTACTTCCCAGAAACCTGGTACACCCTTGGGTTTAACTAACCATTGCAGAAGCTGAATTGGTGTTTTATGAGAAGACGTCAATGCTGGCACTCCTGGTTAGAGTGCTAAAAAAATCCTCCGTTGCCCATGGTTTCTCCTCGTCGTAACGTGCCTGAACATCCCAGATCTGAGAGGTTTCCACCTGGCTGTTGAATTTTACATGGCAGCCCAACCATTTCAGCAATGACTTTCTCTTCCCCTCTCCCCTTTCCTTTTACAGAAACAACCTTTTCAAACTTGAAAGTCCCGTCGCTTTTATCATGAACTTTTTTCATAATTCTCCAGAGTGAAAAAAGCTGACAAATGTCTTGTCTTCATGATCTTTTATTCAGTAATAAGTGTCTTCTCTATGCAAATTTCATTGGCAAACACCGAGTTAGAAACTTTTTCAAAGGCATCCTTTTTTTTTTTTTTTTTTTGTTTTAAAGAAAATAAAGGTGTGTTTCCTTTATTTTTAAAGCAGCCCATGATGAGTGGCTTTCAAAACCTTCAGACTGAGGAGTTCACAACGTCAGGGCCGGTGCATGTCGCTCTATGAAGTCTGTGGTTATAACGCTTTTAAAGGACAGCAAGCAAAAACTGTTGTGGGTAATAAAATATTTTCCCTTCTCAGTTTCTAAATGTTGGGGTAAAGCAATCTGCAGTCGCTGCTTTGAGTTTCTTAGTGGCAACAAAGCGGTGAGCTTATTTATCAAAGTGCTTCAAAGCTTAGTTAAAAATTCTGTACTAGAGATCTGATTTTTGAGGTCCGCATCCTTGACTCAAAATAAAGGCCATGGAAAATCTATCATATGACTTGTATTTTAGGTGTAAAATGTGGGCATATTTAGGTCAGTGCCCATCAAGGATAAGATGCATTTAAGCGGTTGTTAAATCGGGTGTTGCGCATCCATGGAAAACTGCTGCAAAGCTGCATTTGAAGCAATAGTTCTGCTTTTAAAATTTGTTTGTGCCAGCTTTTACAAAGAGTAAGAAACGATTGTTTCCTTGCATGCCAGGCTTGCATTTGCCTTGTTGTTTCTCAGTCATCACTCCTCCTCCTGTTCTTGCTCCACTTCCTCTGTTATCTTTAGCTGACGAACTCCTGGCTTACAGCAACTTTGTGGCCTGTCTTAAAGTACGCCCCTTAAAACCAGTAGTGATTAATGTCGTTCAGCCACTGTTACTCAAGTCCTAAAGCTCAACCTATTCTTTCTGCGGGATGTACTTGTCCTCCCCACCACGTAAGTTCATTGTCCAACGCCTTGTGTTGGTGCCATAAATGAATATTATATCCTGGGCATGGAGGAACTCCACAGCAACCCTCCCTTCACCTGCCTTTCCTTCTCCATGCTACTCACCATCTCTGCACTTGCTGCTCTTTGGACATACTGGTCCTCTGACTTGGCAGACTGCAGTCCCTTCTCTGGCAGCCAGCGCATGCATCCATTCTGCCAAGGATCCCCACTCGCATGGACGTGCTTCTCCGTAGTGCTTGTGCAGGTGGCCTTTCTTCCTTCTGTCCTTACTTCTTCTTGCCTCCTTGTCTTCCTCCTAGTGAGCCCAGAAACACCTTCTTCCACCGCTGGCCCGCAGCGTGCCGTAGCTGTCCCCACGGGGATGGGTGAGGATGCAGCCAGCTGGTCTCTGCTCCAGGATGGCCCATTCAGGATGGACATGGGAACCTCCTCATTCAACATGTCCCCACCAGCCTCGGGAACAAACACCGAGTGATGAACATCTCCCACCAACAACCTCTGCTCCACGTGGCTGCTGGCCTCAGGCTCAGACTGAAGTCTTTGTCTCTGAGGACTTCCAAGAGCAAGGGTTTTCCTTGACTGTGAGGCTCTGGAATCAGGGATGTGCTGTCCTTGCCTGGCAGCACAGTGCTTAGCAGCCAGGGAGACAAGTCCCAGGCCCCTGCTATGACAAGGGACCACCTTAAAAGGAAGGTGGTGGCCTGTCTTTCCAACTCTCATAAGGAAAAATGCTTCAGATGTGGCGGCTAGAGCCAGAAACAAGGGATGCTTCTGTTGTGCACTGCATGTGCGTTAGTTCTGCATTAATAGAAAGGGGTTTGTTTTTGTTTTTATTCTCTATTGTTAGAAAGAAAAACATCTTCACCGTGCCAGGTAGAAGAAAGAACATGGTGAATAACTGAGGTGAGGTCATTATATGACTTCATGAGTAGTCACGAACTGCTACAATTGAAGGAAACTGTCATTTACCACCTGTTATTTAGCAGACGGGCACAGCTGAAACTCGGCTCCACTGCAGACTTTATTGTTTCCCTGTCAAATCCTAAGAGGCTGAGATACCTCCCAGGAGACCACTAATCACTGCTGGGGTTGGGTGTTGCTGGCAGCGCTAAGTGAACCTTAAAAGGTTTGGTGGTTCAGATTAGCATCAAAGAGGCTTGAACGCTTCCCCTGGGTTCCAGGTCATGCTAAACCTTTAATAAAAATCCTACTCTGAGACTCGGTATGAAAGGGAAGAGTGGGCAGGCTTATTGACTGCACCTGGCATGACCAGTCCCTTACCTAAAATTAGCTAAACTCCTGGTATCCTGTGTCAGCATGCACTTGGGCTTGGGCAAAGCCCGGCTGGTCCCTCGGGAGCTCAGTCCTCCGCAGTCTTTTCTGAAGCATGGCACTCAGGCATGGCCTTGCACTGAAGCACCATCTAACCTTGAAGGACATTAGTCATTCACTCACCAAAAATGGGGACCGATGAAAACCAAGTTTCCAATGGAAAATACAAGTAGAAAAAATGACAAGCAGAAAACCGCTTGGTTCTTTGTTCCCCCCACCACCCATTTTCTATATTATGGTAAAGAAAACCTGTCAATCTGTGGCAGCTCAGTCGAGGATGCCCTCTCTTCCCACCAGCAGACCCTCTGGTTTGCCATGAGGTGTGATTCTGCCTGATCCCATCCCTGTGAAAGGGATTCGCTGATGCCTAATAAAAGCTGTGCACATGCTCCTTCCCCACGCTGGAGTGGGAGAGGGAACGATTCACCAGGTTTCTCTCCCCCTGTCCAGCTACTGGAACTTGTAGAAACTTAATAGCTTGAGACTCCCAGCTCACTGTTAAATTATTTGTAATTTGCCAGGTGGTTTAAAAATTGTTGGTGAAGAGGGGGTGCTGGACAGACAAACACGTGCGCCGAATAAGCCTCGTTCCCTTAGGATATCACTCTAAAAATGGGAATGGTCCTAACTGGTTGGAGAGGATCTCATCAAAGATGAGGCAATCATTTGTCTTGGAGCACTGGGACCAAATCTGTACGAACATCCTTGTTTGCCTATCTGGATAGGTGCTTGGTGCCTCCTCCACCAGAAAGCTTGGTCACAGCTTCCCTCGATTCCCTTACACACTGGCTACGCTTTGCGGCGTCGGGTCAGTCTGCTGCTTTCTCAGAAACCCTACCCTGGCTCCCTTTTCCTTCACACAATACCTAATTCATAAGCTCATGATGCCATCCCAAAAAAATAATAATTAGAAAGCGTGTGGGAAACCAACTTACAAAAGGTTGGCAACCTCTCTCCCACATCCAACAGACCGACAGAGGATTTGCTCCATCCAGCCGCCCTGYGCTCCCAGGTCCAGATCCAGCCCCCCGCCCTGTCCGCAGGCGGGCTGATCCCCATCCAGCCCTGCCACTGGCGGGGTGCAGAAAGTCTTCACAGGGAGTTTTCAACACCCCACGGATCTGCTTAATGGCTAGAGCAGAAAGGATCAGGGAAAGTTGGAGTAGCAGCGAACACCAGCTCCTTTCTTACAGGGAACTAGCCAAACGGTGGCTGGAAGGAGGTCATGTCTCAGGCCTGAGCCTTCGGTGACTTTCTGACCTGACCCCCTGTCAGGTGAATCTCGGATTAGCCTTATTTTGCATAACAGACAGGCAGGATGAGTAGGGTGTTGCTAACAAACCAGTTTTCACCGGTGGGAGTGAGCTTCAGTTCTAAGCACAGTGGAAACCACGCTGGAGCTGAYGTTCCTGCCCTGGACGTGTTCTAAGTGCCATAGCTTTTGCTTACAAGGGGATGTGGGTCTCATGCCACTAGTAGGTGATTTTTTTTCTACCATATTCTTAAAGTCATTCCTTGGATTCCTCTGTTTCCCCCCACTTTTTCCTGTTCATGTCCTCACCTGAGTCACTCCTAAGATCTTGGCTTGCCCACCTAGCAACAATGGGGTCCCCATCAACCATACAAAGATTGTAAGATCATCTTTCTGAGAGATTATTTCAAATCTGGGAAGATGCAGGGCCATGTGTTACAAAGAACGCGGTTCTTTTTCCTTGCCCTGGATGGAGCAGCACTAGCTGGCCTAATAATTTGCTGTGGCAGGAGTTACAAAGTCATCCCACAGCAGTTCACGGAAGCATAGAAAATGGGCTTGAAAGGGAATGTGACCTGGTCCATACTGCTGTCCTCAGCTGCACCTAACTTCTCCCGGCAGAAACTTCACCATCTGAATGGACAGTCTTCCAGGATGGATTGGGAGGAATGGAACGAGCAGTGGGAGCCTCCCTGAGCGCAGCTTTTTGGCTCAATTTGCAAGAGTGTCCCACACATGTCCCCAGTTGCTTTAACAAGGCAAGCAATTATAATGGGCAGCTTCCATTAAGGAGAATGAAGAGGAGTTAAGAAGAGACCATTTAGGAAGGGTCACAAAGCCAACAGGACGGGGACAAACATTTTAGCAGGGCCTGTTGCAACAGGACAAGGGGGAATGGTTTTAAACTCAAAGAGGGTAGATTTAGACTAGATATGAGGAAGAAATTTTTTACAATGAGGGTGGTGAAACACTGGCACAGGTTGCCCAGAGAGGTGGTAGATGTCCCATCCCTGGGAACATTCAAGGTCAGGCTGGACGGGGCTCTGAGCAACCTGATCTAGTTGAAGATGTTGTCCCTGCCCACAGCAGGGGGGTTGGACTAGATGACCTTTAAAGGTTCCTTCCAACCCAAACTTTTCTATGATTCTCTGATTCTATTCTATGATTCTATGGTGYGGGAATAGCAAGAGATTATTCAAGACTTCAGGAACCTCAGAAAAGTAGAAGAAAGTCCAAGTGGCCACCTCAAAGATCCTGTTCCTGCAAGCTGGAGGAGAGGAYAGAAGCTCCTCGAGGTCGAAGCAGTGGCTGGTGTTTGCTGAGAGGCCGCGTTGTGTGGGGCACGCAGCCCTGGTCCGTGGTGCTACGGGACGGCCCGCCTGTCCAAAGCCCGGTGCCCAGCCTCATGGCCTGGAAACGGGCTGGAAAGGGCAGGACGTTTTCAATAAACCCTGCAAAGAGAAGCTTCAAATGGRCAAAAGCTTCAACAATTAAACTCAAGGGACCATGGACTAAGCAGGTATGTGAAAAGAAGAAAATAATCAGTTGTTTAAATTCCAGAATAAGAAACTTCATTAATAAGAGGAAGAAGTGAAAAAGTTTCACTTTTAAGAATGAATTGGACAAAACTGGTATTGCCTAAGTGTGGCCTGATGCTTTCTTTAACAGAGATGTTACCAGCTGCTGGCTACCGCGTGCTGAGAAAGGAGATAGGGAGTGAAAGAGGTAAGGGTGGTGCTCTATGCTAATGGCTACATTACCTGTTTTAGAATGAGGGGTAACTCRGAGCAGATTGTATGTAGATCAATGYGCTAATTAGTAAAGCCCAAGAGGGAGTACTCTCTGCATGCCTGTGTGTATAACTTACTACTTCATCAAACGAGGCCCAGGATGGATGTCTCTCTACAGGCTTATTTGCAATGTGTGAAAAGAAAGCTATATTTGCATAGAGAATTTAATTCTAGGACACATCTGTGGAGATTGCCTGCAGGCCACAGCCAAGCCTCATGAGAGTTTCTAAGTAAGTGTGCTGGATGATAATTTCCCAGCAGAGGATGCATCCATCCAGCACACGCTGTCTCCCTTTCAGATTCACGGTGATGGGTAAAGAAGAATTCGTCGCTGAGCTACCAGCAGTTAGTTGCCTCATTGCAATCAACGTGAGCAAAGTCGGGACAATCGTAGGTAGTCATATATGAATTTGGATTTTCACAGAGACTAATTTTCCCCAAACTGAAGAAAATACAAATTGCAGTTTGTCCTGAAGAAAACTTAGACAAATTCAGTGAAATCTGATTGAAAAGTGAGTTGCTTAAGAAGAGTTTAGCAGATGACCAAAAGCTGTAGTTAAAATAGACGCCAGTTTTGATATTGCTCTGAGTGACACTCTGGGTGGACGTGAACTCTTGAGGGTGGACAACACATATGTGTTAAATGGGCTGAAACCCTGCTACTTGCCAGACCCCAGAAGAGAATGTTACTGCTAACGACTGGCAAGTAGGGGGTCTCATTCCACAAAACTCAGCTCCAAGCCCACTTTTTTCAACGGAAAACTTTAAGTACATACAAAATCATTGTATGCATCTTGGAGCAAATGACACGGGCCATACCTCCAAAAGGAGGTGCTGTGTCTCGAGAAGGATCCAACTCCCARGCAGGATCCAGCGGGCTTAATGTGTAAATAGCTCCGCGCAGGATGAACGGGGTGCTGGGGATGAAGAGCCAGAGGAGCAGTGAAGAGGTGTGAGCAGGTGGTTTATCCTTCCTATCGGGCAGTGTTGTGRTGGACACTGAACCCCTCTGGGTAGCTCTGCAGTCTAACTTTTCAACAAAATGTTTAAAAAGAGCGGGTGCTGAGCCAAGCCGAGCTGTGGAAAACAGCTGGAAAAAACCCCATCCCGCCTCCCCCGGCAATTTCAACYGAGTTCAGCTTTTGCTTTCCCTTCTTAGGACCCAGCCTGGGGCTGAGCCACGCYGCTGCTGGGCTCCAGTTATACCCTGGCATGGGGTGATGTGTTCCCAACGTGGGGTCACTGACTGCTCTCTAGGCACAGCAGGATCCTTTGGGATGAAAGGGGCCTCATCCCTGCAGAGATATAACACAACTCACCTTAACTGTGGGCTTTCTGCCCTCACCCGCACCTCTCCGGAGCCCTGTTCCTGCCTGCCCGGCAGCACAGATCCTTCCTCGGTGCGTACCTGTAGGGCAGCACACGCGTTCCTGCCTCCRGACAAAACGCCCTGGCCCTTTCCCGGAGTCCCTAACATCCTGGCTGCAGCCACGTGTTGTCTGACAACGCCAAGTGACAACCGGGGGGACACGCCAGCCCTGGGAGGGCTGCAGAGCTCGCCGGGATGAGGTCGCGGTCCCGCTTCTGCTGGGTGAGGAATAAGAGGTGATGCACGTGCACGCGTCTGTAGCAGTTGCCGGGGAAATGTCAATACCCCCAGAGCTTTGATTTTTTTTTTTKWKWGAGAGCTAAACCCAGGAGCAAAACTGAAGCACGCACAAAGCGGCCATTTCTTGTTATCGCTGTTTACAAGGAGCTTAGTAATAAGCATGAATCAGTGGGGCGACACGAGCGCTTTTTGTTAGCATTGGGAAGAACCAGAAATAAGGCACCTAGCTCCTGTTCCTGYGTGAACAGTCAGGTTCCCGCTCCTCTCCCTTCCCTCCCCGCTGTGAGACATTTTTGTTTATGATCCTGTTTTACAGAGGCAGAGACCAGATTGGTAAGTCCAGTCTAAGAACCTGCGTGTTTTAGAAGAGGTCRGATTTCCAGGGATATTGAGATATGGGGGACCTTCATCACAGCCACCGTGAGCTGCAGATGCTCTGTGCCTCTGCAAATCAAGGTGCTGCTTCCAGTGCCAAAATGCAGATTTAATCCATGTTAGGGCCTCCCGCTTTCAGACTGCTGGCCACCACGGCTGGGCCTTAGTCTCTCAAGGCTTTCCAAGGGGCTTTTTCATTYTCCTTTGAACATGGCAGTAAGAAGGTTCCTACCTCCTTCACCCGCTCCAGACATGACCCTCTTCCCCACCAGCAGCTCCAGGTCCAGGACTGACCCCCGACACATCTGCCTTCGTCACCCATCGGTGCCCAGGCTGGAAAACACTTTCCAGAGGGTGATGTGTTAGACTCCCTGGGGAAGGGCACATCCCTCTGTTTTCCCTCGGAAGAGGATGAAAAAAGGRAGTGGAGCGGTCCTACTGCAGCTTCCCCACTTTCTCATCTGGGACCTCAGTCAAATCTAGTGAAAGCGGGTGGGAGCTGCTGCCARAACCGGTGGCCGCAAACTGGATGCTTTTACCAGGCTGGGGAACAAACGGGTCCATGCGTTTACGACGGCGCCGYGTGGCACAGCGTGCCTAAACAGGGCTGCGCAAACCTCTCCGCKCCCGCTCCGACCAAGGCTGCATCTGGCCCACGGCTCTGCGGGTTTGGGAATGGGCAGGAGTGAAAAATGAGCACCGTTCACCGCCAAGGCCTGGCAGAGTCAGATAATGAGGTAAACAGAAGTGTGTAAAGGGAGAAAACCTGCATGGCCATATTGCCTTTCTGCAAGCAACTCTTTCCAGTAGTGCCTGGCACTGTGCTGCAGGCTGGGAGAGAAACTTTGGTGCTTGCAGGAGAGAACAGCTTTTGGAGCTGGGGGAGAAAATCTAGTAAAACTGCGTGGATGTCTCGTGGGGAGAGAGCAAGAAGTTAACGAGGGCGTCAGGGCTGTGGGAGGCAGGAGAGGGAAACAGGCGGCACGGGGATGCCGAGAGAGGTGGTGGGTCTGCCCACGTGACGCTGAGTGTTGCTCACGCGGACATACCTATTGCAGTAGTCACGTTGGCTACCACTAGCCATGGGGCTGCACAAGCAGGTCACGGAGCGCAAGGCTGGCCACCCTCGCGTTTACTCACCTTCTCCGGCCGGTTTTGCCACAGACGTGGGATTTTTGTGCTGCCTCAGCTGCAGGCAGCACCCGAGCGAGACTGGCTTRTTACCGGCTGGGCTGCGTCCCCACCTGCAGCAGTGGGGCAGGGACAGGAGATGGGCATTGCCGTGGGGCAGCGGGACGGACCGTGGGGCTAACGGGACGCGGCGTCGTGGTCAGGTCAGACGGGGCCGGAGGGGTGGCGGGCTGTGCCGGTGGGGTCCCCGCGGGCCCCGGCTCTGGGCAGGGGGGTTGTTTTTGGGAGGGGGTGACACTGCTGTTGTATGAAGCAGGCGCGATGACAACCTGGGGGAGAAGGCGGCCGGCGTGAAGCGGGATCCGACCCCGCCGCGACGGCCCCCGGGTTTTTTCCCCGCTGCTGAAAAGTTTTGTCCCGGGTCAGACGGAAAGGGGGGGCCGGAGCCCCGCCGCGCCGGGCGGAGTGCGGCTCCCCGGCCCCTCCCCGCCGCCCTGGGGCGCTGCGGGGCGGCAGCCGGTGCGGAGCTCCGCGTCCCCCGGCGGCGGGGGCTGCTCCGCTCCGCTCCGCTCCGCTCCGCTCCGCTCCCCGCCCCGGCCCGGCCGGTGAGGGCGCAGCCAGGCGCCCGCAACCAGCCCCGCAGGTCTGCACCCCGGGCCCGGGTGCCCTCCCCGCAGGTGGGTCGGGGTCTCGGCGGGGTTGGGGAGAGGGAGGCCGGCAGCGGTGGATGGGGCTGCCCCGCTCCAGCCGGTCCTGCGGTAGCAGAGCGGGGTGGCTTGAGACCAAGGGTGCCGTTTACCTCCCAAAGAGTTCCTTTTCTACCCCGAAGCTCATTGCTTTGGAGTGTTTTGCTCCCCTTGCCCCCTTCCCCGCGGTAAGCGGGGTGCCGTGGGTGCAGCCCGGCGAGACCCCCCACAGCAGCGGGGCCGTGGGGCCGGGCTGGCAGTTGCCGGAGGGAAACGGTGGCGGCACCCCGAGCACTCCCGCTCCGCGGCACAGGGGCGGGCGGTGGCCGGCAGGCCAGGTTGGGGGTCGCATTTTGGGGATGGGGCGCTCCTCCTCCTTTGCCGTTCGCTGGCTTGGCGGTGCCCAGCGCACACCCCTGAGCTCGAAATGGTGGCGGACTTGTGCCGGTGTTTGGAGCTCTCTAGAAAAACACCGGCCCAAACGCTCCGAGCAGCGCCGTAGGAGCAGGCTGTGGGAGCGGGAGCCTGCCGGCACTTTGCGATAGAAAAGGGCCGTCCTGCAGGATGCAAAGATGTGAAGTTGTAGCGCTGGTTAGTTTGTTCTAACGAAAGTGCTGCTACCTGGGCAAGCTGCATGCGTTGCAGAGTTTAATTTGGGGGGAAGAGAGGTTGTAACCAACCCCACGGTGCAACCTGCCGCCTTGGGGGAGACGGAGAGAGAGGGACCCCTGTGCCCCTTCAGTGTTGGATCCACGGTCCTGCCCCTGCTTGCTAGGGCTGTGAGCCCCCCGGGAAGCACTCCAGGATCCAGTGCATTTGCTCCTCCTCGGCTGCCGGAGTTGAGCATCACGCAGCACCCCGGGGCTCGGGCACGTCTCAGGGAGGGCGGCTCACGGAGCCCTCACCCAGACCCGGATTTTCYGCTGCCCCACAGGTGCTCTGCAGCCTGAGAGGGCAGGGAGGAGGCCAAGGAAACTGGATGCCTGGTAACCAGGAGCTGTCAGTGTTGAGTTGCAGCTGGTGTTTCTTACGCATCCTTGATGTGTATCTGCCACATCGCCTCACCCGCCTGGTGCTGGGGCATTGTGTACCCCTCTCTTGTTGCAGACCCCTCTCCTTGCACAGCTTACAAGTAGCACTTTCCACCTAGATTCAGTTGCGCCTCCAATTCTGGAGCTGCACCTCTCGACCCCTGAGCGAGCCTTGCCGCCGTCTGCAGAGAGCCCCGGCCGGTGGACCTCCTGGAAACCTTAATGTGGCCCTGTCCCTTGATGGGGCCGTTGCTTTGCCCAGCAAAGGGACGAGAAGCCTGAGCGAGGGACCACCGCGTGCAGCTCGGCAGCCTGCGGCATCCAGGAGGTGAGATGGATGAGCCATGGACACCTCCAGCTTTCAGAGCCTTGAATTAAATCTGATGCTTAGGGGAAAATATTCCCTGCTGCTCRGTCAGCAGGAGGAAGGCGAAAGAGCTGCAGCGCTCCGTTCTGCCTCCTCTTTTGGGGACACAATATGTCACTTGATTTCCAAAATTCTGCTAAATTTAAAAGAAAAGAAAGAAAGAAAAAAGATGCTGACCTTGTTAGGGTTAGCAACTGTCCCCGTGCTTGCGGCTGTCCGGCTTTGCAGCCCGGCCATCCTAGCCCTGCTTGTGAAGACACAAGCTGGTGCTGCGAAGGCTGTGAGGGGCCGGTGTCTGATTGCATGAACTGTGCCTTTCTGCCAGCTTGTGAAACGGAGAGCTCTTGAGGGCATAGGCTYGATCTGAAATGTAACTTTATGAAAATATCCCCTCTGCGGCCTCTTCCTCCTCTGCGTTTGATAGCTCAGCAGCAAACGGCTTCGGTGGGGGTGAGCCTCTGCTTTTTAATTAAGTCATACACACCTCAACCACAAGGTAGATCTCTCTTGTAAATCAAGATACTAAATCATCAGGCTTTTTTACCTCTTATTAATGGTGGCTCTCTAAAGATGGTACAGTTAAGAGAGGAAAAAATTGCAGGCTGCACCTTCCTGTAAAGCTGTTTAGCCCTTTGCAGTTCATGAGGCTGGTGCAAACACCCTGAAGGCAGAGGGAGCTGATGGTGCGCGGGATGCTGGAGCTGCCAGCGGTGCTCGGGGCTGAGCCATGCCTCAGAGCAGCACATCGGGGCGCGTGCACAAAGCGGGAAGCAGTGGCATTTGATAGGAACGGCCTGGGAAAAGTCAGTTTTTGAAGGAGGTCGTGTCCGCGGCCAGAGGGAAGCAGGAGAGGACCGTATAGGCAACGGAGGCAACGTGGATGGGCAGGGACCCCAGGCTCTGAGCGCCGAGACCCGTCGATGCGGTGCTGGGACGCTGTCACGGTGCCTTGAGTCAGTGTCCCAGTGGGCAAGTGCGAGCGTCACATGGCCACATCGGGGTGTCCTGCASCATCCTTGTCCTGGAGCAAGGTGCCAGCCTCCGTGGGGCAGGGATGYGGGAGTGATCCCTGGCAGGGATCCAGGATTGACCAGCCCCGCAGATGGGGGCTCGCCGCTTGCCCCGCAGCGGCTGCCCGGGATGCAGGGATGGCAAAGCAGATTCTTGGGGATTTTTGCATGCCTCCAACTTTTCTTCTGCTTGGGCATGCCAGGAAGCTTGGCAGGCMGGAGCCGTGTTTCTGTGGGCACAGGGCATGGTGGCCGCACAGTCTGGCCCTGCAACTAGCTGGGGCTGTTTCCGATGACGATGCAGTTCAGCATGCAAATGGCCATGTGTTTTTGGAGGGGCAGCCCCTGCCACCCCACTTTCGGGTCATCTGCCACGTGTCCGGTGCTTGGGATGGGGACCCTGCTGGCCCAGGGCTTGGGGACAAATGGGGAGGTTGCCCCGTGAAGGCAGAACAACACCTATGGGTGCCGTCTCCCACTAATAAATGATTGATGAAGTCATTATGGAATAATGAAACCCCMAGATTTTGCCCAAAGTGGTGAAAAACCTCTGCTTGGCATCATTGTTCCTGCAGCGTGGCTGCTGGGGCGTTATGCACCGCTCCCTCCAGCCGTGGGGCAGAGGCTTGGGCACGGGAAAGGGCTGAGGAGCCCCACCGCATCTTCTCAGAGCTGTGCTTGGGGCATATCCCCTGCCCCGTTTCTGGTGGGGGAGCTGCGCCCGCCTTCTCCCYGAGTGGTGAGGCTGGCTGTCTTGCAGCAGAGATCCCACCGCTTCTCTCATTCACCGCAGAAAGGTGGGCTTCCACCTGGGGGTACCAATGGTGTCACTTAAATTMGGTGGGAAGGAGCTTTCCGAGGGGTTTCTGGCTGTTTCCCACTGTGGCGCTGCGCGGGGAGCCCTGCCGAGCCGGGGATGAGCTCAGCACGACGGGCGGTGGGGTCCCAACCCCTGGGCTCCCAGCCGCTTYGGGGAGGCAGAAACCTGGAGGTTTACACTCATTTCATCCACGTGCTGCTCAGCCGCTGCTCCAGCCGGGCACGTGGGAGGGCTCGGGTCTTTGCGTGGCACAGGATTGCTCAGCGGCATTTGGCTCACCTCCCTATCAGCTCTGGTTATGTTGGTCTCATCTGCGGCAAGCTCCACCGGGCTCTCAGTATTTCCTCCCAGTTTTCCTTCCTTTGAGTACCTCCAATCTAGTCTGTCTCTATTTTTCACATGCCTGTCGTTGTATAGCAATTAGAGAGTTAAAAGCCTTATCAGCTCCCTGGTGGGAGATTGGTGAGTTGCCTCCTTGCAGGACCGCGTGGTGGTTCAAAGAAGTCATGGCTTTTTTTGCATGGAGGTTTCTTTAAATTCAAAACATAAACCACAGAACKGAAAAGAGCTGGGCGGGTATTTAACTTACATTTAAAAAGTTAAAAAGACTAGACRCAGAGCTAAACGTGCCAGCCTGGTGCCATGCTCCCAAGCTGAGGGTCCTACAGTGGACAGACATGCAGCGCTGGAGTGATCGGTAAGATCGGCGTTCAGAAGCGATTGCTTTCATGATCGTGGGAGATGCTATCAGAAATGGATAGGAGGCTTCAAAATCACAACTAGCTTCAGTCAACATGGAATTTCAGGTTTCAGAGTCACCCGGTGAGCTCCCTGTGTGTTGGGAGGCAGAAGCAGGTTGTCCTGCATCTCCTGCCTTTGCGTGTAGCAAGGTCCTGCAGCTCCTGGTGATTACCACCCATACCCATACCCATACCCATACCCATACCCATACCCATACCCATACCCATACCCATACCCATACCACCCATACAGAGCGGGAGCATGGCCGGGGACACTGCCTGGGTGGGAAGATGACCCGATTTGGGCCCTGTGATGTGACCTGTCGCATGGCTGTGCAGTGAGCTAGCTGTCTGTCTGCCGGGGATGAAGATATTTGAGAGGCCTGGAGGTGCTTCTGGAAATCCCAGGGGCGAGAGCAGGATGGAGCAAGAGCATGGCGTGGTCCCTGAGAAGTAGGGTGATGGCTTTGCAGCTCCCCAGTGTTCCGGCGTTTGAGGCTTTGTAACCCAGGTTTTAGGATTACGTGATGAGCAGAGTTTCTTGATTTTTCTTTCTTTTTCCTTTTGTGTTTGCAGGGTGAATGTGTGAAAACTTAGACGCTGAAGTTTTAAATATAAATTAAAAATAAGCTTCAGATATGCTGTGCATTTTAACTCACGATTTTTAACTAGCTCCATTGTGGGGGTGTTGCAGTAAGTCTAGCTTGTGATTTTTTTTTTGATCGCCTTGGGGTTGGCAATATTGCAGGTTTCTCAGGTCAAACAAGAAGGGATCTTGTTGGACAAGAAGAGCAGAAGGGAAAAGCAGGAGCCTGTCTCAGAAGTGCCAGCGTTTTCTGAATTGCAAAACCCCGTCTTGTGTCGTTCATCTCGCTGGAACAGTTATCCGGCCGACTTGCCGTTTGAAGTGCGCGGCCCGGCGTCCTGTCTAGCTGGGGCTGGTCCCCACCGGCAGACCTCCGTCTCCCGTCAGCAGCGGTAGTAGCAGCACGGACCCACCATGGGTGGGCCGAGGTCCTCCTGCTTCCCTCCCGAGGCGGCAGGAGTGGCTCTGCTCTCTGCGCATCGCTCCTTCCCCCCTGGTTGTTCTTCTCTGTCTCTCTGGCATGCACCAAAGCTGAGGGTCGCAGCTGGCCACACAGCCATCTTCCCARGAGGTCCTTCCCAACAGACGTGCCTCTCCAGATGTGCTCTGCTCTTCCCTTGCAGCGGTGTACGTGTACCATTTCTCTGTCGGGGCTGATATGACCGGACAGGATTGCAGGGCTCATGAAAACCGGCACGTTTCTGAATGCGATTGTTCTGTTGTCTGTGACTTGACGTCTTCAGTTTTCCACCTCCTGATTCACTGAGCCGTGACATCGCCTTGTTCTTTGGGAAGAAGTCTCTCTTTCAACGCTAGATCAAAAGGAACCGGTTGGGGTGAAACGTTCATTTTGCCTGCTCTGGRCCCATTCATGCTGCATCAATTTTTCAGCTTCTTTAAGCTTTTTTCCCTCTGCTTTTTCAAAAGAAAGGTTTTGAAGGGAAGAAGAAACTTTGAGAGAGTCAAATGTGCATTTAGACATCATCAACTGCATCTTTTTTGAGGGATATTTATGCATTAGTCTACAGTTGCTCAGCATTGGTAGCTAAGTAATCTTGGGTCTTGAAGGATCTAAAGAAACAGGTTTTCCAGCCCTGAAGATCAACCATTGAGATGACCGCAAATTGCTTTTATCTGAATATTGTTTTTAACAGTCAGTGCTTCCTTTTTACGTAGATGATGGTGCTAATATTTTTGATGTKGTCCAGTCACTTGTTTCCTATCAGCTTCAGGCTTGTTGGATCATGTCCACGTGCACACCAATSCTCAGCCATGGCCAAATACGAGCCACTATGACCCAACCAGCCGGCAGATGTAATACCATAGAGACCAAGGGCGGCAAGGGGAGGAGAACAAGGCAAGCAGAGCTGGAGGGCTGAGCAAGGRCTTTACTTCACCTGACACTGTGACTGCTTCCACGGGGTGTGCGGGCTGTCGGAAACTGCTCTCRTGGTGTTCCCTCATGTCTGTTGTTTGAAAATCAAATGACAGTAAATTCCACTTACAGTCGGCATCACTCTCTGGCTTCCTTTTTCTCTCTGTGATGTTCAGGCTAACAGGAGCACAAGGAGGTGTTAATGCCCTCAGCTTTTCCCTTCCTCTTTCTAGGAGCTGAATTTTCTTCTGAAATTACCCAAATGGGAGCCTAATGTTTCTGGAGTGACAAACACAGAAAATAAGAAYTAACTCCTCTTGAGTSATGAAGGGATTGAGAGCAGAAGGTCTTGGGGATACCGGTGGATGAAARATCGGACGTGAGCTGGCAATATGTGCTYGCAACCCAGAAGGCCAACCATATCCTGGGCTGCATCMAAAGCAGCGTGGCCAGCAGGTCGAGGGAGGGGATTCTGCCCCTCTGCTCTGCTCTGGTGAGACCCCCCCTGCAGTGCTGCGTCCAGCTCTGGGGTCCTCGGCACAGGAAAGACATGGACCTGTTGGAGCGGGTCCAGAGGAGGGCCACAAAAATGATCAGGGGGATGGAACRCYTCTYCTRTGAAGAAAGGCTGAGAGAGYTGGGGTTGTTCAGCCTGGAGAAGAGAAGGCTTCGGGGAGACCTTATTGCGGCCTTTCAGTACTTRAAGGGGGCTTATAGGAAAGACAGAGAAAGGCTTTTTCCCAAGGCCTGTAGTGACAGGACAAGAGGTGACAGTTTTAGACTGAAAGAGGGTAGATTTGGGTTGGACATAAGGAAGAATTTTTTTATGTTGAGGGTGGTGAAACACTGGCACAGGTTGCCCGGAGAGGTGGTAGATGCCCCATCCCTGGGAGGGTTCAAGGTCAGGYTGGACGGGGCTCTGAGCAACCTGATCTAGTTGAAGATGKCCCTGTCCATGGCAGGGGGGTTGGGCTAGATGATCTTTGAAAGTCCCTTCCAACCCAAACYATTCTGTGATTCTGATCCAGAAGTGATCCACCAGAATTGTTGGGCATTTGGCCTTAAAAAAAACCAAAAAAAAACCCCAAAACCCCACAAGTCTCTGCCCTCAAGAGACCCTTGCATTTTAAGGATGGGTTTTCTTACCCGTGTTGCTGTCTGTCCCCCCAGCCATTGCCCAACCTCACCCTGAAGGGCAGTGACCCCCCACGGCACCGGTCCCCCTCGGATGCTCTCCAGGCTCTCACGAGAGGCAGGAGCCGGGCTGGAAATGCCTGTTGCCTTTCAGCGACAACCACGCTAGTGCTTGCTTCGTTGCATACTAATGAGCGCTAATTGGCCTCRGCTCGTTATCAACATTGCGTGGGAGCCGTTTGCGAAATAGTGGGGTGGGGGCTGGGAAGACCCCAAGGGGCTCCTGCCCTCCGCTGAGGGGTGGCTTCCCGGGGGGATGGGGGCTGAACTGGTGCTCCTTGTGGAAACATCTCCAYGTGTCAGCCACGGGAGGGCCGTGCCTGCTGGCCTCATGCCAGCCTTGGTGGTGGTCCACCTGGCAGGCGGGCTCCCCCTCTGACGTGGCAGGAGGTTTCCGGGAGTTATAGGGGTTCTAGGGAGACCCCTTGTCCTTAAACACACCCTGGGGGCATGGGGAGGAGTTGAACCCTTCGGGCAGCGCTCGCCTGCAGGTCTTCTCGGCGTCAAAGGCTCAGTGCCCCTCTCCTACCCCCCTCCCCGGGCGCTGCACGCGGCCCCTCCAGGCGCTATCCCATTTACCAGCGTGGTCCCTGAACTGTTCACCTGGAGCCTGTCTCCTCCTCTCCGCTGCCCTGCTACTATTTCCTGCAGCCGTACCCCTGGTCCGATCGCTCGCCCTGAGCAATGGAGGGGACGGAAACCTCCAGAGGGTGGTCCTGCTGGGGGGGGGAACGTCACCACGGCGTGCTACACGCTAGAGAGAGAGGGAGGCTCGGTGGAGCTGGCTTGCCGCAGCGCTCTTGGAAAAAACCTCTAAAATCGTAAGTCTGGCTAATGCGCGGTAGTGTGTGTGTAGGACGCGGCGAGCTGATCTCGTGCTGGGGCCAGTCCTGGTGCAGGCAGGACGGTGTCCAGGCCCGCGGTACGTCGGGGCTTCTGCCAGCGGGAGAGCTGTGGTTGTTGTTTCAGAGGTGGCTCTGCTAATTTAGGACGAGCGGCCCGCTGACCCTGACATTTTCGGGCTGGGATTTGTAAGCGACTTCTCTAAAGCTGAGAATCAGTTCACACAAGCGGAGAACGACTCCCATAGCTTTTCTGGCACTTGAATCCTGATTATCCTCCGTGAAGAACAACAACAGAAGAACACCATGCTTCATTTTTATTTACTCTTGCTTTGCTTGCGTAATGACGGGAGTTTTTCCAAAGAAAGGACTTGTGAGGAGAGGCGATCAAAGCGTCAGGAGCAGTGGCAGGGAAGGATGGAGCACCGGCCAGGCGCAGGGTCTGAGCGCAGGGGATGCTCGGCCGGGGAGCAGCCCCAAGGAGCACGATAGGGATAATTTTTTTCCTCCCACCTGTTGTTAGGAGCAAATAGGGAGTGAGCTGTTGCGCTTCCTCCCCAGCTGCTAACGACGGGAGACTTGCTCATGGTCGTGCGCTGGAAGCTAATTAAAACCAGTGACAATGGTAATTGAGTAAGGATGCTTGAGGATAAGTATGACCTCATGTCTAAAATGGTAATGAGGCCTATTAAAATCCCCACCAAAAAGAGAAATGAAAGAATGAACAGAGGCAAAGGTGGTGAGAGGGGAGCGGGCGCAGGCGGGGACAATACCTGGCAGCCAGAGAGCCGGGAGGGATGGGGAGCACGGAGAGGTGCCGGGCTTTTAAATCTCCTTAATAAACAGCCCACTCCTCAGCTAGCCAGGCTGCTGCTCGGGCCGAGCCAGTCAAAACACTTCGGTACTTGTGTCATTCAAGCCCCTTGCTGGCCGGGGCCAGGGTTTAGGTCCCATTAGGTGATGGCAACACTTGTTGCTGTTTGTTGTGGTTTTCTCTTGCTGGTTCTTTGCTGGAAGAAGGGACCGCGCCAGGAAACTGGCAGTGGCTGCCGGGGCGGCGGGGGGGCCTGCAAAGATACGCCCTGAAATTGCACCGATGCGGGAAAATGCATTGGCAGAGGAAAGCTGCGGCGAGCTCGGAGTGCCGGGGTGCCACGCTCCAGCTCGGACCAGCACAGCACCCGGTTTCGGCTCTGCAACTGGGGTGTAGTGACCCCGGCGCGTGTGTTGGTTTGCAGGGTGGCGTAGCAGGGCTCGGGATGCCGCCGTGCTCCGCGGGGACCCACGCCCCGTGCTGACTCGCCTCGCCGCAGAGGACACCCCGAGGGACGCCGGGAGGTGGGCGCTCCCTATCCTGGCTCTGGATGTGCACCGCATCGCTTTGGGTGAGCTCAGCCTTGGGSTGCCGGACCCCTTTCCTACGCCCTGCTGACAGCGGGGAGATCTGGCGTACGCCAAAGGCTTCTTCTCACTGGAGAAAGCCGACCCCCATCCTTCCGGCAGGGGCGAAGGTACGGCTGGATGCGGCTGAGGATGTGCTATGGAGCCGGGATTCAACTGCTCTGAGCTCTGTGATGGCAGCTCCAGTTTTGGCAGCCAGGAGCAGCAGCTGCAGGAGCTCTGCACTGTCACAGTGGTACGTACGGAGGCGGGGGAGCGCTCTGGGGCGCGAGGTTTGCTCCGCAGGAATGGATTTGGGTGGAGGGATGGAGAGGGGGGCACAGGGGCGCAGCCGCCAAGCAATTCCGGTCCGGCCGGAGGCTGTGCGCTGTCACCTCCTGGGATGGCCTCCAAGACAAACCCTGCCTAGATGACACCCAGCAGTTAGGCAAAAGGTGAGGAAGCAGCCACGACAGCCAAGTCGTGTCGAGCAGCCCTCCCGTGTGTCGGCCGGCGTGACAGCCGCTTAGGAGTGGCCTGGGATGGCTTCCTCTGCCCTTAACCTTTCCCATTCCCTGTGGAACTTCAAAGTGCTTTTCAAATATGAGTAGAGCAGGATTTAATTAAAAGTCGTCACCTATAATAAATGGTACCCCCCCACACACCACTAAGCCAGTAGAAATGACAGCGGGATGCACTTAGTTGCTCCGCACGAGGCTGCTGGATGGACCAGCGAGGCTTGGCCCGCTCGGCTCTCCACCACGTCCTGCACGACCGCGGGCCTTTAATTAGAAGACCGTAAGCTGCTTGGCTCCTCTGGCTCTAGCAGCTGCCTTACAATTAATATTCCCCCTGCTAGGGCCAGGATTTACTCCGCTCAGCGGCAGACGAAGCGCTCCATCAACTTCAACTAGCATCAATATCCAGGGAAATAGAGGTCGGGGTGGGGGGGTGTGTGTTGGGAAAGGTGGAGACCGCAGGGGTGTTTCTGATCCCTGGGTGGTTGCTGGGAAGGGGGTGCAGTAATGCTTTCGGCAGCAGCCAGAGGTGGAAAGATACTGCTGGTGGATGCAGCTGGGAGTGAAGTGGGGGAGCCCTGGGGTGCTGAGTCCGCCCTGCTCACCTTACTGGCAAAAGGCAGGTGTTACCCTCGGGCTCGACCGGGCAGGACGCAGAAATAGGATGGCGTTACAGCCCCGAGCAGCCCCATCAGCCCCTCTGAGCTCCAGGCAGGTGGGAAGATGGCCCTGATTCGTGCCGAATGATGGGGTTTTCGCACAGCGAGTCCCGGTGTAAGGGGAGGGGGACCGACCTGGCTGACCATTCCCACCATCTGGTGTGGTCTTCATCTCGCAGAGAGCCAAAAGACCCCCCAGGGGATGGGGAGAGGGAAGAGGAGGTGGGGAGCAGTTTGCAGGAGGGAGATGAATATCTCCCCAGGGATCCCCCCCACGCTGCTGCGACGCAGGGCTGAGCTGCGCCTGCAGCTGTACCCCGGCATAACGCAGCAGCAGCGGCAGCAGCAGCGGCTCGCGGCTGGCTGTCTCTCCCAGCCAGGGGTTTGCCTTTCCCAGCAGCTGTTTGACCAGCGTGGCACCAGCACGTGAGCTGCCAGCAGCCCGCGGATCAGCCGTGCTYGCGTGGCGGGGACACGTTTTTTGTTTTAAGAATCGCGTGCTGGCTTTAATTCTCCCAGCTGTGCCTTGTTCTTGCTCGCCCAGAGGAGATGGAGCCCAGCTGGGGAAGAGGGAGACGAGGCATCGGCTCAAAATGACTGCCTTAATTCTCCCTGCAGTTTTATTTCTRGCAAGGCTGGAAGCGGAAACAGCTCAGACCTTGAAGGAAGAATTGGGAGTTTGGGGCAGTGGCAGCTGTCGGGAAGATAGTCTTCCGCCATAGAAATTGTGTGCAGGTGAACTGGAATACCTGAGAAAGGACTTAGCACCAGAGAAGTTAGTGAGGAGGTGTGTGATTCCAGCTCAGTCCCTGTCCTCCTCCTTCCCCTTAAAGGGGATGCRCCAGCAGTTAAGTAAAAGTAATGCTTTTTTTAAAGAAAAAAAAAAAGATGTCAGTAACATGCATACGTAGTATGTGTGAACGAACCCACACATGCACGCCCTGTTAAAAATGCTGGAGTATTTTAGATCTGCAGCGGAAACAGGTTTCTTGTTTCACGTAGGATCATYTTATCCATCCTATGTTAATAGGGAGATAGCAGAGAATATTTTTTAAATGGAGATTTAAAACCATAAGGTTGCTTGTGTGCAAGGAGAGAGGTGCCTCCATCATAGCTGCTTTGGGAGTGTCCCTCAAAAGCCAGTTCTCAGCTGATGTCTACCTAGGACCAAGTTAGTTTCCAGCCAGCTGGGAGACGGGTGGAGCCCGGCTCGGTGTGTCACTGCGGAACGCGTCTGAAAAACGCTGTCCCACTCCCTTTTCTGCGTTTTCTGCACCGCCTGGCAGCTCTGCTGCTGGCTCCCAGTCACGTCAGCCGGCTGGTTGGTTATCTGCTGCACGTAGGGGTAAGGGAGGAAGCCAAGGATGCACTACCCAACTTTCCAAAGCAGCGTGCTACCAACTAGGGTACCACGAGGTCTTTCTCTAGAGGTTTCTTTCCAGAGAAGGACAGTGGGGAACTGTCGCCCATTTTCCTCTCTCCCACAACCGGGGCTGCCTGAGGTTTATGAGTCACTTGTACGGCTTCGTTATGTATTTGGCTAGTTGGCCGTAAGAAGAGGGCTCCTGTACTGCCCTCTCTTCCTGTGTGCTCAGCAAGTGGCAGATTATGTGTCCTGTCTACACGCATCTCCTTAGCCCTGCCCAGCGGGTCTTGGTCTAGTGCCAGGGTGTCTGCTCATGAGGAAGGGTTTGGGAGATGTGGTTTTGAGTCCGGCCTGGCTRAGCAGGAGCTCCCATGGGAGTGACAATGCCAGCAACGTCCTCTTCCTCCTCATCCCTTTTGCCTCCCCCAGACATCTTCTGACCGCAGTGGGAAGAGCTCCCCGTCCTTCTCTGCTGCTCTCCTGGGAGTTGTGTGGACATTCCTTACTGGAGGAGTCCTGTTGGCGCTCTTCTTTCTTGTCTTCACAATTCGCTTCAGGAAAAACAGGTAAGGGCTTCCMTTCTCTGCCATGAGAGCTCCCCCGAGCTGGGGCAGTGGGGTCGGGCTCCTTCAGGGCCAGGCTCTGAGCTGATGGCTGGCTAAAGATCAGGAGAGTACGAGCCTGAAGGAGCAGCGCAGGGAAAGCAAGGGCAATGCCAGTGATGTTGCAGCTTTCTCCATCACACCCAGTGTTGATCACTGGGGGAGATAGTCCTGCTTGGACTGCTCCCTTCCTCCCCAAGTCAGCCAGCTGTGAACAAGACAGAGCATGGATGCCTGCCGGCGTAGCACGGGCAGCAGTGCATGGCCTTATCCCGAAGGTGCTATTCAATAAAACCATCAACAGGAGTGAGCAGAAAGAGAGCTGGTCTCCTTCTCCACTCCCCAGTCTTGAGAGCATCACTTTGAGCAGCATAGCTCCATGAGCAAAGCCGTCGTGCTCTCCACAGCRCGCACATATCCTTCCTGCTGTTGGGCCACTCGTATTTTGAAGGTATTGCTAACCTTTTTTTGATCTTGGTGGTTGCCCATATTGGTGGGGAACGTGATCTCCATTGGTGAGAGAAGCTGGTGGTGAAGTGCAGGCTTTCCTTGGTGCTCTTCAGTCTGCACGAAGGATGTAAAAAGTCCTGCTCCCCTGAATGCAGCATTAATCAAGCAAAAGGCTCAAACTGTCTGAGCCAGCACTTAGCCTTCCTCAGCAATTCTGGATGTCTCACCTGCCTCCTTGCCACCTTCTCCTCAGCTTCGTTGGTCCATTGGTCTCTCAACTGTTTCCCCCACAGAGATACATCCCTCTCCCAAGCTTCACCTGGCACAGCCTTTGTGCTCCACGTGCYGTCGTTTTGTAGAGAGGCGCATCTGTGCACAGCCCGCATCTGCTGCTGTGCCAGCGCTCTGGTTGTGTTGACTTAACGCTTCTCATAACCGCCGTACAGTCAGGAGGGTCCTGCTCGTAAGGGTTTATCTTGAGCCCTCTGCCTGCTGCGGTGCAGTAGCTGCATGACCTGCAACCTGGTCTCAAGCACTTGATTTACTGAAGCAGAGTGGCGTGGAATTCGGTGGCCACCTTAATTGATTACCAAATTATTTAGGCCCCTGAAGGTAGTCTCAGAGCGAAGCTGTAATGAATGTGCGTTATTTATTTGCACTGCAGCAAATAAATACGGGTCTGCCTACTGAACCTGGGAGAGCAAAGGRGACCTTTTCAGCATGCAGCTGAGAGGGTGAGCTGATGAATATCTTYCCCCAGGGGCTGAGGCATGGCAAGGAAGGTAGGGAGGGAGAGAGCCAGGTTGAATTCCAGGCTCTGCGCCTGCAAGGCGGCAAGCCGGGAAGGAGCTCAAGGGTAGAGAAATGCAATGACTTAGCAGCAGGTCGAAGGGACGGAGCTACACGGGGGGATGGCTTTCGCTTGGTGGGCTTGCCGGAGAAGGGTGACGGGTCGGGAGAGATACGTGGGTCGATTCTCCCCTCCCTGAACACAGTTCCAGGAGTATGAGTGATGGGGTGAAATTACAGAGGGGAAGCTGTAACCTGAACGTTACTGGCAGCTTCCTGAAGTTGAGACTGTGCTGAGGGTGGAGGTATCTCCTCAGAGGAAGGAGCAGTGGAAAGAGCCTGTTTCTGGAGGCATTTGTAGCTGCTGTACCCAAAGCTTACTGCTGGGGAGAGTGACCCCAGGCTGCGTTGGTGAGGTTTTCCCCTTCTGCCCCTTTACAGCAGAGGACAGTGGAGGAAGATGTCGGCCTTGAACCCGGGGGGCTGAGCTGGGGGCTGTGCTGCGTGCCGCCTGCGTGACCGCGGGGCATTGCTTCCCCCGGCTGTGTGCCGCTGCGGGGGTGTGTGGCCCCAGCACGTGCTGCCGCCGCTGCACAGCTTCGCCTGCCTGGCACGGGCACCGGGAGCAGGGAGACCCGGCTGTGGTCACCCTGTCTGCTTTGCTGTTAAGAGCCCATGGCTTCCCACAGTTTTATCCATAAAGACGCTGGCTGAAGCTGCCTCAGGGATGCTTTTCTGTGCCGCACATCCATGCAGGGAATACTGCATGGTACGCAAGCCTGGTACCCTTCACTACAAGAAGGACGTTCACTACAAGAAGGACATTGAGGTGCTGGAGCGTGTCCAGAGAAGGGCGACGAGGCTGGTGAAGGGTCTGGAGCACAGGTCTTATGAGGAGCGGCTGAGGGAGCTGRGGTTGTTTGGCCTGGAGAAAAGGAGGCTGAGTGGAGACCTTATTGCTCTCTACAACTACCTGAAAGGAGGCTGTAGAGAGGCGGGTGTTGGTCTCTTCTCCCAAGTAACAAGTGATAGGATGAGAGGAAATGGCCTCAAGTTGCACCAGGGGAGGTTTAGATTGGATATTAGGAAAAATTTCTTCACTGAAAGGGTAGTCAGGCATTGGAACAGGCTGCCCAGGGAAGTGGTGGAGTCACCATCCCTGGAGGTGTTCAAAAAACGTGTGGATGAGGTGCTTCGGGACATGGTTTAGTGGGCATGGGTACTGGGTTGATGGTTGGACACGATGATCTTAGAGGTCTTTTCCAACCTTAATGATTCTATGATTCTATGATACCCACCCGTTTTGAGGAGAAGGGATCTTGCTGTCCCACAGGAGTGTGGGGGTAGGGCAAAAAGGAATATTTTAAGGATAGCAAAGCACTCCAGTAATACAGGAGAGAGGATGGGGTACGCACCATGGAGCAATGGCTGAGCTGTGACCAGCAGGGGCTGGGGGGGGACAGCGTGTCAGCATTCCTTGTGGCCATCATCATCCCTGTAAGGGGACCTTGCCCCTGTGCTGCCAGGTCATGACGCTCAGTAACTGTCACCGCCTTCCCTGCTTTGTTTCCCGGAGGATCGTGAAGATGTCCAGCCCCAATCTGAACATTGTGACCCTGCTGGGCAGTGGCTTGACTTACACTAGTGCTTACCTCTTTGGGATTCAGGAGCAGAGCCTGCCGTCCGGAGACTGGGTGGAAAAGCTCATTCAGGTGAGCAGGGGCTTTGCCGGGACGGGTGCCCTCACACAGGCACGCGTGTGCGTGTACGTGCATGTTTGTACGTGCTCTCGCTTCGCTGCAGCCTGTCGCCACCTCGCTGCTGGGCGCGTTCGGCCGGGCTGTGGTTTCCACGTACACGAAACGCAACCAGATGCTTTCTGGCTGAACGGCCTTCGCTGTTTGTGCAAACCACAGCCGCGGCAGGTCCCCGGGGAGAGGGCAGGCAGGCTGCTGGGCTTGTAAAAGTGCAACAGGGAGAGGGGGTCCTCCGCACAGCCGCTGCCCGACGCGGCACGGGCGCCACAAGTTCGCAGGTGAGTTTTTTGGCCGCAAAGCAAACCGTCATCAAAACACTGGCCTGTGTGATGAACCCCCCTGCCCAGACCGCGGACCGGGCGTGCAGCCGGGTGGGAGCGGGGGATGTGGGAGGGAGCACGCCCTGCCGTCCTGCTCAGCCGCCGGGCTGAGGGTAATTAACGGAGGTGCCAGCGAGTGATTTATTGGTGCTGGGACCCTCCGTGGCCCTGCAGCTCACAAGCTGCCTGGCTCTCCCTGCTCCTCTGGCGAGAGCCTCTCGGGGTGGGGAGGAAAAGGCAGGCAGCAGCCATGCCTGCAGAGGAATACACACCTTTTAATTTATTTCGCCCTGCGGTCAGCTTTCTAGCGTCCGCTACGACCCTCCAGAAGCCAGAAGACCATAGACACATCCCCGCCCATCTTTATCGCATCCCCGGGTGGGAGGGCGCGGGGTGTCCCGGCGGTCCCCGCGGCTGCCCCGTCAGCCCCCTCGCTCTGCCCCCCCGGCAGGTGCGGCTCTGCCTGCTGTGCGTGGGGACCTCCCTGGTGTTTGGCCCCGTCGTGGGGAAAAGCTGGAGGCTCTACAAGGTGTTCACCCAGCGGGTGCCGGACAAGCGGGTGGTGAGTACACAGCACCCYGGGGGGGAGGCAAAGTCCCCAAGCGGGGCGAACGCTGGCAAGTCCCAAACCGGTGCAGGATAGCAGATGAAACCGGCACGTGACGGGGGTGGGTGCCACAATCGCAGGCCTGCTTTCACACCTRGCTGGGCATGGGCTCCTCATTTATTCCTGCGCAATGAGGCAGGAGCTTTTCCACTCTACAGGCAAGTGGGTGCCCTGCCAGGCTGCCTCTTCCCCGGCAGAATCCCAGCCCCATCACCGAGCGAGGTCTTGTTCTCATTTTACATCAGCMCACGTGCCTTCATGACGCTACACGCCGGCGTTTGTGTCCAGGTCTGGGCTGGTTGTTTTTTATGGGATGAAAATAGGCCAGATATCTTCAAGGGCGTCTGATGTAGGGCTGTCCCCAGATGCATCTGATCTCCTCTTGAAGGGAAGGAGGGAACTCCTCTGCAGCACTGAAGGAAGGGGATGCAGCAGCTGGGAGGGAAATGGGAGCCACCTATATAAATTTGTGCATATAATGGTGCACTTAACAGCTTTCAGCAGCCCCTTTCCAAAGGCRAAAAAAGTAGGTCTCAGAGGAAAGGTGAGACAAAAGGGTTTGCAAGGGATCCGGGTACCAGCAAAGACTCCCATTCCTGAGGCACCGGGATCTGTGTTAAACTTGCAAAATGATAATCCTACCAGCTTTTTCTGTTTTTTTCACCCTTTTTGTCTCTGTGATATGGGCATAAGGGATGATACTCTTGTTTTGGAAGAGCTGTCTTCTGTCATAGTATTTACCAGCTAGCCACACCGTCGGGGAGGGTTTATACCTAGCCACAAGCCCGATTAGGTGTCCAAAAGTTGGGGAGCTGGAAACAGAGATCTTGTGGCCGACTCAGATGTAGGTGAACTGCTGGACTCCACTCTGGGGGAAGTATTAGGATGGACATGTCCCTTGGAAGAAACAACCAGAAGGAGACGTGGGAGACAGAGGTTATAGGTGTCCGTTTGCCCCCCACAGTAAGGCTTCCTTCTTGCGTGTTTGCAGATTATCAAAGACCTCCAGTTGCTGGCGATGGTGGCGGCGCTGGTGCTGGCGGACGCCGTGTTGCTCTTGACGTGGGTATTCTCTGATCCGGTCCAGTGTTTCCGAAGCCTCAGCGTCTCATTGCGGGTAAAGGGATGTCTGATCTCTGTGGACAAAGTTGGTGGGTGGTCAGGCATTTGGAGGTGCTGTTTAAARAAATAGAAAGAAAAACAAGCCCAAAGGCCTTCTGGGCGCTGCTCCGGGTTGGGTTTATGTCTGGCCTATTACAGAGATTAGGTTCTGCTGCAAAATTTCCAGGTCTSTGCACCCAAACCTGGCAAGGGATAGCTGGTTGCAGGGCTTTGCTTTGCCAAGCAGTGGGGTCTGGTGGATGATCTTCACCAGCCCGTGCAGGTCACCTGGGTGACACAGGAGAGGTCCACGGCATCTGCAGATGCTTCAGAGAAAGGTTTAACCGACCCTGTTGGCAGTGCCAAAATCTTCCTCGCTTTAACCCTCTGCCCCYGGCAGCACCAGCTTTGGCCTTTCCTTTTAGGAATTTACAGAGGAGACCTGTCTGCCCATCGGTCTGTGCCTGCTCCCGGGCAGCAGCCTTCACTTCTGCCTTCCGCTTGCCTCCTAGGCGACAGAGAAAGGCATGACCTGCTCAGTGAGCCGGGTGCAGTCCTGTGCATCTCTCTATTCCGATCTTTGGCTCGTTCTCATTTTAGGGTTTAAGGTACGTAACCTCTTTATTGATTCTTGTGTTGTATCTCGCCTCCTCCCAGCCTCCCAGCCTAAACTGTTCAGCAGCATTCGTAGTTTCCCTGCCCCCCCCAAGCGACATGCCTATTGCAACTCACAGCTACTCCTGTTCATCTTGAAAGCCCTCCCATCCCCAGTCCTTCCCATCTTGATGTTTTCTTGCATTCCCTTGTAAAAGCCCTGTTAGCCACTTTTTCCCTGCCTCGCCATCGCTTTTRCGTACACTGTGCACATACTGTTTCTCTAGTTCTCTCCCTGCAACCCCCCCCACCTCGTCTATCCCCCTCCTTAAAACTGGTGTCTTACTGTTTCCTAAAGCACACTTTTTCCATAAAGCCTCAGATGACCATCCACCGCAGTGATGCACTTTGCAGCTCAGCCCGAGTCCTCTGACTCCGAATCAGGGAGGTGCTGATGACGAGTGCTTGGTGCCTACCTTTACAGGATGTGTATCAGCTTAATTATAGCACTGAGGTACACTTTCACTGGTGTAGCTTTGCACGTGGCCGTTCTTATTTCAGAAGAGTTAGTTATACTGATGTAACTATGTAGGTATAATTATCGCTGTAATTATCTGTGGTCTCATGTGTCTCTGGGTTGGCAGAGGCTGGACGCGTTTCAGAAAGCTGATGTTGATGAAGCTTGTAAGATCACAGCCTTTCTTTGGGAATGGTTCCATCTCTGCGTGCAGTACAGGCAGTTCCTTTCTGACTCACTGTAATATAGTACTCATTGACCATCTACCCAAAATCGTAGGAAAAAGAGCAGGAAGAGACCTCACAACACGGCTGAGTCCTTCTCCCCGCTACACTTCATTTTAAAGACATTAGTCTAGCCTGTCCCTAAAAGTCCTTTGGTGCTAGGGATTGCAGGCGTTCCCTGGGCTTTCAGTGCTGTGTCTCCACCTCTGATTTTGTCCGCAGTTTGTGTTAGGGTTTAGGCAGGTAATGCTTTTGCCTACAGCTCCTACAAACTGCTTTTTGGAATAAAACAGCCCCATTACCAGTCCCAGGTACTCTTCGTTAGCGTTGCGTTGAACCGAACCCTGATCCTATCTGCCTACTGGGGGTCATGGAGTTACTTCTTTAGTGGTTTCTCTGGAGTTAATCTGGATTTACACTGATGTGAGAATAAGCTCTATCTCTGCGTGTACGTAGCACTTCTTATCTTCCACGGCATCAATGTGCTCAGCCTTTTGTGAAGCAGCTCAGTGTATTATCCTGGTTTTACTGGCACAGAGCAATGAACAGAAATGACTTGCCAAGGACATGCCTGGAATTAAGAGCAAAGTCCTTTGCTCAGGACTAAAACAAACAAACAAACAAACAAAAAACTTAGTCCTGTGCTTACTGAAAGTCCTAGTTTACCAGGCAGCAGTGCCGTTGTCTGTGTTCCAGATAGACTATAGGAATTTTAAATGGGATTTGGGTGCTGGGCTTTTTTCTTGCTCAGGGATTCGGAGTTGACTTGCCTTTGGGCCATGTGTTTGGAGGTGCCCTGTGGTGAACGTGGTTGTGATCCAGTGCAGATCCTACGAAGCAGRGTCGGGCATCAGCCTAGTTCCCAGCGAGGCAGGTCTCACTATTACAGCCTCCCCTTGAGAATTCATGGTGCTCTGAAGTTGGGAGTCTCACCAAAGACCGTGGACGTGAACCTCTCTTGCCTRCAAGAGTGTTCCTCCAGACCCTAACCCTGGCAGTGGCCATCACGGTCATCAAGCAGCCGTGGCATGGAGGGGTCCAGAAGGGACTACAGAACATCTGCAGCACAGGTCACAAAGTACTTCTTGATGCCCCAATAACAATTTAATGTCTCCTAGTAAAAGGTCGACAGTTGCCCTTACTGGGTAGCACAGAAATAATGTAGGAGTCATGTTCCCAGMATTCTGGGTCCTTGCAGGAGCAGGGATTTTGTTAGATGGTATTTCCAAATGATCCTGAAGGCAGACCATGCCCTGTGCTACAGAGGTGGGCAAAAAATACTTGGTGTGTCCTGCCAGTGTGCTCGAGGGAAGGAGGGATTCAGCCTGCTGGGTAGTTTCATCCTGAGCACGCTGGAAAGATGCACGTGTGGGACACTTGAGGGGCAGCACGGTGAGGAAGCCTGCTCTGAAACAACCGACCTGCTCCGGGGGAGGGAGGGCCTCTGTGCGCAGAGAACTTCTCGAGCCCCTTTCACCGCTGCTAGAGTCAGGCAGGAAACGGCGAAGGGAAGGGAGAAGAATTGCACCCGGCAGTTTCCTGGATTTCTATTTAAAGAGGCACCAAGTACATCCTCTTCCCTCCAGTCTAAACCTYCACTTCTTCTGCCTGCTTTTTCCTTCTGAATGTCCTTCTGAATCTCCTTCCTGCTCCTTCAGRGATATGTTGTTGCTCCTTGATGGCACCCTGCCGCTACATCCCTGCAGGGTCCTCCGTCTCTTGTCTGCCCGTCTTTGCTGCTCCTGCTCCAAGCTGCCCAAGGGGAGGTTTCCACGTCTTGCCTCTCCCGTCCGTTCTCTGCTCCGTGGCATCGCCTGCCGACCTGACCCTCAGCTCCTCACGCCCCTCAGTCGGGACCCCGAAAGCCCACCAGTGCCTTCGCTCCTGCCCGCCCTCCCCAGCCCCACTTCTGGCCTGCAGCAGCGYGCCGGGCGCTTGCTGCGGCGTCACCAGCCCGCGCTGAAGTTCTGCATTATAGATCAAAGAGCATTAATTAGGATTGCGCTGAGTGTATCTGAGCTCACCGGGCTTGGTACGAGGTGGGGGTTGACACCATCAAGCTGTAATTTTCCACACTCTTGGAAACTTCTTTTTTCTGCTTCCAGAGTATCCTCCTGCTGTATGGGACCTACTTGGCCGGTCTGACCGACAATGTCAGCTCCCCACCAGTCAACCAGTCCTTGACGCTCATCGTCGGGGTCAACCTCGTTTTCCTGGCTGCCAGCACTGTCTGCTTAGTTCACCGTTTCTTCCGCGCTTGGCACAACTTGCTGTTTGGTTTTACCTCTGGAGGCATCTTTGTATGTACAACCACGATCAACTGCTTCATCTTTGTCCCACAGGTATGCCACCACCTCTGTCCCACCACCTGGCTGGGAACAGGCACATTTTCGGAGTTTAACAACAGCAGCCGTGTGGGCCAAAGCACTTATTTTCCTGCTTCTTTCCCCAAATGTTCGGGCTCACCTGCACAGCTCATCCTCCAAGCCCCAATGGCTCTGCTTCCCCAAGCCAAGTGCCCTGAGTCTCCAAGGAGTGCAGGCGTGTTGCAGAGCTGCGGCTCAGAARCCCTCCGGCAAGAGCACGCAGTGGGTGGCAGCCACGCAGAGGGCATGCGTGGCGGCGAGGCGGCTGCTGCCCTCCTCCTCCTCCACGTGGGTGGTAGGATGGGTCCTTCACGCAGTTGTCCTCTCCTCGTACTCCCACCGAGGGTTTCTGCCCGTGGCAGGGACGGRGGTGGGCTCCAGCAATCCAGATGGCCTCGCCAGGCTCAGGGGCTTCGTGGCTGCCGGCGGTCCCCAAGGGAGGCTGTCCTCCTCTGCGCTCTTGGAGGAGGAGGAGGAAGCTGGGCTTTGCCGCAAGCGAGGGGGAGGACGCGGAGATGTTTTTAGGAAGCCTTTTGTGGCAAGGCGAGGCTCTTCTGCTTCCCGTGTCCTCCAGGAGCAGCCTGGTGTGCCTGGCCACGACGTTAGTGGGAAGAATGCTCCTATTGTTACAGGGAGAGGAAACAGTTGTTTACTCAGTGTTATGTTTGGAGGGATGTTTGGGTTCAAGGAAATGAGGTGAGAAAGGGAGGAAGAGGTGAAGCTGAAGAAAGAGCAGATCTGTGCAAGAGAGGGCTCGGGGGATCTCACCAATGTGCATAAATACCTATGGGGGTGGAGTAGGGAGGGGGGAGCCAGGCTCTGCTCAGTGGTGTCCACTGACAGGACAGGGGACAATGGGCACAAACTGCAACACAGGAAATTCTGTGTAAACATCAGAAAAAGGTTGTTTTTTGTTTTGTTTTGTTTTTCTGTGAAAGTTGTAAAGCACTGGAGCAGGTTGCCCRGAAACCTTGTAGAGTTTCCATGCTTGGAGATATTCAAGACCCAGCTGGACATGGTGCTGGGCAGCCTGCTCCAGCTGACCTTGCTTGAGCAAGGTTGGACTAGATGATCTCCAGAGGCCCCTTCCTACCTCAGCTGATGCAGTATAACTACAGAGTCCCAAATCACTAGATGACCAGCCCATGGGAGCAGGATCGAAACCTCCTCTGACAAGCACCAAGCCTGCTGGCGATGCTCTGCCAAGCGCGAGGGCTCTCGGAGTGAGGGCGGAGGAGCTGATGAGCTGTACTTGCACTCTGCCTGTACGATTTTTTCTGCCGTAGCCTGGGGGCCTTGAACATTTTATTTAACTTGGATCTTTTAATTCATCAACTTGTTTTTCCTAATGGGCTTGCTCTTCTATCGCTCATCTGAGATCGATGAGCAGCTGGAGCTGGTCTGCGCAGGGCTTCCACACAGACACTAGACAAGAAAATGGATACTAAACGTTGCTGTTTTTCAGCTTGTCACCGGTGATTCGGGGATAAGTGGGCGTGCGTGACACTGTCTTTGTCTGCCATGGAGTCAGGGAGGGGGGAGAAGAGGGAGGGGGCTTTTACAGCGCGCTCGGAGGTTGCAGCGCAGGCGGGCACCGACCCTCTCTGCGTTAAAAGCYGGAGCCAGGGTAGGGCTCAGATGGGTGGGAGGCTCCAAGTGACACTGCAGCCCCTCGCCCAGCCGTCTCTCGCCCCCCGTCTCCGCTCCTCCGTCACACCCTGCCTTTGTCTCCCCCTCTCCGTCCCTTTGTCTCCTCCGCGCTCGAGCTGCGCCTGCCTCCCGCCGCCTCGGCAGGGGCCGTGCGTGCCGCGCCGATAACGCCCTCTTCTACTCCCCAGCTCAAGCAGTGGAAAGCCTTTGAAGAAGAAAGCCAAACTGTRAGCCACATGGCAAAATATTTCACCAGCCCGAGCAGGAGCTGCCGCTCGGTGTACAGCGAGGAGCAGCTCTACCAGCTGATAGGGGAGAAAAACTCCATGAAGCGGCTGCTCACCGAGGTACGGGGCTCTGCCGGCCCCCCTCGGCCGTGCYGGCTTCTCCCCTTCCCTTTTGTGGGGTGAAGGCTTTGCAGGGTGGGAAGCCCTTCCTTACGCCCCGGTCCACACTGGCACTCCCGCTCCAGCCTCTTCCCTCCTAAGGGGAAGAGCTGCTTCGTTTTGTCACATCACTCTGCACCCTGAAGCGCCAACATTTAGGCATCATCTAGAGGGTTTCAAAAAAAMGTGTAGGGAGAAGAGCAGGAGAGCCTGGTTCTCACAGCCCAGCCAAACATGGTTAATTTAGAAGGGAGATGCTCTGTCTCGGGAAAGCCCCCGGCCTCCCTCTCCCTTGCCCGCGTTGCACGGGCAGGAGCRCCCCAGCTCGGAGAGCCGCCTGCCCCGGTGCCCCCTTTCCTTCCCACACCCGCATCTGGGGGGCTCTGGGGGGCTCAAGAGGAGGAAGAGGTCACACCCGCTGCTGGTGTGGCTCTTGCAGACCAAACCTGCAAACCCTCTCCGTGCGGAAAGGAGCGATTCATTTTCTGGCAGTGCCTGCTTCCAAACCGGCGGCGGTTTTGCACCCTGCGCCCCCCCCCCGCRCTTGACAGGCTTATTTGTTTGGTGCAGAAAAACGCCGTGATCGAAAGCCTGCAGGAGCAAGTGAGCAGCGCCAAGGAGAAGCTGATGAGGCTGATGTCTGCGGAGAGCGGCTGCGAGCCCCGCGCCCCGCCGGCAGCTCCCCGCGCCTGGAGCGCGGGGCAGCGTGGGGACGCGCCGGGGGACGGCTGCGCCCCGGATCCGGAGCAGGATGGGTGGCAGCCTCCCTGCTTGCTGGGCACACCGCCTCTYTGCGGCGATGCTCAGGACCTCCAGAAACATGTGAGCCACGAGCCTGTTTGCTCTCGGACGCTGCTTTTTGACGTGGGGGACGGCCTCGAACGTGGCCTGAAAGACGCCCGGGAGCACGGGATGCCTGCGGGGCAGGGGCAGCCTCCAGAGCAGCTGCCGGGCCAGGACATCTCAGCTGGCGTGGCCTGGGAGTCATCCCCTAAAGTCAGCTAYGTGAGCAGCGAGAAGCTGCGGGAAATCTTGCAAGAGCTGAGCCTGGATGGCAAAATCTACAGCCCGGCCTTACCTGGGGGGCCCCCACGCAGCAGCCAGGGCCCCCAAGGCGAGCAGGGAGGAACGTGGGGGGCCCAGGAGGGGTACCCGGGCATCCGCACGCCCCTCAGCCCCTACCTGGCGAGGCGGCGGCGGAGGATCCCRCTGCCCCCCGCCTCCACCCACTTCCCTGGACATGTGTCCCCTCGTGCCAGCCGCAGGGTGAAGGAGGTGGGTGGCTGGGGCCGTGGGGAGTTGCCACGTACCTCCCTGGGGAGGGAAGGGGAGATGGCTGGCGGAGGGCTCCTTCACCCGCCAGCACYGTCCCCTCCAGCCATCCCTGGGGAGGTCTGCTGCCAGACAGAGGGATGGCCAGGATGGCTGGAGTCCCAGGGCGCTTCCCCGTGCATCCCACGGGAGCGGCGGCGGCAGCAGGGCACCCCGAGGGGACCCGCTGAACCCTCCCTGCGCTCGCTGTACTATTACCCGGACTCTGACTCCAGCAGCAGCAGCAGCTCCGAGGAGATGTTTCACGGCTGCCACCGGCCCTGCTGCGAGGTCTGCTTCCAGAGCCCGCGCGGCTCCCTGGGCAGCAGTAGCACGGACACGGACACAGAGCCCAGCAGCTGCATGGGCCACTGGACAGAGCACCACAGCGGGCTCCAGCCTGTGGTGAATTTCAAAGAAGATCTGAAGCCCACCTTTGTGTGACTGGGAGCACCCCTGCCCCGAAGGCAAGTGCCCACCCGCCCCCGAAACGCTGCGTGTTTTCAGTGATGCTAAAGCCACGCGTCCCTCCGAGGGATGCGCCTTGCTCCGGCATCTGGGGGTCRGGAATCTTGCCCCGCTCTGGGTTGCTGTGTCAGCTCCAGGCTGGTCAGCAGTGACTGCAGACCGTGTTTGGCTGAGAGGTGGTTGGCAGCACTTGGGAAGGTGGCGGTGGTTTTGTCCTGGCTGCTCCAGGCAGCTGCCTGCACCCCGCAGATACCCGGCACGGTGCCTGCATCCCGGTGACAGCAGCGGAAAGACTGGGGCTGGGTGACCTACAAGAGCCCAAACTTCATCATCTTAGAGGGCTTTTCGCTGCGAGCGCTGGGTGATTCACACCGGTGGGGAGCAGCACCGCGTCTCAGAAACGCGTGGCTTGTTGCACACAGCAGACAGACGGACAAACAGAGGACTCCTTTCCCCAGGCTGCCGATGCCGAGCCTGCCACCAGCATCACACCCAGCTGGAGACGGGAGACAGCCAGACGCCAGGAGCTTGCGGGCTGCCGCTCGCCTGGGGCACGCTGCTCCCGCGGCAAAGCAAGGACCTTGGAGCGGGGTGCGCGCTGGAGACTTTCGGGGTGGGTTTTTTTGGTAGCGTCCGAGTGAGAAAATGGAGYCCAAAGGTGACATCGCTGGAGGTGTCTTTCTTTGCGTTTTGTATAGTTCAGTTGCATGGTCATAGGTGAGACTCGGGTCAGAGCCGAAGGGAAAGACAAGCTAACAATCGTAAAAGAGGCTCTGAAAAGGTTTTTTTCTTTTTTTTTGCCTTGTTTTTCTGGGGCTTGTGCCCTTCTGTATGCCTTTGTATGGATGATGTAGTCTGGAATGAGGTTTGTTTAAATTAATATGGTCTGTTTAATTTTTATCTTAGAAATATCAAGAACAGTAAATCCAGTGTGCCCGCTTTTTTCGTGAAGGCATTTCAGCGTGTCGTTGCCTCCACAGAAGTCAGGAGTGCTGAGACCTGACACCTAGTGCATTAAAAATCCCTCTGGAGAAAGGCTTTGTTAAAAGGGCKCGTGACAGAGGAGTCCCCCACCCGATTTTGAACGATGTACTTTAGCACTGCCCTCTCTCTTATCCTTTACGATGGTGAAATCCCTCAGTGCTGTGTCCTTTCACTGGTGTCACCTTTTTTTCCCCATTGCCGCCACGGTTTTCCAAGCTTGCTGACTTTCTAGGGCAAATCACCAAAGCTGATAATCTTATGGGGAACCATATTCCCATAGCCCCTCTCCGCTCCTGAAATGGAAACACCCCAGAGGCCGMTCCCAATTGTTTTTTGTCACCTTTAGCTAACAGAAACCAGTTTCCTTTAGCTTTTCTTTCACAGCTGTCTGAGCACTTCATGGTTCTGGCCTGGGTGAAATGCAGTGACTGGGTGTCTCCGACCGCTGCGGGCAAATCCACAGCAGGGGCTGGAGGCAGAGAAGCCCAGACAGGGTGCGAAYGTGGAATGTCTCCTGCGGTCCCAGCGGAGGGGAAGGCTGCCAGCGCAGCCCTTGCTGGCGTGGAGGGATGCTGAACGAGCAGGAGGTGGGTAGGGGCAGTGCAGGGGGAGATAAAAAAGGGATGCAGCAGCACGCCCCTCCACATCACTCTCTTGGGCACCACCAAAAAGCGGTTTTTTATCATCTGAATCCACCCTGTGCCACACCGAAGCCGCAGGGAGCTCCTGTAGAGCCAGAAAGCGCCGTACGGCCTGGCCCCAGGGAAGCAGGAGCACCCTGGGAGGATGCAGAGGCCGGTGTTTTATTTATAACCATCATTTATTCGACAGGCCCGGAGCCGGGATGCCGGCGGGGAGACACCCCCCCYCCCCGGGCGGGGCCCTCTGGCTGCCCTCTCCCGGGGCGAGGCCGGGGGAGCCCCGGGGGGGTCCCTGCCGGTGGGGCTCGGGTGGCTCCTTCCCCGCCGCCTCCCGGCCCCGGGGCTGGGGAAAAGCCGGCTGCAGTTTTGCAGCGCTCGCAGCAGGGGCTGCTGCTGCCACATCGGGTGCGGTGGCAAACCTCGAGTGCCCCCACGCAGCGCAACCCACGGCATCCCCACGCTGGGACAACGGGTGGGACAGGGAGGCGGCTGGGACGCTCTAGGGACCCTGTTAAATATGGGGCAAAGCCGCTTTTCCAAATTGGGGCTGATTTCTCCGCAGCCCAAAGCATGTTTAGAGCAGCACTTTGCTCTGGGGCTAGGAAATACTGCAGCACGGTCATAGGAAATAATCAACCATGAAGCCACCTGGAAGCAGCCAATATAAAAATTAACTTAAAATCCACTAGTGAATGCAGAAAAACTCTCCAGAAGACTTTGAACCTGTGGTTTGTTTGCAAACTCATCAGTGGCATTTGGGGCAATTGCTTTTCTGTCTGGTGACCAGCAGCCGTGAACTGAAAACTGCACGTCATGTGGATGCACATACTAAATCGGCCAACAGCATCCTGGCCTGTGTCAGGAATAGTGTGGCCAGCAGGAGCAGGGAGGTGATCGTGCCCCTGTACTCGGCACTGGTGAGGCCGCACCTCGAATMCTGTGTTCAGTTTTGGGCCCCTCACTACAAGAAGGACATTGAGGTGCTGGAGCGTGTCCAGAGAAGGGYGAYGAGGMTGGTGAAGGGTCTGGAGAACAGGTCTGATGAGGAGCGGCTGAGGGAGCTGGGGKTGTTTAGCCTGGAGAAGAGGAGGCTGAGGGGAGACCTTATCGCTCTCTACAACTACCTGAAAGGAGGCTGTAGAGAGGCGGGTGTTGGTCTCTTCTCCCAAGTAACTAGCGATAGGACGAGAGGAAATGGCCTCAAGTTGTGCCAGGGGARGTTTAGATTGGATATTAGGAAAAATTTCTTCACCGAAAGGGTTGTCAAGCACTGGAACAGGCTGCCCAGGGAAGTGGTTGACTCACCATCCCTGGAGGTATTTAAAAGGTCTGTAGACGTGGTGCTTAGGGACATGGTTTAGTGGTGGACTTGGCAGTGCTACATTTATGGTTGAACTCGATGATCTTAAGGGTCTTTTGCAACCTAAATGATTCTGTGATTCTACTTTCTGCACAGAAGGCTGATGCAGTTCATAATGTACATAAAAACTCACTGGTGCTTTTGATGACTCCCAACTCTGGCCTCCCCCTGTATCTAGCAAGGCATGTGCATTTGATTCAGGTGGAGAAGAGTCAAAGCACCGTGTGATGGATTGGGCTGCCTGCACATGAGAAGAAAGGACAGAGCGAGATGGTGGGCTGCCTTTCATTGCCATTACTATTATGGGATCTTTGCATCAGGCATTGCACAGGCACACAGAAGAGCCTTYGTGGTGCTTAACTTTAGGCAGCCGACTTGGGCACTGAATTTGGCAATTGGTTCCCGCATGGCTCTTCGTTCACTCTTTGGAGCAGCCTGTCTCTCCCCATTAAGTCATTCAAAGCATCTTAATTAGGGCTTTGCCCTGGATCCAAGGTTTCTAAGCAGCTGTAGGGGCAGCGGTACATGGTCTGTGAAGGCGGAGAGGTAGACTGAGAGAGCTGAGAAGGTGGCTTGTGGCAGCAGGACCAGGAGTACCCTGATTTATAACTATTTTTCTTGCCACTGATGATGGATATACCCTAAAGAGAGCCGTCTCTCACCAAGGGAGCCTGTAGAATCAATATCCCACGTGAGCAATTCCTTCTCTARTGTATCTGCTGTATAAACCTGTTCCCCTTAGGCTGTGCCTCTTTGCAGTTCAAGGCAGAAGGTTTCACCTTACAGAAATCAAAATGAGAGGTAAGTGACTGGAAGAAGGTCCCCTGCCTCCTCCCAGGTGCGTGCYGGACTCACCATCCCTACAAATGTGCTCATGGCACTTCAGGGCACGTGAGAAACTCCTGCGACCCAGAAGCTACAGAGCAGCCCTTGGCAGTCCCGAACGCCTTATCCCAGCACCCTGCCCCCATCCAAGCAGTATCTGGTTGAGAGGTTGCTTCTTCCAGTGACACACAGGGCAGCCACAGCAGTTAATGCTGATGAGATCCTTGGAATGTTTTTAGCTTCCTGAGCCATGTTTCCAAGCCGTCCTTCCCCTCCTAGCAGTGCACCTGCGCAGGCTCCAGCTCCGCGACTCCGGCTGCTGCCTGCAAACYGTAGGAAGAGCTGACGAGTCCACCTCCGCCAGCATCCCTGAGCACTGCTATGCACAGTGCGATAGGAGATGCTCCACTGAGCGGAGACTTTCCCTGCCCACGGGCCCGTTTACAGATGCTGCTCTTCTGTTTAAAAGCTCTGCAGCCTCCGCCCGCTCCCCCTGACCCCAGCGGTGCAGCGGCACCTCTGTGCCCTTCCCTTGCCGATGGCTGTTGAGGAAGGGTCACGTCACAGCCGGTGTGACATGTCTCTGTATGSCTGCTTGCTGGTCCTTGGCAAGAGCCACGAAGGCAGGAAGCCTTGAGGGTCTTGGGCTGCAACAACCTGCCATCGCTCAGCCTGCCTCTGTTACCCTGTCAGCTTGCGACGGTTTAGGAAATAACAAAATTGATCTCGACTGTGATTCAGCTGCCTGGTTTAAAAAAATAAAAGGGAAAAAAGAAGAGCTTTGTTAGCCACGGCAGAGGGCGGTTAAACCCAGCTTTCTGGGAGAAGAATGCTGACTGTTGGCATGGAAGTTTCCCACTGCCTTGTGTTGGCGTTAGCAGCTGGGCTCTGCGGGGAACCTCTCACTCCGAGCTTTGATACCAGGGGCAGTTACTAGAAATAATGGGTATTTGAAGTACTGCAAGAGGGAAAACCCACAGGTGTCCTTGGCCCAGACTGTGCAACCCATGGAGACGGCGGCTGTACAGTGGTGCCACATATGTGAGGGACRTTCCTGTAGCAAAGTGGGGAGCAGCAGTGGGGGGCCCTAGGTCTCCAAGTAGCCTGGGCTGCAAGTTTTGAGGAGGTTAGGGAGYACCCACATCTGAACAGCCAGAAGAAGCTTCAGAAAAGTCTACTTCAAGTCCAACAGCCATGAGGACTGTGGAGAAGCACTCTCCTCCTGAGTAATGTTACTCTCCTGAGCCCAGAACCCAGGCCTGTCTCTTACCCAGTTTTTCATTCTACTTGGTGCCTTCTACTTGGCCTCTACCTCTAGCTATGTACTACTGAAAGTGCAGCTGCTGCTGTTACCCCRAGATCTACTCTTGGAGCCAGAGCAGCAGGGCTGTAGATGTCCAGTTGTGAGGCATCAAACACATCAGTGTAAGCTGCATCCTGATTGCTGGCCTTGTGCTGCAGAAAGTGATCTCATCCTTGGGGGACTCCTAAGAGACGGGAAAAAATACCATCAAAAGAGTTCTGGCGGGAGAACTGTGGATGTYTTAGCAGTTGATGTTAATTGCAGGACCCTCCCGCTACATTATATGATCATGCCCTGTGGAAACGATCCCTGCACACACCGGGCTGAGCCAGTGCATGGGATACCTCCACACAGTTCCAAGCACTGAGTTTCTTTTCCACATTAAAATTGTGTATCGAAGCTGCTGGAGTGCATTCACCTCAGAGCGTGTACCTCTCAGTGCTTACAGTGAGGGCTCTTGCTTTCATGCCCATGCCACCACCTTTCCTCTGTGTAGAGGAGCCTGTAGCTCAGCTGGTTTTCTTCTAACTCAGGCATCCGTAGCTTTATGCTTTGTGCTGCCAGAGCACAATCATTTACGTAAGGATTATTTTTTTTTTTTTCTTGGTCCTGGAGGTTCTTGCAGACAGGATGRGTGCGAGGGACTTTGTCCTGCCAGGCAGCTATATAAAGCACTCAGTGACTCAGCATTTACTGCRCCCTACACAGATTCCTCTGTTATCATACCAACAGGAATGCGGGGCTAGAAGGGATCTCCTAGTCATCATCATATTCCCCAACTATGATAAGCACTGAGTCATAAAGTCCCTCTTGTTAATTTATCACAGTCCATCTTAAGAGTCATCGGGAATTTTCTTGGCAGGTTATTCCAGAACCTCACTCTGACGGAAACTTGTTTCTGATTTGCAGCCCACATTTTTTCATAGCCTATTTTTATCTACTTGATCTCATGCCAGTGCTGTCTTCTAGTTAGTAGCTGTTCTTCCTTCTTGTTCTCTAACCTACTCTCTTACATGCTGATGAAGAATGTGGCCTTTTCTTCCCAGAATCCCTGGTCTACTTGGAGAAGAGACTGTCTATTTTTAGTTCCCTCTAGCAGCTCATACCTGTCCCTCTTTCAGTCTGCAGGGAGGCATGGAGGGAGAGCCCTGGTTTCCTCGCTACCAGGTCATACCCTTCCCGTYGCAGCGATGTGAGGATGGCTGTATACACTGCTCCCCGCCTCCAGCTGCAGAGGAGTCTGTAAAGAGTTTTGCAAGACGCTAGAAGAGGATCACGCTCGCCTTTTGAAAAGTGCATGAGCAGAAGTACTCACTGGTAGTTAGGACATCAGAAAGGCAGGCCAGAAGCAGGCAAACTTCCTGTGGGTCAGCAGGAACTTGACATTTTCTCTGCAAGTCTGCAATGGACATGGGGTTCCCAGCACCCATCGGGTGCTAGGTTTACCAGCAGTATTTTAATATACTCACAGAGTAAGGCCYGTCCATCCATGTTTCCTCCCAACACACCTCCTGCAAGTGCTGAGAGGTGCATCTGTGACTGGCAGGTGCAGAAACCCTGAAGAGCCTTCGCTTCTTGGAGCCTCCCGTGGCTTAGGAAATCCATAAGGACCCAAGTTCCTTAGGAAGCCCCCGGTACCTCTCAAGGGGCCCACAGGAAGGCAAAATAAAGGCACACCCTGTGCAGTATCCTGATGACATGATCCAACACAGGAACGGCATGGATGTTTTATTGGACAAGGTGAATATAACTAGCARGGCACCCTTCTGGAGTTGTGTGCTGGTTCCCCGGCAATTACATCTTGTATCTAACCCAAATGCGTTGGGYGATATTTCAAACCAAAGAAAACTGCAGGAATAATATTAGCTGATGCAATCGCACCTTGAATTTACAGCAGTGCTAGGCAGATCCATGAACAGTGGGATACTCTGTACATGATTACAGCAAATTCAAGCCCTTGTTTGAAAGCAGCTGGTTTTGGGTTTTTTTTTGTTTTTTTGTTTTTTTGGGTTTTTTTTAACAGTCCCCAAATACAGGTGCTGGATAAAGACTTCCTTTCCTCTGACAGGTGAATCTTTCATTTGATGGTAGATTACGCTTTTGCAAATATCAGCTCATTTTCTCGCTATTACAGCCTTTTTCATACCAGTAACAAAAACACATTTAGCGCCTCCTGCTTCTGCAATCCATTCTTCGCAACTCTCCGATGGCGAGGTCTTTTTCCTAGTTCTCCTAATACCCGATATCAGCATGCTGCAGTCAATGGGGGAGGCAGGCTCTCCCGTTCCTGGAAGCCCGGCATTACCGGGTACCTGCTGTGCCGCAGAATGACACCTTTGGGCTAAATTCCACCCTCTGATGGAAAAAAGCTCTCGGCCCCTGCTGCCTTCAGCAACAGGTGCTTGAGTGCATCTGAATTTAGCCTTTAAAGCAAACCAACCCAACAAAGAAAAAGAGTGTCCAAGGATGATGTGGGGTCTAATTTACTCAAGGAGAAGACTCGGGAGTCAAGAGCCTTGTCTCTTCTACTGACCATTGTGCTCATCTCCGAAAGAAGAGTCTCTTCTCTGTCTCACTGGCACCTGTCATTCAAGTGAAGACAAAGCTACCTCTCTGAGATACATCAAGGCCTCTTCAATAGATGTTTGCAAAAAAGACTTTGGGTACTTCACCAGGAAGACCTGAGAGACAGGTTGACCCATCAAAGAACAGGAACAAGAGAGCTGATGCTCCCAGCTGGGCCCTGGTAACTTCCTCAGCCAGCAAGTCTTGGACCTCARTGAGAATCCCAAACATATGCCAGAAAAAGTGAGTGAGAGGCCAGGGATGGTGGGGAAGGAGTTCAGGCACCAAACTGGGATATCAACAGTGGAGACTGRTGTTTTTGCTGTTGAGTAATCAGCATTTGCTGTATGTGGATTGTTTGYTCCCAACAGCTGGTTTTAGTGAATCAGATCATATTTCTGTGCATGCTCTTGCATATATTTGTGTCCTAACACAAAGGGGAAACATCCCARTTTCTCAGGATCACCCCACTGTCTGGAATAATTGGAATTCGACAATCGTAGATTAGAAAGATCCAAGAACCCTGCTTACCATCAGCAATTCAAGCATGTGCGGAAGCAAGTATGTGATTTCTACCACTAAGTGGAGATTTTTCTAGATAATGACAGCATTAGAAACAACCCCACATGTGAGATACATCTGGTAAAGCGCTTAAAGAAAGAAATCCACTTGCAGCTTTCCTCCRGGAAAAATGAGTGCCCTGCTACACAATCAGACCCTGGGCTGCAGGGGGCCACGGTCCTACCAGGAGAGACGAGGCCTCTATGCCTGACACAGCAGGGGCCTATTTATTTTGCAGAATTGGGCTATCCTCCCCCGATCCAGACAGCATCAATCTTGCAGCGGCAGCGGGAGGTAAGGTAGGTTTTGCACTGACCACCTACCTTCCGGTACAGCTGGAAATCTAGGAACAATATTGTTTCAAAAATTATTCATCGGGTTTCAAGATTGGTGCCAAGCTCTGTGCAGCTAGCAGCTGAACAACTGAGATCTTGTCCCTCCTTTTACAGGATTATTATAAAATAATTTCCCTCTGTGACCAGTTTAGGCTGTTCTAATGCACAGTCATAAATGAGACATTGACTTTTAAAGATCTTCCTGCCCTTAGGGTGGCAGATGAAAGAATAGGTCACAGCTTTGTTCTGCCACAACATGCCTGGAAGTGTTGAGAGCCATGCTTTCATTACAGGGAAATTTCCACTGTCTCATTGGTTTTTGCAAGTTTGCAACCTACCTGTAGAGTATAAAGGAAATGCTGGGCTGACCAAAACAGATGTAAGACATTGATTTGCTCATGCCATCTAGGCAGCAATAGCTGTCCTACTGCTGGCTGTGTCCATTGGAAAGAGCATAGTGACTCCACCTGTAACATAAACCTTGTGGCATTTTTCAGCAACTGAGCAAGCATGCCCAAGCCCAGGATAACATCAATTCATTTAATACACCTGAATATCATCTTTGCAAAACAAAGTGATCAGTGTAAGAGACATCCRTGACGCTGTGCTGGGAAGGATGTCGCTCAGACTAATTCAGCTGCTCGCACAGACTGCTCCTTTAACACTGCCTATGACTTAATACCACTATTTTAATGATTCTGCAGTAACCAATGGAATCAATTAATTCAGGGGATGWTCAAGATAATGAGGAGTTTGTCCTGCAGCAAAAAGGTCTCCAATGAYGAGTAAAATGTTAGAGGCCCAGAGTATGCAGCAATTAGCAGATTTTGATAATTGGTGAGAATGGAAAGGAGAAAAACAAAAGTAAWAGAAAGTGAAATACTTTATGATTGCATTATCTAACAGTTAACATCCATATGCATAGGGACGCATAATATCCCCCCCATATTAAGGCTGCACAGCATTTCCCATACAARTATCTTGGACTCCCTTGTTTATAAATTTCCTAAAGCTTAAGCATTATACCAAAATTTTCATGCTAAGAGTTCTGGAAAGTTAAAATGAAAGTGATTCAGGTCATTTCCAAGAACAAGGCTAACAAAAATGCATTTTCCCCCATTTCAAGCATGTCTGTTAGTTTTTTGTCTGAGACACTTCATCTCCCTCACACCATACAAATTGGAACTCTGGCTTCTATGGGTCTTGACAAAACCCATCCAAACTGGACCACAGTTTATGACTTTGAAAATCACAGGCCACACAGATCTGTGGAGGCTTCTTAGCATTTAGTAGACAAAAAGCCATCCCCAAACCATCCCTGGAAACTCCACCCTGGCTGAGTATGCTCCATCTCCTTGCAGCTGCTAGAGCACCCTGCACSTGGGCTGTCCACAGGTGGTGGCCAAGCCCACCCCACCTGCGAGTCGTTGCATTTACCATTGTGGGAGGGTGCACGGAGCTGAGAGCAAAGTGGGGTTTCTCGCATAAAGGTGGTGACCACCATGCTGGCAATAAAGCAGCATGACAGAAGAAGCAGTTGTGAAAGCCAGTCATGGGAGAAAAGCAGTAAATCTGGTTGAAAAACCTGTTGTGACCGGGGCTGGGATAATAGCTGGGGGAGGAGGCGGTGGAAGAAGGAGGTGGAAGAAGGAAAGGCGGTGTGACTGGGGCAGAGGAGGGAAGAYGGGGAGCTTCATCTTCTGAATCAACAAAGAGTAGGAATGAGGATAGAGAGAAGGCCACCAAGGATTCAGGGTCTGGCAGCAGCTGTTGGGCAAAAAAYAACGCAAAGGAGTAGGGGAAAAAAGCAGAGGTGAAAAAGGTGTGATRGCAGGACAAGCCAGGTGACTAGGAGTGGGAGGGGGACAGAGGTAGGGTAAGGGTGTGACTTGAGGGGGAATGCAATTTGTGAAGGCAGGAGGGGGGAGAGGAGAGACCCTGACTTGACAATGGTGGGGCAGAGAGCAGACGAGGTAGCGAAGAAGCTGTTTGTTTTCAAGAGTCTGGAAAAAAAATAGGACTGGAGAGAACATGGGTGGAAACAAGCAAAAAGCTCCTCGTGGCACCCGTTGCTCTCCAGAGTTTGGAAGGGAACCCAGGTGTCCTGAGACTCTCATCTCATCTGCTGCCAGCATGTGAATTTGAAAGGCAAGCCTCTGATGCTGGCCAGCAGCACAGCAATCTCTTCCTACTGCCACCCTTACCTTGATTAGTTGGAGAGRGCACAGTCACCTGGGCTGCCCCTGGAAGATGTCCCTGTGGTGGATCTGTTACAAGGTTGTTGATGAACCTCAGGTATGTGCATATCATGGCATCCCTGCTAGGTTAAGTTGGCTTTAAAAGAAACCAGCCAGGATCCTAAAAAGCAGCACACTGTAATCTGTGCCAAAAAGGCTCTGAAATCAAGCATTCAGAAGTTAGGGAAGGCTGAAATTAAAACAATTTGTGCAAACTTAATTTGGCTTAATTTTGGCATGTACGACTTTGTGCAAAACAGGCCTGGAAGGGACCTCAAGGAGCCATCTGGGGACTCCAGTCCATCTCTTTGCCCCAAAGCAGAACCAATTATTCCTAGACTATTCTTGACAAAAGTTTCTCTAATCTCCTCTTGCGAGACAGACATTAATGACATGATTGCATACTTTTTTCTTAATCGGATCCTGCCTCAGTGCATAAAATATACCAGGACCATGCTGTGGAGGAGACTGGGAACACAGCTGGAGAAAGGACAGGCTCATGGTTCAGCTTGTGGACCGCTGCCCTGGAGAACTGCCTCTGCTTCACAGTTCTTGGGTGGTCATTTAAATCAGACTTTTCCCAGGCGGTCATTAATTGTGTTTTCTCCATTTTCTGGGTACTCAGCTTGAAAATACTGCCTCTGATTTAATTGTCCCTGCTTGGCACCCTGTTTTGATACGATGTTAGGACTTTAATTTTACCACCACCCCCCAAGCAGCCCGGCCCATGTTGTATTGGTTGTCATAGACTGGGAAATAAAACTGAAATTCTTATGCACCATGCTCAGCGCTGGCTGTCATAAGTCACTCATCTCCCACTTCTCATCTGACCCTGCCCTGTGCTCTCTGTCAGCCTCCATCTCCCCACACCTTGCTTAATCCGCTGAAAGCACATGTACAGAACCTCAGAGTCATGAATTATGATTCCCAGTTCCTGTATTTTGTTTGTAGACAATTCCTCTGACTATTTTATTAAATTCAGGTTTCTCCATAACCACCTCATCCTCAGAGGTATATGTGTTCGGTGTAATTAATTACACCAGTAATGTCTATAATTACCTCAAGGAAAAATCAGCGAAATGCGTAAGAACTGACAGCATACAGGATACCAGGAACTGCTGTAGCAGATCACAGGATCGTGGAGGATGGAAGGGACCTCTGGAGATCATCTAGTCCAACCCCCCTTGCTCATGGAGGGTCAGCTGGAGCCGGTTACCCAGGACCGTGTCCAGTCAGGTTTAGAGTATTTCCAGAGATGGAGACTCCATAACCTCTCTGGCCAATCTGCTCCAGTCTTTGACCATCCCCACAGTAAAAAGTGTTCTCTTGTGTTCAGGTGGAGTTTCATGTGTTTTAAATAATGCCTACTGCTTCTTATCCTGTCAGTGGGCACCACTGAGAAAAGCCCATCTCCCTCTTCTTCATTCTATCCCACCAGATATTTATACATATTGATGAGATTTCCCTAAGCCTTCTCTGCTCCAGGCTGAACAGTCCCAGCTCTGTGTCTTCCCTCACATGAGAGATGCTCCAGTCCCTTAATCATCTTCGTCGCCATTTGTTGGACTCACTCCAGTAAGTCCGTGTCTGTCTTGTACTGGGGAGCCCAGAACAGGGCACAGGACTCCAGGTGTGGCCTCACCAGTGCTGAGTAGAGGGCAAAGATCACTTCCCTTGACCTGCTGACAATGCTTTTCCTAATGCAGCCCAGGATGTTGCTGGCTGCCTTTGCTGCGAGGGCACACTGCTGGCTCATGGCCAGCTTGATGTCCACCAGAACCCCTCAGGTCCTTCTCTGTAGAGCCTCCAGCATGTACTGGTGCATGGGGTTATTCCTCTCCAGGTGCAGAACTTCGCATTTCCCTTTGTGGAACTTCATGAGATTCCTCTCTGCCCAATTCCCCAGCCTGTCCAAGTCCGTCTGGATGGCAGCACACCATCTGGTGTATCAGCTCCTCCTAGCTTTGTATAATCTGTAAATTTGCCAAAGGTGTACTCTGCCCCATCATCCAGATCATTAATGAAGATGTTAAACAGTATAAGATCTAGTAACAGGATATACTGCTAGTGACTGGCCTCTAGCTGGACTTTGTGCCACTGATGACAATGCTCTGGGTCCGGCCATTCGGCCATTTTTTTGATCCACCTCACTGGCCACTTATCTAACCCATACTTTGTCAGCTTGTCTACGGGGATGTTATGGGACGCAGTGTCAAAAGCCTTACTAAAGTCAAGGCAAAAGACATCGACTGCTCTCCTCTCTTTCACCAAGCCAGCCATCTCGCTGTGGAAGGCTGTCAGGTTGGTTAAGCCTGATTTCCCCTTTGTAAACCCATGCTGACTACACGCAACCACCTTCTTGTTCTTTATGGTTTCCATGATTTCTTGCTCAGTTGCCTTTTCAGGGATTGAGGTGAGGCTGACCGGACTGTAGTTTCCCAGATCCTCCTTCTTGCCCTTCTTGAAGATAGGATTGACATTTACTTTTTTCCAGGTCTCAGGAACCTCTCCTGATTGCCATGATCTTTCAAAAAGTGGCCTTGCAATGACATTAGCCAGCTCCCTCAGCACTTTTGGGGCCCCTGCTCAGGGGCCTGGGATTGCTGAAGGACACTCTTACCAGTAAGGCTTCCTACTGTGTCACCTACCCCTGCTTCCACCTTGCGTACATTTCCTTTTTATGTCAGAGTTTAGTCAGGACCTCCTTGTTCATCCACACGTGCCTCCTGCCACCTTTACTTGATTTTCTTCTTGCCAGGATGAACCACTCTTGAGTTTGGAGGATATGATCCTTGAATATCAAACAGCTCAGCCCCTGGTTTCTAGTCCAATATCTTGTTCCCGATTGTGGTCAGGGAAAGATGTTTCAGAGTGTTTTATAAACCTTTCCATACTTGGCAGGTAGCTATATATCCATCTCTACAGAGATAGAGAGTGATTTGAATTCAAACAGCATGCTTCATATGAAAAAAAAAAAAAAAAGGATTTTAGTACCACCTACTTCAGTGGTCAGTATTATCCAGGTATTTGCCCATCAGTCATATCCTGCACCAGTGAATTCCAGAGTCCAGTTAGAAATATGACTATCTTCCTGTCACTTAGTGGGAGGCTTCTCATCTCAGGGCCCCCTTACTAGGCAGTATTTCTAGGGTCCTTCCATAGGTGTGGAGAAAAGAGAGGCTCCTCTACGTGAAGATTAAGAGCAACCCCTCCTGAGAACTAGAATCATCTCCTGCAGGAGTCTCTCACCTTCCAGTGACTAGAAAAAAACCCCTACTTTAAGCACCCGACATACGCAATAACTGCTTAATTTAAAAATATTTCCTTCTACTGCTTTTGAAAGTGCCACCTTTCCCATTGATTGCATTATCCCCTTGCTCCCGTGCTATGAGGCAAAGAGAATATCCCTTTGAACTCAGAAAGGCATCATCGGCTTGATATGGCTCAAATCCAGTCCAATTAAAAATAAATTAACGTAGCACTTCCCTTAAGTCGGATGTCCTGAAATGACTCCTTTATAAAAAGGTGGTGTTAATCCGACCAGGCTTTTTCAGCTTGTAAGCTCTTTTCTTAGGGGTCTTTTGGAGCGACTGCTGCTCCAGTCATGCTCACCTTGTTTAAGCTCACCCATTTCCTTGCTGTGTCCTTCCGTGCCTACTCATTGTGGCCTGTTGAATTCAGCTTTGCTCTTGCTGCTGGCTTGCAGCCTCTCGCAGGGTCCGAGACGAGCGCTCATCCAAGTCTTGCAGAACAGCATGTGAGCGATAGCGCGATCATGAGATAAGCTTTGCTGACCATTAGCAAAACAATGGACTGTAGGCTCAGTGCTGTTAAATACACAAAATAAACAGGGAGGAAAAAAATAGGTTGCTTGTAACAATCACGGTCACAAAATGTTCAGGAGGAAATGAGATTCTGGAAAATACTGTTTTTTTAAGGAATGCAATTGTTTCCATTGATTTCTAGGGCTTTTTGGTGCTTTCAAGCTACTGGTTTCTTGTCTCCAGCCAGTTAGATCTTGCTGCCTGATCCTGAATCCTGCCTTGTAGAAAGGCTTTTGAATTATGTCTAATAGGCTGAAGCAAAAGCAACATAAGTTGTTAGTCTGATCAAATTAGGAGGTGTGCTCYGTTGTGCAGAGTGTAAAAGATTTTGCCATGTCAAGCAGTCAACAGGGAATTAGGGGAAATAGGCATTTTTATGGAAAACACCCAGGACTCGTGTTTTAAAGACACAGCAGTGAGTTTTTTCTGTTCTGATTCCTGTGCCAACTTTTAAGCTTTGTGTTTGCAGACCCTCTAGCCTGTCCACATATTTGCTAAATTTTTATATTTGATAACTCAGTTTCAATGCCACATTTTCCCAGATGTTTTAGAGATTTGGGAGAGAGCGCTCCTTTTAAAAGCAGCTGTCTCTCCATCTCAGGGCAACGACAGCTGTCAACACCAGATGTACAATGCAAGATGCAGCAACAATTAGTAACCATTTCCAAGCCAAAGATGAAGGAAGTAGTGTGCGATGKTGATTAGTGAGCAGCCAGGGACAGGGATCATTAAATCAATTAGCGTGCTTGGCAAAAACTCAATGAACAAAAYGAAAATACTGTTACATTTTTGGCCACTTCGTAATTAACTGTGCATTTTCTCCCAGGTTCTGAGGAGAATCACCAYCTTTAATTCTGGGCTGCAACCTAAAGACTCCCAGTTCATAGGTTAAGACGTACAACAACAGTGCAAGTTCATTACTGTGGCTGATGCATGTAGAATGACCAAGGTCTCATAGCTCTATTCAACCATTTTGCTATATGTTGTATATTGCAGAGCAATTGTTCCTCTCTGCAGACATGAATGTATTATACTCCCCACAGTTTGCCTTGCGGATATCAAGAATGGCTTTAACCCACCAAACGCTATCGTCCCCTTTCTCCCCCAGGGAGCTGGCTGCCCTGGGGAGACCCATACCCATGCAGTTATTTTCAGTCAGGGTAAAAGCAGCTGCAACAGCAAGAGCTGGATGAGCATTTTATTGCAGCTAAGGATGGTAATTTTGGTCTGCAAGGAGCCCTTGCGGCGAGGACAGCATCCCAGGCAGGCTCCACCAGGCGCATCGCTTCTTTTCTTTGCTTTGACGACGCAGACGTCTATTCCCAACGGCCTTTTCTCCTTCTGTTGGCACCTTGCACTGTATGCAATGCTTTCTTTCCGAAAACTATTTCAATAGGAACTAGCGAATCCTCTTCCTGTGTTTGTGMGAAGGCACAGTAAACCTCGTCACCCTGGTGCAACGTCCCCCAGCTGYCTGAAGGAGGAAGCGGAGAAAAGTCTCCTCTCTTGGCTGTAGTGCTTGGCTCCCYGTACAACCTCTCGGTCACTGTGACAGTTGGAAACCCTGCCTGGGTCTTCTCCCCTGCCCATGCCTCTCCCTTATGTCTACCAAGACCCAGCTAAAGAGTAGTCCTAATCCCCTGTCTCAAATTAAGGCTTCCTAGCCYTACAAGAGTTTCTTGAACGGACTGAAGGCCTCAGGGATCAGGCTGGCTTTAACTCTATTTAGAAAGTCTCCTCAACAGCCAGTTTGGAAGTTGATGGGGGAGACAGGGAAATAGTGAGCGTGGGACATTTATGGGCCCTTCCACCAATACTGCAGTACAGAGAGCCCCAGTAAAGTCTGGGGAATGGGGTCATTTTAATTTCCTGCTGTAAGAATGACCCATCTGCTCCTTGGTATCCCTTTTTCAGAAACAGACCGACCTGCTGATAGCACAGGAAAATACAAATAGAAAGCAAATGGATGCCAGTCTTGGGCTGCTTAACTGAGTCTAATGTGAGGGAGATGATACACACAGAAGAGCTCAATAATTTTCTAGATTTGAACCCTTTCAAACTCCTGAGGAAATGGGCRTAATTTTTGCTTTCCAGAAAACAAATGTCTGGAAGACTTGTCRAAGGCTCATTAGACTGACAGAGCTTCTCTGGTTCTGGACACTGGTTTTCCAGGGTTATTTATGAAGAAGGTGTGGTCAGACAAATGCTGGAGCAAGGGAAATGATCCAACCGAACAAGATGTTCTCCTGGCACAGTGGGAAACCCGCTGCCTCTTTCAAGAGCCAGTGGATAAGACCAACCTTAAACCTGTGCAGAACATCAGTGGGGAGGACTTCCACAGAAGGATGCATTTGCCTGCTTAGTGAGTCACTGATGTTTTCCATGTGTGGCAATGTTGCCATGAACCTGTATTCGATGTCTCTGCTTGTTCGACTGCGCTGCAAAATTGGGAAATGGAAGTTGTCCATATTTCCTGTTACATTAAACTGTTTGGACGACTTGGCTCTATTGGCTTTGGCAATTTTACCTGGAGTCTTGCAAGGCTTAGGTGCACCCACGCACACCCAGATCAGCAAAACATCAGCTGTTCTCTGAAGCAATTGTCAGTGACGACATATTTTGTGACAGGAAATCATTGCAAAATGCCGGGTTCTCAGGATTAAAAACTTCTGTCCTGCTCAGAAAAATAAATGSAACTGGTATGTTCTAAACATAGATTCCTTCGGATTTTGTTCTGGGACAAAAATCAAAACCACTTTTCTGGATTTATTGTCTAATCATTAACGCTTGGGCAGTCAGTAAATTTGTTACTGTTACAATCTCTGATTTTCCACTGGAAAAAAAAAGAAAAGTTAAAGTTCAACTGTAACCACTGAGTTTGCCCATGCCAATCAAACAAGAGACAAGCTATTACAATATCTCACTAAATTGTTCTGTGGATAATTCCCTTGGCAATATTAAGGAATTAGATGCATGACTGGTAGATCCATTAGTATCGTTTTGATTCACTAGCGTAACAAAGTTCAAAACAGCCTTGAATGATTGCATCCTTATCAGGTAGCCCTTTCACTGTGGCTTCTGGTGGAATGACCCAGTAAGAGCTGCAAGGTAAGCAAACAGAAAATCTTCCTGCTGATCACCCGAAAAGGAAGCAATGGAGAAAGAAAAAGCAGGCGCTCCCTGTGCAGGAACATGTCTACTGGTGCATGTTGGAGCAGACCTGTTCAGTGTCTGATCAAGATGATTGGATTTGAAGTTTATGGTGATATAGGAAATGTAAACAGACAAATGAAAACCCCCTAAACAAACAAAAAAAGCCTCCCCTCCTCTTCTGCTGAGCTCCTTAAAGCTTTGTTCTACCTAGAAATAGTACCAATTTTCCAATTCACTGCCACCTKATGGCATTCCAGAGAGATAACACTTCAGTAATTTCTATCGGATGCTTCGTRTTTTCAGGTAGTCTCCCTGGGAACKTGGACGTTACAGAAATACACCAGCTGTAAAACTGCCCCTTGCATCCAGATTTGGAACCATATTAATGCCTGAGACACTGGATTATTCTTGGTTGTGAAAACTGATCATTAAAACGTCAATTCTATTTATATTTGCAGATTCTAAAGGGAGGTCRTTCATCAGCCAAGGGGCCAAAAATAAATAGGAACTTTGCAATGTTGTCAAAAGAGAATCTTTCAGTCTAAAAAAGCAACTAGCTCACTCATGATTCTCCCAAATGATTTTGTCAGTCCATTTTTTAAACTGAGGATGAAAGCTTAACAGATGCCCTTACCACGTGTTTAGGGTTTTTCTGAGAGTAGTCTTAGCTAAAGAAAGCATCTATGAAAAGACTAACAGAAATTGGAGATGCTTTATAGTTTCCCGTCCCTTCAAATAAATAATAATCCTCCTTTAAGCACACTTGTGTGGTTTCCTGGTAGATGGGAAGACACTACGACTTGAAYGGACAGGCTTTGGAGAGTTGGGTGGTTAATTATTACTTGGAAATGTGGGAAGGATTGCCTAATGGGAAATAGAGCAGCTGGGATTTTTGTAGTGTGCATTCCCCGAGTGGCTGGATCGGCTCGGTATTCAGARAAGCAAGATTAGCAGTAACTGAGAGTTTTGGGTTTGATACGAATTGTTTTGGTACTGAAGAGGAAAGTGGGTGATTTTAGGGAAGCGCTATACCATATACAGGAGGACAAGCACGAAGCCGTTTTCCTGAGGTAGCCTTGTTCTGTGTAAGTGAATGAAGTTGATTTCCCATTTGTATTATCAGGTTGCAAACTCGCCATAAAGCTTAAAGGGRTATTTTTCAAACGGACACTGTCAGTGTATATTATGCATTGGCCTGATTTTTATTTACTACTATTATGAGTAACAACAAATGCTAAAGCAAAGAGCTCACCCTCCCCCACCTGCTATTTTTCAGACCACCAACTTTTTCAAGTAACAAAGCTTGTCTGTCTCTCTTAAGTCAGTTCTCCTGTTTATGTAGTCTTTGGAAAGAACTTTGTCAGAAAATAAGAAAATGCGATTTGCGTTGGCATTTTGGTGCTTAAGGCCAAAAAAATAATTTCCAGCTCATGGCTGGAATGTCTGGCGGTGGATTTCACGTAGAGGAGAGCTGGACACTGCCTAGTTGCATATTTACTTTGTAGTCTTTTTATGTAGGATCGCTCTTTAGAGAACTAATCCAATCTGTAGCCCTAATTTTTGACAAATARTCGTGGCTGGGGTCAACAGCTCTACCAAACAGAAGAGAAAATGTCATTTTCATGGTTGGCAGCTTATTGAGACAGTGTCTCAGCAACATTCGAYACAGTGGTGCCTCAGAGTGGGGCTGGAACGATGAGTACAGTAGGGTGGTTTGGGGTGGCTGCAGTACCACTCCCGTACCAYGATTTCAGACTGTCTCCTTTAGTCCTTGTTAGGGCACACCACTCTCAACTGTCAGGTTTCCARCTGTACAGAGCTGCACAGGTAGCTCATGATGAATCAAACCTTCAACAATCCCAGGTCCTTTGTAGTAGGTAAAACCATTCATCATTTATCAGGCAGGAAAAAAGATTTCCAGCAAACCAAGCACCCCGGGGCGAGCAAACTGCTGAAGAGGACCATTTTGAGAGACTGGGTTTGTTTACTGCTTTGGAAAACAGCTCTTGTAAAGGATAAATCTTAGCTGCCTTTGGCCAGGTCTTTGTTTGCTCACATAGCAATGTCGTTCAGAATGGGACTGAAAAAAAAAAAGAAAAAAATCTGGCAATATTTTGATGCCTTGAAAAGAAAGCAGCAGCTCTTAGTTAAACTCTAACACTGGCAAAAAGTGCTTCTGCTAGTCCAAGTTATTTTCTTTGTGGTATAAACTATTCTGGCAAGAACACTTTTTTTTTTTAAATGGCATAAGCAAGTRGTGCTCAATTTTTGCTGAGGTCTGCCCAGTAATTTTACTGAGGTCACAGCAGGGAGCAGTACTCCACCGCCTGCTTTGCCAGGGCTGGGAACCAATGCCCCTGGGGATGCTTCAGAGCCCTGAAGAAGTACGGGCTCTTCCAGAACGGTGTCTGGGACTCTGGCCAGGGCCTAGAGAAATGCTCTCATGATAGCACCGAGATGTGGATATGAGGGACAGTTTAGGGGCTCTAATACAAACTGTGTTTCCTGTGAGGTCTTGATGATAACGGCTGAATAGGSAGAACTTTCTGAGTCTTGATCTTCTTTCCCCCATCGCTCAGCCCAGTTTCTGGAAAACAGATTTACCGTCACTTCACGTGCCACCTCCGCGACTTCCAACCTACCACTGTCATATTTTTTTAACAAGTCGCCCCACCAGATCGCTACCCCCTTCCAACAGCGGCCGAGTTTTCCCACCAACCGCACCAAAGGCCTAACAGATGACATCGCATGCCGCAGCAACAGCCGCTTCAAATGTCTTTGTCTTCCACAGCTTGCCGAGGGACTGCAGGCGGGCCTACAGGAACTTAAACCCCGACGGTTTTAGGCACAAAACCCGCTATTTTGGGGCGTTTGGTCCCAGAGACCGCACGCTGGGACAGGCCTCGGAGCCGCCTCCGCAGGGCGGGGAGGGCCTGGGGGGCGGTGGCTGCCTCCCCTTGGGCACGAAGGACGGGCCCGAGGGCACGGGGCGGCGGCGGCGGCCGCCGCCCCGTGCCCTCGGGCCCGTCCTTCGTGCCGCACGGAGCATGCGCGCTCCTCCCCACTCCGGCCCCGCCCTCCGCGCCCGGTGAGGTCATAAAGGTGAGCGGCCGTGCCCCAACGGGAGCGGGCGCTGCCCGCAGTCCCGCGCTTAGGGATTGGTCCGTCGCGGAGAGCTGGATTGCGTCTTCGAGCCGCCTCATCGCCGCGAGCCAATCGGAGCGCTCCGCCGGGGAAGCCAATCGCAGCCCGCGCCCCGTTCTCCGCCTCGGGCTGCGGCTTGAAACCGTCCCAGGGCTGTGTGACAGAGGCAGCTYCACCCCTGATTGGCTCTCCCGCTTCGGCTCTCTTCGGGTTGGCCCGGCAATAGCCGGAAGAGAGGGCTCCTTCCTATTGGCTCCCCGACCGCGCTGCTAGGGCGGTGGCAGCGTCTTCCGATTGGGTCCCCGTTTCGCTTCGGGGACACTCGGCTGCGCCCGTGGTGACTTCGTGATTGGTTACGACCCGTTACAGGCATTTCCGTAACGACCTCGGGATTGGTCCCGAGGAGGCTCGGATGTTTCCGTAAGGGCCTCGGGCTGGGGGCTAGCGAGTGCGTCGCGCTCTTCGGCTGGGTATTCACAGAAGGTACTTACGGCCGTTCCGCAGCGYAGGGCGGCGACGGGCATAGGCGGCTGCGCGGCTTTGGCGCACACACAGAGCGCAGCAGCAGGAGCCCGGCACGCAGCAGAGGCAGCAGCGGGGACAAAGGGACTGATCGGCAGAAACGGGGAGGGGGGCCCGGCAGGAGGCAGCCGGCGCCGGGAGGGAGCGGCAGGAGACTTCAGCCGGGCGGGCGAGTCCCATGTGCCTTGGACGCCCGGGGAAGCAGCAGCARCAACCGCCGCCGCCAGCGCTCTGAAGCCGGCTGAGGAGGAGCCGGGGAGCCGCCGCCGTCATGGCCTGCGCCGCCGCCGCCGGCCGCCTCCCRCAGTGCAGCGTCCCCAGCCTGAGCCGCCGCCAGCTGCCCCTGCGGGCGCAATGAGGAGCCGCGCCGGAGCCGCCGCCTCAGCGCCGCACTGAGAAGCCTTCGCGAGCGAGCGAGGCCGCCCGGGCCGCTTCACTTCTACTCCGCCCGCCGCGGATCCCACCGCCCCTGCCGGATCGCCTTGCGGGCGGCCGCATCGCCTCCTGTCGGCGGATCCGGGAGCCCCGAGATCCCTCCGCCGGGAAAAAAATAGTCCCGTTCCCTGCCGCCTCCCTCAGAGGCGAGGGGGAAGGAGAGGAGAGGGGAGGGGGAAGAAAGAGGGGGAAGAAAAAGAAGAAGAAAAAAGAAGGAAAAAGAGAAACTCAGCGCCGGGATCAGAGAGACGGGCCGTGAGCCTCCGCCCCATGTGACTGGCGCCCAGGGTGGGGGCAGCGAGGCCTAGCAAACCCCCCTCGCTCGCGGCCGGGAGCCCGAGCGGGAGCGGCGCCGGGGGGGCTGCGGACTGGGCGGAGGCGGCTCTCGGACCCACCGGCGCTGCCGGGAAGGATGGTTTTGTGAGAAACGGGCGGCGTGAGGAGGAGGAGGAAGAAGAAGAAGCCGGGCGAAGAGCGCGACAGAGACCGAGAGGGGAGGGGGCTTCCCCGGGGGGGGGAAGGGGGGGGCCCGGCGTTTCATGTGGCGCGTCCCGCCCGTCTCCTCCAGCTGAGCGAGCGAGGGAGCGGCAGGCGGGCCCGCCGAGCCGCCGGGGCGAGGCGGAGGGGGAAGGCAGGAAGAGAGAGGTGATCGGGGCAGAGCAGGAGCGGGAGACCATGTCCGGGCGGCCCAGGACCACCTCCTTCGCGGAGAGCTGCAAGCCGGTGCAGCAGCCCTCGGCCTTCGGCAGCATGAAAGTTAGCCGTGAGTATCCTGCCGCCCTGCGCGGGGGGGGGGGGGGGTGGGTGTCTGTCTGTCTGGCCCTGACGGGGCTTCCTTCCCCCCCCCGCCTCCCTTCGCCGAGGCGGTAAGGCGGCGGGCGGGAGCCCGGCCGGGGGCCGAGCGAGCGGCCCCAGCCCCGGCTGAGGCAGCTCCCTTTCTCTCCCCTTCCCCCCCCCCCCATTAACCTTGAATAGGCGCACGCCGCCGCTGCGTTTGGGGCCTGTTGGACAAAAAATGCCGGTTGGTTTGTTCTCTTCCTCAGCCTCTGATCGCTGCCAGCGTTGTAAGCGGCCTCTCTGGCTAATTAAAAAGCCTTTTTTTTTTTTTTTTTTTTTTTTTCTCCTTCCCCTTTGTGAACTGGATTGGGAGCTCCATAGCCTGTATTTCCTTTTTATTTCCCTCCCGAAAGGAGGAAGTGAATTGCGGGCAGGCAGGTATGGCCGTGACATTCACGTTCATTATGTGTTTTTAAGCACTCCTGGCTCTGAAGGAGAGAGCTTGGAAGATTTTTCCATGCACCCGTAGATCGGGTGTGAGCACCTTTTAGTCCAGCCCATTAAAAAAAAAAAAAAAAAAAAAGGAGGGGGGAGGGGGACTTACAAAAGGTGTCTCTCTAATATCCTCCAAGCTCTAGTAAAATGCTCAATAGAGGGAATAAGAAAATGGTTATTTTGACATGTGAGCCTATGGAGTAGTTATTTCAAGCTCGGCATGCCTTTTCCAGTTTTCTGATCAGAGGAATATTTTTAAGAATGAGGCCTGTGCTTTATTCTGCACAGGCATGTTGGAAATTGCGTTTAATGTGTGCCCATCCTTCATATTCTAGCTTCTGGGATTAACTGGTTTATGTGAATTAAAAATATGTATTAAGTCTGAATAAATGCACAGTGCGAATGGAAAAAGGCCCTGTTCTAAGTCGCTAAAGATTGGCTATATGTTTATAATAGGGAATTTCTTAACTCCTGATCTGAATGTGTTCATATGAACAACTAAATTGTTCTTCCAGATTCATATTAATAGTGTAGTTTTCAGAGATATTTTCCTTTTTCTTACGGAAACACAGGGTGGCATCTTTATGGGACCTGGAATGCTTGATATGCATTGCCGTTCAATTGATCTATTTGATACTTGCGTCCAGCCACACCTGACATGTCTCTGTGTGTGCATGCGTGCATATATCACATCGTTTTATGCATTTTATGCCAAAGCGCTATAAGATTGTGAGCTTTTTGACAGATCAGAAATTCTGACGTTTTTCTGCACCGAAATGTCTTCCACTGCGGTTGAAGCCTTGAAGAAAGCATTTGGCTCGGGGTCTGTAGTATACCTTGTATCTGCATGATCAGYGTGCCTGCAGCACTTCAAAAAACATGGGTGCAGTTAACCTGTATTAGCAGCATAAGACTGTATGTTTGATCAGGTCCAGCATTAGCATTTATTAAGGATTCTTGATTTGTGTGGAGAAAAACTGTGGGTGACTCCATTTTAATTTATTGATTTACTTTATGCGCGTGTGGAATAGGAAGCAGGTCTTGTTGATCAGTATTTCTGCAGGTGGCTGTCTAAACCAAGCGAGACCTAGACCTGTCATCCTCAGCAACTAAATTTCTTATTCAAGCTCTACAGCTTGATTCTTGAAAGGTCATTGATGCTCCTTTCCCGTTTATTTGAGGTCAAAGACTAGACAGATGCTTGCCTGTGAAGAGGGTGCTAACTGATGCAGACTAACAAGTTTGCAAATATGATTCAATCCCAAGTGTATAACACTGAGGGAGAAACAAAGGCCGTAGCATAAAGCACACGCACTTGTGATAACCCCCACAGTCGCTCAAGTCATGTGCTCCTGGTCCTTCTGCTGTCTGGAAAAAAATGTCAGAACAAAGCAAGAGAACCACATACAAGGACTCTGTGGGAAATGCAGTTTATGTTTTCAGTTCATCCATCCATTTAAGACAGTCCAGGAAGTTAACTTTTTTTTTGCTTTGTAAGGGAGAAAAATTCCTGGGTGTCAAAAAGGGTTATATTTTTCTGGTTCTCATGAGTTTTGATAGCATCTTATGGCATGATGTAGCAAGTTATCTATTACCAGTGTTGAGTGCTTGGGGAAAAAAATAAATCACTTGTGTGGTGAACAGAGAGTTTGCTAGGCTCTTTCATTTTGCTGTRTATTTACAGACTGATACTTAATTACATTTTGAGCCCTTTTGAGTGAAAGCTGGGGCAAAAGAGTCCTTGTGAGGAAGGTGAAAATTGATGGATTGGTATCTTCTGAGTCTCTTGGATATCTTTAGTATCTCTGTCTTGGTGCAGGTCTTTTCTAAGTCATCAAGGAACAAAACCTGACTTGTTTGATGTCAACCTTTTTGCTTTTATGTGTAAGCCTGGACTAGTGGCAAAATTAAATGATGAAGTCACTCTTGCTCTGGTGTCTCWGCAGCTATTGCTGCTCCTGCCTGAGCACTGCAACAGTTATCTAGGAAGGACGGATCCAAGTGATGAGGAAAGGATTGATAAAGTAGTGGAGGAGGGCTCACTGATCCTTGTGTTACCTGGGAGGAGCAGTACTCGAACCTTATGGTGATTGCTCTTCTCTCCAAGGTATATGGGGGAGAAAGAGTGAGCAAGGATTGTTCATCTCTTCCCTGCATAATTTATTAGACTTAATTTATGAGACTTTGTTCTCAGAAGTTGGTAAGAGAGCCTGAACCTTGAATGAAGAGATGGAAGATGACCAACAGCTGCTTCTCCTCTGGCTGTTGGGAAAGATGACTTCTCATGCATGCTGCTCTCATTGCTCTGTAATAGATGTTACAAGGGTTTTAACATCTCTGCAAGAGTAGGAGGCCTGTGGCCGCCTTGTATCTCTTTCAAGCCGTACCAGTGTCAAGAGTACCTTCTGAAATCTGTTTTTTGTTTCTCTACTTACATTTTGGTGGTTTTGAAATCACTCCACCATTCTTTCCACCCCACCATATGGATTTCTACATTGAAGTGATTCTTAAGTAGATTATTGTGCAGGTCTGTCTTACTGGATTTGTAGGCTTTCCCTGCGCAAAAAAAAAAGTGCGTGTTCTCCTTGTGTTGAGCCTGTCCCTCAAMGAGAGGGAGCTGAGCTTCCAGTTTTCCACTTTCTGATACTATCAACCTGCTGGTTATAGTATAAGAGAAGAGGTATGAGCTTGAAGCTTTCTTTTGTTCTTCACCTAGTTGTTCTTGCATTGCTTCCAGATGTACATTGTTTCCCAAATGGGACAAAAATAATCCTGAAATATAAAGGGTGCCTGAAGCAACACATGACCAAAAATATCTGTATAAAAATAGAAGTCTTGAAGTTTGCAGTTTGAGAATTTTCACCTAATGACTGTGGAATTGATTTTTTTCTCCCCCCCCCTCCCTTCTCTGAACTTCTGTAAAATAAGTGTTTCAAGTAACACCAAGTCCTTGTAGACAGCAGTGCTTACTGTAACTGTAGCCAATTATCTTGTTGGTCTGCAGTAAATAATGTCATGGCTAACGCTTGCCATGAAGAGTTTTTTGCTCCATTTGCGAGTGTCATGGCTCTGTAATTGGTTATGCAGAATTTGTTAACTTGGAGGGTGAGGAAGGCAATTTTATTTGCTTTAGCTAATTCTGATGTTGTACACATAGTCTTGGTTGCAAAATCTAAAGGACAATCTTGTAATAATTCATTTTGGACTCTCTGGAAGAATGTTACAGTGGTGCCAAATTTGTTTTTTGTTGAAGTTTTTCTTTTCTTCTTAGATTCACTGTTTTTTGTGCTGTATAATCTCCTGAAAGCACAATAGCTTGGTAAACATATATTGCTGTGTACAGTTCACACATGGTACTACTGCTGGTATTTGAGTGTGATGCATCTTTCGTTAGTGTAAGAGCTCTTTAAAAAGTGGTTCATGAAGGAATAAAGTCTGGGAGTTTGTTGCTCTGTTAGTAGCCACTCCACAAGCCGGGACATAAAAGTCACTGCTTTTTAGGTAGCATGTGGCATCTAGATGACAGTTTARTTTAATACTGTGATGTCCAGGTAGGTGTGTAGGAAGAGCCTTGGAAAAGAGCACCCTGGGCAATTTCAGCGAGAAGGAATGAAGGGGGCTGTTGAAACTGGCAAAACGATTGAGATAATGCCACCTTCTGTTTCTCAACCCAGGTAGGGTAGGGCCCTCTCTGTTGCTTTGATAGCAGTTTCTGCCTAATTGGTTTCTGAAACTGGAAGCCGCCCATCCTGCTTTCCTTGCTGGAGAGCGGAAGATCACTCCCTTCCAGAAGCCTGCTGAGYGTTATGTGTCTGGCCGTCGCTGATCCTAGCCCTGTCCAGCTTTCTGACTGCTGCTGGGGAAACAGCTTTCCTCGTGCCTAGACTTGAAAAAATTGCACTAACGGGGTCAGCTAGTGACCACGTGCGCTACAGTGAAAAAATTCATGCTATAGTGCCCCAAAGTCATGCCTCGCAGACTGAAAAGGAATAAAACAGCTGTCTGCTGTACTTAATTCTAACGCTGCCAAACTGTTTTCTCTTTATTCATATCATTAGGGGTAGTTGAGCAGAAAAATAACTAAYAAAAAAGTGAGGCCTGCCAATGGAACCTGTCAAATGATAATTTGACTAATTATTCTGCTGTGTCCCCCATGTCTTATTTCTGTGGGTTGGTGGTTTGGTTGTTTTTTTTTCTTGTAAGACATATTGGGGTTTATCCTGAACCTTTTCTTCTTGTTCCATCACTGTTCTGCACATTTCTTCCCTACACTGCTTCCTGGAGGTGATCCCCTATTGTATTATCCCTTGATTCACCTTTTGTATTTCTTAGCGATATTTTCACCATCTTGTTTACCTATATACACAGCTGTGGAAACCCATATGGGTTATGGAGTGTGTTCCTTTCCTGKATGCATCCTGGCTCTGGAAGTTGTTGTATCACTTCATCTGTTAACTTGATAGGGCCTTGTAGGTATCACAAAGCAGTGGTGGTTTATGTACTCTGATCTTTTTCTTGGGGGATGAGAAAAGAAATAGTTCTTTGGCATGTATTGTTGAAGACCACCCCACAGGCTGAAGGGTTTCCCTCTACTGCCCCAAGAGTTCTTTAATTTTGATGTATTATATCTTKAAGTGCTATTTTAGATAGAACATAAAGGATTTTTCCAATATTGGTGTCCTGTTTACTCATCACAGGTCTTCATAATGGTACAAATCTGTGGGATATTGGCTATTGCTGTTCCCTCACCCCATGCTTTTTCTTGAACTGGATGGATGAGTGATGTGAAGAAGATTCTGAAAGCTTATAGGGTATCTGTGTCTGCAAAAAGCCTGCAGTTAAAGCTTTGTGCTGTGACCAGCTCTAGCATTTTCTGAAATGAATTAATGCTAAACCCCTTAGTTATTTGAACACATTAGCTGATAATATGCAAGGTGGTTGGGGAACACTTGCAGCCTCTGGCTTCAAGCTGTTGGAGTCTTTTTGTTTGGAATGACTTTGAGTCCCATTTTAAATTGGAAGGTCTGTTACCTTTGAATTTCCAGAATTTTCTATAGACTTAAAACTTGAACATTTTTCTGGAGTGCTCTCCCTTTTGTTTTTGTTAAAAAAAATATTAACTTTAAGGCCTTTTAGTCACCCATAGCTAATGTGCGAAGTGCTAAACTAGCTGTCTCCTGCAGAAGCTCTATGGCTGGTGGAGTTACTTGGCTGCTTTCAGAATTTAATGAGCATCAGCCCAACGCAGCCTTGAAAGATGAACAAAACTTTCAAAGTCAAGCAGCTAGGAAAAGGAGCTTATTGAAAGTTTAAATGCCTCGCAAAGCAGCTCTCCTCATTTTTCTTTGACCCAAGTCCATATAAAATCAAAAATTTTGTCTTGTCAGCACTTCCTTCAGTAAGCCACGCAAATAGATGCTCTTTTATTTATGTATGTTGAAAATAAATGCTAATTACAGCTTTTACAACATGGTGAGAAAAGATACACCCTCAGACATAAAGGCTCAAACCCATAGGATGCTTTACAGGTCAAACCCCCTCTGTTTAGGTGCAAAACCAGGAACCCCCTTGGCACTTCTCATCTGATGGAGATTGTTGCTGAAGTGCTGCATACTGCCATTGGGGAAGACGTAAGTTTGGAGGCACGATGGTCTATGCCACTTGATATTTTTGAATTGATTTAAAGTGTAGCYGTATATCGAGTGCATTGCAGCAGTCTGGTCTTAAGGTGAGAAGGGTGTGAGACATGGTAGCAAGATACACCTCTCTGAGAAATGGCTACAACATCATAGTTATGCTCAGATGAGGTGTTCCTGATCAGTGCTGCTGTATTAAACAGAAGCCTAAAATGAAGCGCTACCTGAAGCTTTTGCAAACTAGATTTGGATAACCGCTATAGGTAGAAGAACTGTTTTCACCAAATCTTCAGAATCCCTCCTGCCCCCATTGGTACCAGCTTACCRTGTCACAGAGAGAGGGTCAGTTATCTAGGTGTAGTCCATGAGACGGTGGATGTTCAACTCAATCGTRTATCCTCTAACAGTGCTGCTGTGTGATGTTCTGTCTGTGCAATAAGAGAGATGAGTTGAGGTGATTTCAACAGAAATCCATGTTRGAGACCTTACTGAAAGCATTTCTATATCACCCTCTGAGAACTGTCAAAAATGGGGATGCTCAGAAGTCATACTGATGTGCCTCTAAAAGAAGTGGACGGTGATTTTTTTTCTTGTATGATCAGTGCTATCAAAGAATCGTTTCATTAGGTGCTCTTGCCACAGATGACTTGTCTGTTGTTCAGAAAAGGAAATAAAGCAAAGCAGTTCATTCTGTACTTTTATCTCTTGCAGACAGGAAGTAGATCTAAGCATTTAAGGCAATTTGTGTTCTCACCTAGTCTGTCTTATAATGGGAGAAAGGAAAGTGGTAAGATAGCTTGTCAATGTCAAGCACTGAGGGCTTTTTTTTTTAAACAAAAGCTGTACAGCAACAGCTCCTTCTGAAGGGATGGCACCAGTCCTTGCCAAGGGTATTGCCACTTCTCCATAGCAGCGGACCCAGTATTTTCTGGCTTAGCCTCGTCAGCTGAGGGGCTGTTAACTTTAGTATCAGTACGAGTGCTTCCTGCACATGCACTTAACTAGTGAGTTGATATTAACTGGGTGAAAGTGAGTTGCCAAGTATCTTCCACGTGATTAATTTCTTGATGATTTGCAAGGTTTCTGCATCGATAACGTGGAGTCAATTTAGCTGAAGGAATAGTGCTGTGGGGTTGCAGAGGGCCTCGGTGCCTGTCATAGGAAATTCACTTTAGCTTGGTTGTAAGTAAGAACTTACAGCTAAGAAAAATGTAGTTTCATAAGTCTGTAATAGGTCTAAATGGGGCTGAGTGTCTCTTGCTTTGTAGGTTATAATGACCAATGTAGTCATGTTGAAAGTAGTGAATGACTGTTATGCTGGTATTATGGTAAGGTTGAGTTGAATTATTTAGAGATGGCTGCTAGTGTTTTTCCTTTGTTTAGGCAGCTTCTGTTGATTTTATTTCTGAGTCTGGAAAGCATCTCTTAAACATAATATATCACAGGAATGTGTAGTGGTATYGTTACATTGCGCGACGTGTCTCTTCAGGCAGTTGGGCGGATTTGAAGAAAGCTGTTAGTAGTCCGAGTGCCTGACAGTAGATGATCATACTAAGAGACCTGCTGATCAGAAGAGAAAGGGAAGATGTTCSTGATTGGTACCACTGGATAAGTAATGCTGTAGAGGGTGTATGGGACTTAGGAATACTGTGCTGCTGTGAATGCATAAAGATAAGTGTTTGAGTGTAGCGGTAAAAGTTGCCACAGGCTTYTGGATCAGAGCACTTAGAAGGAGAGAAGTTGGGTGTTGGCTCTGAAGTTATAACCAGAAGGGAAGCAGCAGCTGAATTTTTCCAACCAAGGCAGACTTCTTACAGCCACAACTGTACRACATCGTCTGTTTTGACTTTTTTAGTAGGAATATAATTCTTGTCGGCTACAAGCCCTGTAGTTCAAAGAAGTATCTTTGCCAGGAATGCAGGCAATTGTTTAATTTTCAGACAGGCCAAGAATATGTTTTGCAGAAAGATAAACTAAAATGTGACTAAACTAAAATGCTGCAAAGAAGAATTTGTTTTTTCTTGCAGTGTAGAACGGAAAAACTCYTTAGTTGCAGTTGATCGCGCCGATCTGTTTGGTTTTCTTGATTCGTACCCTGCTGCAAACAGTTACATAGAACCTATATTGTTATTTGTATCCCATCTCTCAGGTGCTTCATTTGTTTTAAGTATCTATAAAAAAAAAAAAGTAACACAATGAATTGACCTGTATGAGTGGGTTTCCTTGAAGGGAGGAAGGGGACACAAATTCATCAGCCTAAATAAACAGAATATTTGATTGTTGGCCAAGTAAACATGGATCATTTGGCACAGATCTCTACCCCTGTGAATGAAGTCCATAGCCATAAATGAATTTCCCCATATTTGTGAAAGGTTGAGTATCAGCCTCAAAAAGAATGTTTYGTGCCTTGCTGAGAGAATAAAAGCTTTCTGGCAAGGCATACTTTTTGCAGGTGATTAGATGTAAGACTTCTGGAATGGTTTTTATTTATATATACAACTGCTCAATTGAAACCTAAGGAAGCGGAAAATAATGTTGTCCTTGAGAAGATCGTATCTGTTGACCATTTCACTTCTAATCTTGCAGTCTTACTCATGATTGTGTGTACTGGCTTGGGAGCCACAGGTATGTATAGTGTAATGCAGTGTAGTAGGTGCAAGTTAATGTTTTTTTTCTGTGTTCCTCAGAGAATAGAGAAACCTTACTAACCAAATTTCAGTTTTAGAGACTTTGAAATAGGTTTACAAAAATTGTTAATTTTGGATTACATGTTTTAGTAGCCACAATGGACTGTGGAGTTGATTTGAGTCTTGGGGAAATGCTTTAAAGGCCCATGGAAAGCTAGGTAGTTGTTTTCTGTTTGTCTGGTTTTGTTTTCTAGTGGATCAACTWATGAATGTACTAGAGAGGAAAGCAAGAGTGGGAGAACTTTACTATTCCAGGAATTTTGGGCCCAAACTTCAGATGATGTTTGTCAGTGGGAGAGCAGGGAGAGCTTTGATTGCAACTCCCAGAAGGGAAGGTACTGGTGTTTTTAGATTGAGCTCAACTTTGAACTTGCTCTTCCTTGATCAGTGCAGTAGGCATGAGTTAGTTTGGGGTTGTGTATAGATTTTTTTTTTATTACGCGAGTGACATGGGGATGGCAGTTGAGTATGTTTGTTGGACTCTTTACGTGTCTGAGTAATAAAGTTCATTAGCAAATTCTCTGAATGTCATTCAGTCGGAGTGTGTTTTAGAAATACAGTTGGCTTAATAGGAGATCTTTGTAGGGTAGTGAATACTACCAAATCTGCAAGTCTCTTCTATTTCATGATAGGCTTAACTTTARTGGACTGAAGCTTCTCTTTGGCTGGAATTACTGGCTTTCAGTGTCCATGGAAGCTGACAAGGGCATTGCTGGGATCTGTGACCGCAAAAGAATGACGGCTGTTTTCCCAGGAGGTGCATTTGAAATGCCTGTGGGATTTTGCAGACAGGTATAGATACTCATGAGGCAGCAAACAGCGTTTTCTGTGTGGTATCAATGCTTTGGCTTTATGCAATAGCCTGTGGATTTTTTTTTTTTTATAATACACTAGATGATTTTTTTCACTGGTAATGTTTGAGCAGTTCATGATGTAGATTTTGATTATAGTGGGCCAACTCTAAAAGGGATTGTAGTGCAGAGATGTTTATGCTATGTCGGTAACTTTTCRTAATGACGATGCTTCAGAAATACTCATATTGAGACAATGACACTGCCCGCATTTCAGAATATTTGGTGAAAGCCTAACTTTCATTCTTACCTGGTGGCATAATTATAAAATGTAAATTTCTTTTAGAGTTATTTTAGAACATGTAGTRGCTATATATGCCTTTTAGTTTATATGGACATTGTAGGGATGTTGTTTTGGGTGGGGGTTTTTTGTTTATTTTGTCTCTTGGGTGTTTTGGTGTTTTGTGCATTTGGGTTTGTGGTTTGGTTTGGTTTTGTTTTGTTTTGTTTTGTTTGAAGAGCACTGGAATCAGAAAGGGGTTCCTGGCAGACCAGGTCAAAATCGGTAGATTTCAGATGAGAAAAAATCATGATAAATTGTCCTCTAGCAGCTCCTTTTACTCTATTACTTTTTACATGTATTTGAGTGTAGAGAGAGAGACACACACATACGCATTGTCAGAAATACAATATGGAGGGGAGGAGATGATCTAGGTTTCTGAGATCTGGAATTTAAACCTAGACCATGTGTGAAGGCTTTGCTTTAGAGCTTCTGCTTTAAAGCTTTTTCAGACTGCTTTAAAATGTTCTGCCAGATCTGCATTGACTAATTACATTTCTGCAGACCAAACTTAGGAGTAATATTTTAATACTTGAACAATAATTGTTTTGTCAGAAATAGTGAACCTGTTTCTCATTTGACTTCACATGRTACGTTCTGTGACTTGGTAATGTCCTATCCCACTAGCATTAACATTTAATTTTGATGCTGCTAAGGGAGCTCTGAAAGAGGCTGCGTTGCAACCTAATGTGCTGTCTTCTGTTGCTCTAAATGCCTTTTTCCCTTTGAGTATTGTGACTATGGGAGACTTCTCTCCTGGTTGCTGATTTTGCGTTTAGGTTGTCAGCAAGCCAATAGTTGAAGAACATACTGGTAAGGTAGGARATGGGATTTCTGACTTCGATAAATTGTCGAGATTTTTGTGTGTATGTGGCTATAAAATTCAGTATTTTTAAAACTCTTAAGAGGTTAGTTTTCAAGTAAGGACATAGTCACTATGTGACTTTAAAATAAGACTTTGCTTTCATTCAATGAGTTTAGAAGTTTTTGGTATAAGGGGAGGCTTGAGGCGCACTTAAAAGTTTTGCAAGTATTTGCAGCACTAGTTAGTGAACCTATAACAATCTGTACTGAACGCTGGGATTCAATACCCATGGATTTTTCAGGATATTATTGCAAAGGCAAAAAAACTGAACACCAGCAACCCCAAACCAATTATAACCCTACACCTGTAGTAGGTGTACATCTGTGGGGTTTTTTTTAAGGAAATTACAGTCTCACTGTTTTTGACTAGGTGATTCAAGTATTAAATTGAACCATTCTTACTGTAGTGTTGCTATGACAAATATATGGAAAAAGTATTGGGATTTGACAATACCATTGATATTTCAAGCTAGGTTTGTGCTAATGTAGCATATACTGTCACAGAAATGCTGCAAAYCTGTGGCCTTTTCTTGTTCTAAATTGTGGGTAGGTTGATTTTACACCTTAACGTATGAGTGCAGAAGTTTATATTTACTTTCAAAGCTGCTCATGGTATTCTCGTTTGAGTATCTGGGARGACTGGTAACATGTAGGTTTTAACTTGCTTATTTTGGCTGTTCACATTTGGCTGCTTACTGTGCAGCCCGGTGTCTTCTGTACTGTGGCGCTTTCACTTCTCCCAGCATTCTTGTGTACTGCTGTGCTTCCAGTGAAGTCCCAAAGTCGTGGTGCACTGGGCTTTGCTGGTGTATGGATTCATCTGCGGGGGTGAGCAGCCCTCACCTAGTACTTTGCAGGTATGCCTTGAGTCTGCATGGATGGAGTAAGCAATTCTGGCAGGGGGGCAGGGGGAAAATGCTAGTAGGAGTGGCATCTCTGCCTGGTATGCTAGTATGCCAAATATTTTTCTGGGAAATAAGAGGAAGAAGTGTGTGAAAAATATATCAGTAGTCTGTTAAATTGTAGAACCTGATGCAGGGCATTTATGCAGTAAGGAGAACAAAGCGSTGAGGACTAGACTTTCTAGAAGACTGGTGTATGTAGGGTATTGCAATTTTGCTTTGAGACTATAGATGCAATTTTTTATGACTGTAGTATATTTGAAAGACCTGTTATTTCTAAGTATAGTAGAGAACAAACRCAAGTATTTATAAAAATTCAGATAATGTCCAGGATTTTGTCAAGAAAAGTAGTTCATAAAGAGGTGGGGAATTTGTCTGCAGATGAAGARGAATAATAAGCTTTCATCTGACACTGAAGAGAGCAGATGTTACTGAACTCCTGCAGATTTGTTTGTTGAAATCCCTTGAATTGCTCTGGGCATCTCTTGTGCTGTTTTACTTTGATTTCTCATTCTGTCTGTATTGATATGAAACCCACTCATACTTAAACRTGCAGCGAGTCAGGTAGTGATTAATTAACCATTGTTGTTTCTTACCACTTTCTTCAAYGCTACTGTATGGAATTATTATGTGTGTGGAATCAGCTCTGCCATATTTATTACTAGTTTTTGTGCTTGCGTGGAAAGCAAGTCATTAAACATTAAAAATACAACTACCTCATAGTACCCTTCCCCCATTTTTAGATGAAAATACAAARAGCTAATGCAATAATACTAGCATTCTACCAGATTTGTAAATTATATATGAAATGTTCTCCTTTGTAAAATGTATCCCTTTGGATGTCCTGAGATAGACTATATAATGTGTAACTCTTCAAATGGTGTGAAAAATGGARCTGAATATGTAGTGACATATTAGAAGTTGGACGATCTGACTTGAGAGTTGGTGCTGCTACTRAAAGTTCAAGAGTGTATTTTCTTGTGTAGAATACAGGAAGGTAGGCTGGTGCAGTTATGAATCACTTTTGCTTCATCTTGGCATAGTATTAAGAAAAAAATATTCCTTTGTGCTACTAAAAGAGAAATAGCTGAAATCCTCTAGAASTTATTCGAAACTGCCCTTTTAAAAAATATGGTACTCTTCGGATTCTTACAGAGTGACCCACCCTGTGGCTGTTCTTTGAAGAAAAGGATATGTAGACCACATARCTGAAACCTCTTAAAAGGAGATCAGTCATGGAACGTGCTGGTAAACGGAGTCAACTGTGTGGCATGAAAGTGCTTGTTTAAAAACACATCATCCACTAAAAACTTCAAATGTGTTCTTTTATGGAATACTGTTAATTTTTTCCTCCAGTAATTCAGTCAAAGCATCATTTTCATTTTTTTGGCTTTATGCAGCTGAGAGGTCTTTGTTCCTCTAAACTGATGTTGGACATGGGCAACAAGATGCAGTGCTGGAGAATGATGTAATTTATTGTTAGGTAAAGCTASTGAATGTGCTTAAAATATATGGCATATGTGTATATATAATTTAAGGCATATATGCATACCTCCTGTTAATTGCTGTGGTGTTATTCTTTGGGTGTTTGCTTATGGCTGCTCTCGAAGACAGGAAAGTGGATTAGGCAATGCCTTGATCTGACCCATTATGTCTATTCTTACAAATGAAATGTCTTTATATTGTCTGTGCTCACTTTCACACTGTTAACTATTTTATGTATCCTGACAGAAACTCAGGCTTTTGTTTGTCTAAGAAGGGTCTGCAGCCATTGTAAAATACATGTTCCTTTGAAGTTAGTCAGGACTTGTGGTCAAACTAGAAGGATGGGTCAAGGGGGTTCTGCAGAGTTTTCTTAAGTGTAGTAGTTAAGTTTTTTGCAGTTGATCTGAGTAAACTTTCTAGATTTGTGGATTGCATTCCCCTCAGAGGACTAAAGAGCATGAGTTCAAAATGATCTTGACAAAGCAGTGGTACCTAAGTAGGATGAAATTTAGCAGGGGCAGAAGTAGACTATTAGTCTTCAGTAAGACTTGGCTGTGCAGACAGCAGGGTGGGGGATAACTGCGAAGGCAGGAGATCTGCAGAGAAGAACTTGGAGCTAATGTTTGTGTAGTGGCCATGAATCAACCGATTTGCAAAAACAGCAAATTTTTTACTGGGTGTATTAACAGCAATGTCATGTAAAACACATGAAGTTAGCCTCCTCACTTCTCAGCATGCTGATAAGYGGAAGTTGAAGTGCAGCATCTAGTTTTGGTATTGTACTGGGGGAAAAATAGTCTGCAGGCAAAGGGGAATGATYAGAGATCTAGAAAATGTGCTCTAAGGGAAAACTGAAGGCACTTTGGATGGTTACTTTTAGAGGAGATTGAAGGGAGATTAACATTTTTAGACAACACTATCAAAAGATAGTTGGAAAGAAAAGACTAAGCTGTTTTCTTCTCCACTGGAGATGAAACAAGTTGTGGGCTTAAACTACAGCAAACATGCTTTAAGTTACTTGAGTCAACTTTTAAGAACAACGGGAGCACTGGAATAGATTAGGAAGTCTGTCAGATTCCCGGCAGTGGCTGTTTTAAAAATGAAGACGTTTGCCAGGTATATAGAAGTATGGAGAGGTTTTAATTGAGGCAGCCTGTGGTCCCTTACGGTCTTGTTTTCTATCATTCTGGTTATTTCTGCATGGTCTWGGGATGAATTTCAGTTATAGCACACTGGTCCTGTTCCTTCTTCCCCTTGGGGTGAAGTAGCCTCGTGCTACTAGCAGCTTGCTGGCAGTTAGTGGACGTGAAGATGAGGATCCGTGAAACTGGCTACAGCTTTAACACTTGAGGGCTAGATCATCTTAGAGAGGTTAGCGTCACTCTGGTAATTTAGCATATGCAATGGTTTRTCCTAGCCTTGGCATGTAGCTCTRATGTKGAAAGAATCATAGAATAGTTTGGGTTGGAAGGGTCCTTTAAAGGTCATCTAGTCCAACCCCCCTGCCATGGGCAGGGCCATCTTCAACTAGATCAGGTTGCTCAGAGCCCCGTCCAACCTGACCTTGAACSYTCCCAGGGATGGGACATCTACCACCTCTCTGGGCAACCTGTSCCAGTGTTTTACCACCCTCAACATAAAAAATTTCTTCCTTATATCTRGTCTGAAAGAACTTCCTTAGCCTTGGAGTTTAGGTAAATGTACTGTATTTGGAAAAGCTTAGTATGATTGGGGAGTCTCTATTTTTAGTTAGAGGTTTAAATCGGCTCTGAATTCTGTTTTTTTGACATAAGTGCCCTTCAGATGAAAGCTTGCTCTGGTATGGTAGTCCTGTACTGCAGTTGAGAACCACAGACTTTCTGGGGGGGATCTCTGGTGCTTGCTTCATGTGAGTCTTGAGAAAAACAATGCTTTCCTTCAATTTTTGATCCTGTGGTTCTTACTTCAACACAAAAGAATTTAGTGCAAGTGAAGAACTGCTCAGAGCTTCAAGCGTAGACCAGGACCATATTGAAGTAGCTGTGTAAGTACCAAGCTTATGATAGGGGGTGTGTGCCCAAAAGAAATTACACTATAAGTAAATTATTTTGGTGTATAATGCCAGTGCACGAAGAATATTTATCCCTTAATACATAACTGTAGCCACTTTAGTTTTCATTTAATAAATGGGCAAGTGTCTGAAGATTGTGTGTAGCAGTCAGATGTTGCATAGAATATGAACCAAAGAAGAAAAGAAATTCTTGGTCTAGCACATCTATGGAGTGTAGATAGATGTATTCTTTTTATTTTATTAGTGCTCTGGTTCAAAGGTCAAAGATTTGATGTGGACCTTGAAAATCAAAGCATTGCCTTATGTCAATTCTTTATTCCCTAAAATTTTTAAGGATTTTAGTTGACTTATACTTAGCTTTTCGACATACAAGTAAGAGGGATGTGTGAAACTGTTAAGCCTAGAGTTCTCACATGAGAAACTATAAAGATACTTTAGAGCAAAAATCATCATCTGTACTGGTACGTGGTTTCCCATTTGGTGYGGAAACTTTGAGTAGAACTAAACAAATGATTTTTTTTCTGTGCCTCTCAAAACGACAGTCTTATTTAGTGTGCTTAGGAGGTTACTGTGGAAGGCTGGAATCCTGAACTACTGTTAATATAACTTCTTTYAAAATTATACTTGGTTTTGTAAAATTCTGTTGATGCCTTGCTTCCATATTCCAAGTGATTTCAAATATGAAAAATAGATTGATGTCAAATTAATTTTTTTCCCTTCTAATCTGCTCAMATGAGAGAGAAGAAATGATAACCGTGACGCCTATGTCAGAGTCCTCTTAAGGTGCAATAATAGTCCAGAATGCCTTTTATTCTTTCTCTTTTAAATCTKTGGCTGATGAAAGGATTAGACCGTTAGCGGCAAGAGAGGCTCTTGATGGAGACTGTCGTACTTCATTTCTAGGCAGCGCTTTGCATAAGGCTGKGCTTAGTGTTTGCTCTGACTTTGACATGCACAAAATAGTCCATCTCTTAGATGGCTTAGACTGTCAGGGTGTACAGTTCTTTTTTTGTCTGCAGCTGTCATCATCTGAATGATGGAAGAGTTTACAACTTGGGTATCGTGGAAAACTTGTTCCTCTTCCCTGTTGATAGCTGTGAGAGACTGGGGTGCTTCTGTTCACATTCTTCAGCTTCARTGCTGTGATGGTGACAAGAAGTCAACAGAATAACCTGGCATCAGAAATGGCTGCTAGGAAGGAAGTAAYGTAGAGCCTAACCAAGTGCTCTTTTTGCCATATTGGAATCATTGATTGAGTTTTCTGAAAACAGACAAGGTTTAAAAAACAAAACAAAACACCTCCCCACCCCACCCCCGCCCCCAACCCCTTGCTCTTCTTTGAGCTTGTTTTTGAGTTCAGGATGCATTAGATGAGTATGAGACAGTTGGTACGCTAACTGAAGTTGTAAGTTAATGCAGATCTTATTATTGAAGTAACATTTTCATGGGGAAGAAAAATTGGAGAGAAGTACTTATTCCTTCTCTTCCGTATTTGTCAAAATATTAGTAACTTCTCTTAGTGTRTAAAGACTCTTCTGGTTTAAATGGTCACATCTCACTTTCTTGCTCCTTTACCTTTGTCATAGTCAGTATTTGTGCTTGAAACTGCATGGAACGACAGCTCTCAAATGGAGTTATCTCTGGGAAATGTGTTTATTGTTTGTAATGCCAGGGTTTAGCTGATGTTACACTCACCATTGTTTGGGGTTTTTTTTTGTGGGTTACAGCTTTATGCAAATATGTTTTACGAATATAAAAATGTTTTTTGAGGGAAAAGAGCAAGTAGAATGGCAAACTTGAAAATGGGTCTGGTTTAAAGAAYGCAGCAATGCACCTCTGGAAAAGAAAGCAATGATTATTTGAAGTTTCAGATCCTACTAATATCTTAATTTCTATTTTTTTTTTAAATATTTCAGGACTTTTTTGATACTGGCTTTCAGAGCTCYTTAGACATGGTGGTAGAAGCGTATGCAAATGGACTAAGTTTCCAGATTYGGATTAAAATTGATGTGCAGATCAGTGGATCCAACTGAGAAGTTTTTAATTAAGCATGCTAATTAAGTCATGCGATGTACCCAAAAGCACTGCTTGGTTATAGGGGAGAACAACAGTTGCCTTGGCTGTGAGTGAAGGAGAAATACTCCACTGTACCACCCTTCAAACTCTTGCCAATGGGAAGAGAATATGAAGTTTAAAGTCATTCAAGAAAATCTGAGTAACAGCAGTAAAATTTATACGCTGCTTATGTCGGTGCATCTTGCCTTTTCTATTCTTAAACACTTTTTAATGTGGGACAAATTCTTTCACTAATATGAGAGTACAATAGTGCACAAGAATACTTCAGTGGTCGTGAATACAGGTGTCTTAGAAATAGCATGCTGTAACGTGGAGAGCTCGTGTTGAAAGCCTGTCATTTGGAAATGTGCAYGAACAAGATTTTGCACAAGGATGTTGGTATGCCTGGGACATCTGAACAGCACGGCTGTAAACGTGGTAAGTGATTCTGGGTAGCGTACTGCAGTGGAGACAGGGAMATGAGCCGAGTTGTAGTTGCTGCTGCTGAGGTCACGTGCGGGGTACTGTGCGCCCATCTGATCACTTGAGCTCCACAAAAGGGGAATTCAGTCTGAAGCGCAAGCCAGGATTATCAGGGGAAAGGCGAACCTGGAAGTGAAACTGATTATATTTTGTTTTAACTTTAGCAAAATAGTCAGAGAGGATGTTGATTGTATTTTTTTTTCTCTGTAAATACTCTGAGGGCAGAATAGGCAAACAGTAGTTTAATTATTGCTTTTACTTCCCTCAAGTACAATGCTTGTATGAAAACAAGGACGCTGAAGTTATAAAAGRATGTATTTTCTGTCTTAAAAATCTCTATTTTCTGTTCTCCCCACCCAAAGAAAAAGAGATTTTTAGAATAGCTTTCCTCAAGAAAAGGTGAGCACCTTAAAGACGTACCTTGATTGAGTATACACTCAGGGCTATACAATGTAGTTTCCTTCAGTAGGAAGAAGTTGGATTTGGGGACCTAAGAGGTCCTTTCCATTTTTCTGCTTAATATAAGATATATTTGAGAAGTTAAAGCTGAGATGCTTTCATGATTTTAAAACACCACCAACAAAACCCTCAAAAAAMCAACTTCAGCCATGCTGAGGGGGAYGTTCTGGCATCTATGGAGACGTCCTTTGTTGTGGCTTGAAGAGAAAGCCTTGGTAGTTCTTGTTAAAGAACAGTTATGTGCCTTCATTCAGACCACTAAAGTGGCTGGAATAAAGCTAAAATGAATAAATAGAAACATGCTAATTTAGTTGTTCATGAACATGTACGGAACGTTTCTTTGTGGCTAGTAGTAACTAGAACAGCCATGTAACTTTATCAGATGTTGAGTTGTCTTGACTTGCATTGGGTTTAGGAACTTTCTATACCAGCAGACTTGTTTTCCAGTTTCTCTCCTGTTTAAGATTTGAGACTGGTACAAAAAAGCATTTTGTCTATATGATAACATAAACTTTTTTCCTGAATGTTTTCCGTGAGGAGAAAAGAAGTAAAAGAAACTCTACCCTGTATTGAATTTGTCTGGTTTGTCCAAGTTTTCTACCATTCTTTAAGAGGCATTAATATTTTGATGTTGCCTCTAGCATATTCGGAATGCTCACAGACTGTTTAGGGGAATCCCTTTCTCATTTTGAAGTTCGTAACTACCAATGTTCTGGTTGTTATCCAAGCTTAGGGACTAAATTAATATTATGCAATGGATTATGTCTCACTTGAAGTTTAAATTGCTTTTAGCTGTCACCATTTGTGCAGCCYGGTTTGAAGTTGGATTATTTCACATTTACAGGGGAGTTGGATGTAGTGTCTGACATGGGAGAATGTACTAGCTARTACTACATGTTAAGATGTAGTGGAAACCAAGTTGATTTGAAAATACATGTAGATATGCTTTACCTTTTGAAACTTAAGGTACAGTTAAATTTCTGTGGAGTTCTTGAGAGGAATGGGATTATACTGTTAGAACAGTCTTCTGTGAGTCATCAGTGTGGCAGCATGGATATTTRAATTCTGTGTTTTACAGTATTTATGTATAAAGCCAATATATTGCAGAAGAAAGGGGGAAAACTGCTTAAAAGTCACGTTTAGGTTTTTTTTTTGTAATAGGGAGAAAGTACATGTCAGGTTTTGTGCAGAAGATCCATACAAAATCATAAACCTTACAATGAAGGCAGCTAGATAAACTTACTCGAGTTCTATTTTAAATGCATTTTTACCTCCCCATCCAGTTTTCTCTTCCATTTGTTTTTTTTATAATAATAAATTTTTTAAGTGCCTCTTTTTGCTTTTAGCGAAACCATTGTATTTTAGGTGTGGATAGAAGAGTTCTTTCTCTGATCTTCTTGACCTCTTTTCTCAAAGAATTTTATGGAAAAAAAAATATTGAAAACAAAACTGGTTTTGGTCAGAATGCCACACCTATTTCCACTTACTGTTCTCAAGTCCCTGACCTACTAACAGCAAAACCTTTTCTTGAGAGCTTTTTATTTCAAGACGTTAGGCAAAAATCTTGGACAACTTAAGACTGTTAGTGTTGAATGTGGTTTGATTGTGCAAATTTGTTTTCTAATGCTCCTGCAAGTGAGAAGGTTCAGCATCATGTATGCCCMAACAAAATCATCAAAACTTCATTTTGGCAGGGAGTTAAATCTAATCAAGTAGTAAAACATCAGTAGAGTTTGTGCTACGTTTCGAAGCTATGTCCATAGCCCTTATGAGCTTTTATTTGGATCATGACTTTATAAACTTTATTTCAAGTCCTGTTGGACTTTGATAAAAGTGCATGCAAGTGTCTGCTTATCATGGTTTATTTATTTTTAATGTATTGTTGAGGTGTGCCAGTTTTTCTTAAAATATCTCTTCCTCTCCCTGTTGACCCTCCCGTCATGGTTCTTCTGCATTGAACATTTTGGCTAAGCTCTTGGGGTTTTTTTTGTTTGCCTTTTTTCTTTTTTTCCTTTCTCCAACTGACATCTCGTAAATGGATAAGCACAGCTTTGAAGGAATCATTACAGGGAATTTTTTTTGGTTGCTATTATGTTCCTTCAGTAACATGGAGTGTATTGTCCTTGAACAGTTGAGCTTTATGCCTTAACCAGTCTGGTGAGAGTGTTGCTTGTTGCTGGAACAGATGCATGCCTCTGATCCTATAGGATGCTACCAGATAAACAGCATTGGGAAGACCTACCATCAGCACACTGAACTCTTGCTGAAGATGTGTGTCTGTTCCATGAAAATAACATGCGTTCTTGTTCCTATCAGGTAGTCCAGAGTGTGTGTGCACTTTGTTTGTGGCAGATAAAAAGAAATTGTGATACGTAAAAGTGAAGTACCAGTTTAATATGGTCTTTGAGGTGGTTTCTGCTGGTCCTGGTTACTGTGAAGCTTTAATGCAGCAGGCAGTGAAATTTAATTGTATTTACAAAGTAACCACTTGGTCATTTGGAGTAGCTTCCTCACTATTTGGTAGCTTGATCACTTCAGGGTTTAGAAGAAGCATGCTCAAGTCTTGGCACAACCCTGCAACAACAAGTTGAAAGCCTGGCAAGTCATGTCTTCTGGCTATGAGGTGTCAGCCTCCTCCAGTGCTGTCACATACATACAGTTTATAACCGGATGTAAACAGGCTTGAACTTCTAAACCCTGGCTTAAAGACTTCGTTTGTTGTGGTTTTTTATTTTTTTGGTGAAACCAAAATACTTAGCCTTTTTGATGTAGAACCATCTGGTTTTGAACTTGAGTATGAGTTAGTTCACCAAACCTACAGGTGGAATCTGAGGTGCTGAGGCATGTAAGTTGCTGCATATATATGAGAGTGATATTCTACCTTGTAGTGAGGCCATAAAATAACCACAGTTATAACTCAGGTGTAAAATGTTGCATGTGAATTTTGCGTGTGGCCAACTATGGCTTTCCTTGGTTTACTCTAACGGCTAGCACGTTTCCTGCTGGTGGGTCAGAAAGAGGAATTGATGTTGTTTTACCTATATCTATCTTGAACATGTGAGTTCAAATTACATGTTCATTTACACTCTAGGAACGGAAATACTTATTTTGGCCTAATTTTTGTAAATATGCTTTGTCCATTACTTGCTGACAAACCAGGCTCTCGATCTGATTTTTATGTAAAAAATCGTAAAGAAATAAAAACTCTAATATCATTGGTTGATATTTTAAAATATAAAATATTAGATAAACATATTTTTTGAGTGATTTGCAGTAAGAGCTATCTGCTTTATCTTGGTTGGAACCAGTACAGAGCACATGGACCGTATGTCCCTCTACCTCCAGATCTTGGCTTTCATAGTTCTTCGTGTGTGTTCAGACTCTTCTGTTGTGCCTCCATACTTCCCCCCAGTACACACCCGAGTTACAGTTGTTATTTTTGGCTGTGATCCAGGGCTCAGAATTTGTTGTTTTGCAGAAAAAATAACATTTTTTCTGCACAAAATCCCTTGAAATATAATGTGGCTGCCATCCATTGTTCTGAACATGAAGCTGATACTGTACTTAAATAAAAATGCCTACTTTCAAAATGTCCTATTTTCCTCTCTTCCCAAAGGAAGTACAGTTAGATTGACATCAGATGCTATGTGTTGATCCTTGGCATTCCTCTTCATGGTAGTCTTTAATTCACTGGGAAAAACAGTCATTTTGAAGTTCAATAATTACCTGTGGATTTCCCTATAAAGAGATTTTTGTTTGAAATGTTGACATCTAAAATGATGGCCATAATTACTGCTCTGAGGGTGTGAAGGGTTTCAGGTCTTTCAGTGTAATTAGCAAAGAACACAAGTATATTTGAACTTTGTAAACTGTCTTAAACAGCCAAGATAGTTGGGATCTCTGGCTGATGTGGGGTATTAGGCTTTTTGAGGGCTCTCAGAGGACTCTCTTCTTTCGTATGTATAATATGTCCACTTACAAATTCTCAGAACACGCAGTGTACTTAGGGAAAGCTGCTGTTAATTTGTTGAGGCAACACTAGTTTATTTACACAGCAGAGTCGTTGAATCCTTGCTTTAAGGGTAAAAATTTGGCTATATACTTAACTTAAATGTGTGGAATAACAAATGTTGCTTCTCTAAACTTTAAAAATATCTTCAGTATATTTAGCTTGTCCGTAGGAAGCTTTATTCCAGCAATAAACATGGTGAGTTTCTGTTTATGTTTGGAATATTGAAATAATTATGCACTTAATTTTCTACTATGGAAAGAGTTGTGAAAGTGTATTGCTTTTTAAGAGTTGTTTCTTGTGTGGTGGTAACAGCTCTAAAGATTTTGCCTTTGGAGCTGTCAGAATATTGCACAATTTTCTTTGAGTCTATAAGGCATCCTACATACCAAATCTAATGGTTGATAAAATCTCGACTTCCATTCAAGTTTCTGCCTTGTTGACTTGCTGTCTCGTGATTTATTTAGTTTTCTGTATGTGGAAAACTGAGGCCAAAAGAAGGTAAAATACGTAACTTTTCTTCGAAGAGCTGTCCTATGGCATAATGAGTCTTTAATGCAAAACTTAGCAACCCTAAAGATGAAAACTATATACAGTAGCTCCAAGCCTTCGATGGCACTTGAGTCAAATGTGTTGCTCGCTGCCATGGACCTGGTGGGAGTGTGCTCCCTTTTGGCAGAAGTTAGCGTTACTTCACTGTGGTAGTACATATTTTGAGGCTGAAAGTACAGTTTATAAAAGTTGGAAGCTGTGTAGACAGCAAACACCTTATTCGTAAGTAGTGGAAAGTATTCTCTTTTGAAGAGGATCTGGTCTCCTGTATTTTTTTTTTTTTTTTTTCATAAAATATGCTTTACTTCAGCAGTGACTGTTATTTCATCTCGGTCAAGCCCTGCTACAGGCAGGGGAAAAGTGGTCGGACTTGGAGATGTTTAGTCTAAACTAGTTGTTCCTGAATTTGGGTTGTTGGATGGATTGATCTGTGGTTGGCAGACTGGTGTACACTGGGGAGGTTCCAGCTCCAGTAAACCTCTGCACGGTTAATCATTTTTTGCCTTGTGGTGATGGGGGGAACCACTGTCCAGTGTTTTGCCTGAGTTTGTGGTAAAATCACCTTGTGGTGTTGTGATAGCTTCTTACGAATTCTAGCTTGGTTTCATTTTATACATGGGGAACATTGGAGTTTTCRGCTTCCCTGCCTGAGCATGTACGTTTCTGACGAGCAAAAGACAAGGTTTTCTGAGGTGCTGTGTTTTGTACTGCGTTTTGTCTTTTCATGCCAAGTGGTGTATATTTTTATATTGGTTTTATATAAATGGTGTAACAAAGATGTGGGGTGTATATATCTTATCCCAACCCCAAGGCATACTGAAGTTGTTACAATGGTCATATTTAGAAGTAAAAGATTAGGTGATGGTCTTTTTTTTCCTGCTTTAATTAAACAAGACTTACTTGACTTARAACTGCAACATGTTGGGTAAAACTGCATCTTTATTTAAAAGCAGATGTTGGTTCCTTTTTTGGTTTAATAAATTTTTTTTCCTCCATCTGTTCACATGTTCTTCTATAAAACAGAAGATGCAATTTTACTACCTTTTGGGACGTTGAGGTTCCAAGTCCCTTGTTATTACAGTTTGTGTTCTGCGATGGGCAGCCCTGTACATTGTCTTTAGCTGAYGGAAAACAATGGTGGTGGCGAAACCTACATCTATCCTTTTTCTCAGACTTACTCACACTTAATGATGTGGTGTGCCATGTATAGTAGGTTCTTCTGATAGAAGTCTTAGATATGATATAGCTGAATGACTGAATCAATTAAGACTTTGATTTGAAGAAGCAATGAGAAGTTCTTTAACAATGTGTTTATGAAATGACTAGTTGTTCTGATATGTTTAGACRAAGTTCTGCTCAACTATTAAGATAAGTTCTGTCTTTTAACTGTGATTATRCAGTCAGCCTTTTCCTTGTTGTGGAGATAAAGCAGCTGCGTTGACCTTGGTTGATCAGGTCAAGGTATATTAAAGGTGAGTTGTGCATACCTAATTTGAAGTAAGAATACCTGTGTGTAACATGTCTCACTTTAATCTTATGTAATTTACTTTTTCCTCAGCCCTGTGTAGATAAGCCCTTAGGACCATTTATATATTATGTTTTACTAGCTCAGGTAGCTGGTTTTGGTGTTAATACAGACCAGGGATGGGCTGTCATACCTATTGCATAGGAGCCTCACAGGTGAGGAATCCAGAATGAAAGCATTCAGAGTAAATTATGCAACATATACAGAGGTTTTCAAGTCATCATCAAGTTGGACAAAATGAGGATGGTAAATGAAATGATTAGGCCTAATAAGATCAGAAGTCAGTGTTCAGTGCATGTTTTTAGTAGAAGTTAAAAACTAGCAAAGAATTGAAGGTATTACCAGATGTCCTATTAACCTAATTTCCCTAAAACATTGACATATTTTTTCCTTCCCCCCCCCTTCTTTCTGTCTTCAAATTACCASTACATGTGGGGAAAGGGCACTTTCACATTAATGAATTGACATTCACCTGTAACCGAGTAGAGCTGTAGCTGCCTCGAATTGACCCTGACCAGTGACGTTAGCATCTGTGAGTGAGCTCATAAGCACCACCACGCGCTTCTAAGAATGCGCCGCTGTGGAGTCATTCATAGTTCAGAGTCCTCTCTGTTGAATTTCACATCCTCCTACAAAATGTTTACAGGCAGGAGCAGCAGKGTAAGCAGACAGAAATAGAAAACCAAATTGTCAGTTCTGTAGATCTTGAATACTTAAAAACATGTTGGCTTAGCTTTTGTGTGCTTAAAGCAGCAGTCTGTTCTAAATGTAAAGGTTAGGAAATTACTTGTTCTGCTTGTTGTCCTCTTGATTAGGAGAAATTGAAAGTGGTTTTTTTTTTTAGATTTGTTGCTAAAGATTTCCTTCTCTCATTTAGAGCTATTTCCTGTCTAGTGGTGTTCAGCTAGATTGAGTGTGAATGCTAATTTCCCAAGCTGTGTGTAGGTTGGTCCCTGCYTGTCTCTGAAGTACTTCTGCCAGAAAAGCGTGAGCATTGATGGGTTAGTGGCTTCGCTGTTGAAGCCTGTTAGATGGCAGTAGCATTAAGAAAAAGAAAGTACTCCGCCCTCGGCAGCTGAGTTTTGTATTCTCCATAGGGTATASAATTCAGGTAGATTTATCATGTACCTCGTCAATGTAGATGGGTCTGCTTTAAGCTGTTACCAGTTTGTTGTCAAAAAATTTTTTAAAAGGGAGGATTACTATACCACATTACAGGCTATGGTTTGGAAATAAATTATGTTAGAATTACATTTACCTTGCACCTTTGGCCTCCAGAACTGATACTCTGCCTGTTAATAAGACTTTTGGGCCTTATTTACAGCTCTTGAAAGCTTTGTAATATTTTTGTCTATCACCACTTTTATTATGTCCTGTCATGCATAGATTCTGCATAGGTAATAATTGGTGGCAGGGGTGCCCACTGGTGTAACAAAAGCACACGTGGGTTGTGGTTATAATTCAGTTTGCAGTCTGAATATCCATAGTGCATGAGGTAGATACTTTATTTGTACAAATACATAGGTGTAAATGCAGAGTGACCTTATTCCAAAAGATGTAGCACTCGCTATTACAAGTTTCCTAAGGGTGTGTTGTCAAGATTTTAAAGCAGGTTGGGTGAGACTGGGTGGGTAAAGAAATGAGGTCAAATGTAGGTGGAAGCAGAGTCCCGGAATGCTTTAAAGTAAAGGTTGAGGAGTTTGTGGACACGTATGGCACAGACTTCTGAGCAGTGGAACTAATGATGCCTCCTTTCTTAAGGATTTGTCCAATTTTATTTATTTATATGCTGTAACTCAGTGACCTTGGTTTCCTCCTCTCACAGGCAGAGAAGGCATGGATTTTGACTCGTCTGTAGCAGAGCATGTTTTTGCTGGTGCCTGGTATGTGTATGCTGATCAGTTAGCTTCCTGCTGCCAACCAGTGTAGAAGAGCTGGGGGAGCATTACCTGGTTTGCTGGTTTGACAGGGGGTCCAAAATGTCTCTGAGGTTTCTGCTCTTTCAGACTAGGCTGACAATGGCCAATGAGGTCCAGGTCTTTTGCTGGTGAGGAGGAAAAACAGATGGGCAAAATAGTGACCACATAAGCCTAATTAGCTCAGGGAACCAGTTTAAARGCAGTGGTAGCCAAGATAGAGAATGTGCAGAGGAAACAGTAGAATACAAAACAGAGAAGCAGAGGTGAACTTTGCTTATAATTTGTYCCTTCAGGCAAAAGTTTAATTTTTTTACCCAACGTATCAATTTGCAAGTCATATTTTAATCTCTGTCATTACACTGAGTGCCTTTGCAAGCATTGCCTAGTGAAGCTATCGTGGAGCATTGCCTCCTAAAGAAACTGTCAGCCAGAAAGCCTTGTCCACTATATGAGGCTTTCAGTTCAGTTCCCAGGTCTATCCCAGTTTTAGTCTTGCTCTCTTTAGTCATGGGACACTTTATCATTAGTAGCAGAAAGACAAGAGTCATCTTGTCACAGTAYTCCTGTATTACGATGCCTTGCGTGAAGCGAACTCTAAGCAAGGGCTTGGTTGCAGAGCTCCTGCAAGTTTTGGTTCTGTCAGTACTGGCAGGGAACAGAATAAAGAGAACAGGATGAGGAGCATCAGCAGTATCTTACAGGTGAAGGAAATGTGGGAGCTGGGAGGTCCGAGTTGCGTTGCCTCCTCCTGCTGCTGCTGTCCTGAGACCCTGAGCAAGCTGCGTATGCCTGCCTGCCATCCTGCTAGCTCCGAGTTTTTAAGAAGCAGTGCTTATTCTGTTGAAAGCTCTGATGTGGTCAGAYTGTGCCAGTATAGAGAAACTTTATACCATCCCATGCAAGTCGTATTCCATGTGGAAATAGCTATACTAATGTAAAAATGCAGTTATAACCTCGTGATTGTGTCCATGGTAGGGTTTTTACTGTTCTGTCAATACTGCTGTCTCATGTAGGCAAATACTGCTTTGTGCAGTGCCCCAGCTCAAAAATGTGATTAACGGACGTTTCCTATCTTATCAGATATTCTGAGGGCAGTTACAGATTAGGAAGCCCTTGTGTATTACAGTAATAGGGACCCAAGGGTATGGACACATGAACAATCATTGCAGGTCAACTGAGTGAAACTCTGCTTTCTGATAGAGCCTGTACAAGGAGAATAAACTATGGTGAAACTACCTCAGGGTGACTGTGCAGATGGAAAGCTGTAGCGCACTAATTATTCCAYAGTAAGTTCAATCCTGTATTTTCCATGCAGTGGCTTGTTTGCGTGTCCATGTTCTGAGGGAGAGGGTCACAGTCCACTTGAGATTGTTCCTTTGTAAGGCTTTGGAACGGGAAGCATAGCAGTGGATTACAAGTGTTTTATACATAAGGACCTAGTTTCAGTGGTAGCAAGTTTGGGGGAAGGGGTCTCTTGTACCTAGACAGGAACAGCACACTGTAGCACTGCTAATACCTCCCAGGCTCTACTCATTTCTGGGGCCGTGCTCTGATTCCTCCCTCCACTTGAGCGCAGAGGTATTGGTTGCGACACGCATAGCTGTATAGGACTTCTCTGTACAGCCAAGGRGATGCCACCAAGGGTTGCTTAAAATGTATACGCATCTACTTTTTCTAAAGGTCATCATGTAGCTGGCAAGTAGTTTATAAATAATATGAACATGGTAACAAAGGTTTTGGTTTTGGTCTTTTTAATTAAGTACCGAGGCACTGTAACCCAATATGCATTGTTTTATACAAGTTTGAAGTAATTTAGGTAGGAAGAGGTAGGGCAGCTTCATCTCAGTACTTCTGGGAGGTACTGACTAAACATCCTCTTCCTCCCCCTGCTCCTGAATCCCTGCTGAGTACAATTACTTCATATTCTGTGTCTGTGGTCTCCTCCCCTCCTCTCCCACATTTGTTATTTTTAATYTGTTTATGGAAGAGAAGTAGTCTTTTGAGTGTACTTCTGAGAAGTTTGGGTGATTTCCTTTCAAGCCAAAGGTCCTGCCTACTCAGATTTGCCAATAGAAAGCATCCGAACTCAAAGCCTGACTGCTCAGTCCCTTTCATCTGTTCCATGTTTTCTGTCTTGCCAAACATCATGGTTTGGTTTTTTTTTTTTTTAATTTTTGAGGCAGGAGGGTCCTTTTTGGGATTGCAATTGCTGTGAACCGAAGCATGCAAAAACCATCAATAAAGCCCTCCCCAAAAGATGAGATTARAGAACTTTCTGCCTTCCTATTTTCACATATGATACCCATTTCCTTATCTAAATGACCCTTTCTTACCAGTTGATTGGAAGTAATTTCATTTATGTACTTTAAAACTCTAATAAAGGATGTGGCATTTTATTTTTCTCCCTTTCCTTTTGTAACCATCCTTTAATTTTCCTTTTTTTAGCACATTTACTCTCTTCATTTTCCTCTTATGTTCTCTGCCTGCCTTCCACAAAACATGCTCTTTCCCTGTCAGGGTGGGTAACACTTTCCTTTATTCAGTATCGTTCTTCAGATACCATCTGCTGCTGTGGCTACTCAGCTTTCTCTTGTTGACTTGTCATYTTGCACGTCAGGTTATGTTGATACTAATGAAGTTTCCTTTCTTGGTTCTATTTGTRAAGTGTGTGGGATGCCATTCTATCAGGGCAGTCTGTTTTGTGATACATTTGCTGTAATTTCTGATTTTTGTCGCTACTTGTTTACCACTGCAAGTAAAGATTATGAGAAATGGTGTCTATCTTGACTTGARGATGAGTCATACTCACACCTAACATAAAGACAGTTTTTCATCACTTGAAGTAATGAATTTTGGTCATAATATCTGTAACAAAACACCTGATGTGAAACTTCTGATGAAGTCAGTTTTGATGAGCCAGAGCCCACAGGAATCAGTGAATTATAATGAAATAAGTTACAACAACAAAATAATTAGCTACTTCTCTCCATCAGCAACTTGCTCGCAAGACAGGGGAGAGCCAGCAGGTTATTCTTCTCAGCCTTTCTTTTTTTGAAAAGTGTTGACCAAATAAGTGGATGCCCTCAACAGGGCATTGGAATTAGAAGACTGTATTGCCCAGAATTAGAAGACTGTATTGCCTTAATGTTTTTCTACTCACAGAGTTCACAGCTCCAGTGTATTTTAGGCCTAGAAATTACTTTTCTAACAGAAGTACTCAAGTCAGGGCTTATTTGAGTTTGCCCCTAAAAGTAAGTCTTCAAAATCAATGAAATTCTGTAACAGATATTAAATCACCTTCCCCATTTTCTGTTTAATGATTTTTCAGAAACAACAAATAGTGGCAGTAACTTGTACGTGAGGTCAAGAATTGCCCTTACGTGTTTTTGAACCCTTTGAAGTAAATGATATATATTTACATATATGATACATTTATATTTGCACCCTTGTATAATGTCTGTGCATACATACATATAAAAATATTTGGCAAGTCCTTGGCTTTTGCTTGACAGTTCTAGATTGTAATCTAATTTGACGCTTCTCTTGAATATAATTTCTTTTAGCATAACTTTGGAGTGCATTTAGCTGTTAGTTCAGCAGAATTGTCTTGTTGCTATCAAAATGGGGTTCCACTACTGGCCATATTACTACCGCTTCCTATATGTGGTCTCAGTGGAGCTTACATGACCGCCCAGCGAGCTGATTGAACTTGCTTATTCATCAAAAAGCTCAACATGAGAGTAAACAGTTTTCTGCCAGGGTAGCGAGTTGAATTGGCTTATTTTTGTAGTTATGATGACAAGGGATGGGACGGAGCATGGCTGGGGGGAGAGGGGGGGCAGAAAGGAGTGTCCCTTTTGATGACAGCAAAGTATTAAGTATTAGGTCACCTTAGCAGCCTTGTCTAGCCACACCCGTAACAACATACTTAAAGACTAAAAGGACTCGCATGTTTGTCCTGGACAGCTGGCAGACATCCTTCCTTGAGTAGCAGTTTCCTTCCTTAGATGGAAACCTGCAGTCAGATTTTTCAGACGCAGGTCTGTGTGCAGATGACTGGCCTGAGTCATCCTGATAAGGTGGAGAGAGTAGGTTGAAACTTTCTGTGCTTAGAACTAAGGTTTATTGTGACAGTGACTGGAAACACTACTGAAACAGTTTTTCACTATTGCATTCCTACTGATAGTTAATTGAAAAAAACCTACAACAGCAAAACCTGTTTTTTTTGCAAGTGAATGTGTATAGTTATGACTTGAAAACAGCACGGTTTTGGCTTCATTCAGTTAAGGACACTTTCTTTTTTTTTGTTATGCTCTTACCTTCCCTCACTCCTCCACAAACAGACAAACAAAAAGGTGTAAAGGGTGAGGTGCTTGTCTCAGGTACCTGTGAAGCCTGTGCTTGAATTGCAGATTGTGTCAAACATAAGGAAAGGAGGCAGATGGGAGATGTGTGTACTTGCTAAAGAAATACTGGCAGTACCTAAAGAGCTTTGTTGGCCTCACCATTGCTTTTTAAGATAATGGAGTAGGTAAACAAGCTTCAGACAAGCCCTGGTATGTGGAGAGCTGTACTTGGCAGCTGGTTACTTGTACCTGGAGTTTTCTTGGAAGAAGAGCTATTCTGGTATACCAGTTGACTTGTTGAGTGTAGAAACTTCTGCTCAGATTTTGTGTTTAGGGATTGTCTTAAATACAGACATGATGTCTAGTCAGATACTGCTGTCTGTATAYATGGCATGAGAAAAATAAGTGGTTCATGTTTTGTGTGTACTTGTGACTAGTTTAAAGGTGAAATTAACAGCATTTTAAAGTTTGATAGACTTTTGGCGCAGCAATAAAGTTAATTCTTTTTATAACAGTGCAAATAATTTTTGGGAGTCGTTTTTATGGAGGAAGTGGTTTTGATACTTTTAGGCATTTCAGATTTTCAGCTTTTCCTTTGCAAGGCGGACATCTAGCCTAGTGGAGATCAGTTGTAAGTTAGCATTTAGAGTAATTGCATGTGGATGAGGGGTTCACCKCATCTGCTGAAACTTGTACTTAAAGGGAAGAATTGGGAAACCTACGTTTCTTAAAGCTTATATTCTTCAGCCTGTGCTAGTAGTGTTCTAGTGTTTCTTGTAACTACACTCAGATTGGAAAAATCAGTCGAAAGAAGCCGATTTTGGAAATTAAACAAGCAGTTCCAAAAATTATGCACGATAAGTTCTTGGTGTTTGCCATCATCGAAGTAAACAGCTTCTCTGTTCCAAATTGGCATTTGGAGATGTGGGAATCCAATTAAAAGTGCGAAGCTGTCTTAGTTTACAGGCAAGCCTGAAAGTTAAGTGTTTTTYTGTAAGGAGTAGCATTTGTTCCGTGCGAGTAGCTAGAGAGTGGAGCGTTTGTCAATGCAGAGTGATACCGTTTCATAGCAGTTTCTGGATGCTGCCAGCATAAAACTTCCAGCATGAAATCAGTTKATTTGACTGAGGGCTCTGCACTGCTTGGGCACAGGTCCAAGCTCTCTCCTCACCCTGTGCTAGTTTCTACTTCCACCCAAATAGTTAAAAAAGCCTTTAAAATACATTCTCCTGATATTCTTAGGTGTGTAAAATGCACGTTTGTRTATTTACATAATGTTGAATGCTGTGATGAGTGGAAAGGAGATCTRCAGTTGCGATATGAGAGTGTGGTGTTTGAGCCTGTCTTTTTCTAAAACTTCATCTGTATTATAAAGACACTTTAAGTAGCCATGTGAATTAYAGGACAAAGTGAAAAGTGTGTGTGAGAACAGAGGTACTTTAGGTAAATAGTTACAGAATTTAGTATCCCTTTTGGGAGAAGACAACGTGTTTTGCATGCAAGAATAAGAGATGTTTTGAGTTGCTTTCAGTCTGCTGCTTATATAGAGTARTACAGTTTACGCGATGCTTCCTAGTCCATCCTTTCAAAAAGCATATATGCTGAAGGCAATCAAAATGACATTTGAAAGCTGCTATAATTGCTTCCATAAACTTGGATTAGGAGCTTTTAAGTGTCCTATGGGTTCTGGAAACTTTGCAAGCACTTACTTRCTCAACCTCTGAAGGAAGAATACGTCGCAAAAAAAAGGCATTCTCTTGAGCAGTAAACACGTGCAAATACCAAAATGGCACAGTGGGTGATGTACCTGGAGATACCACCGTTTGGAGAGGACACCAGTCTCACCAGTATGAATGGGTTCTTGGCTGTCAGGTTGTTTGCCTTTTGGCGGTTGGAACCACCTTTTGAAAGGTAGCCGGAGGCTAAAATTGAATCCAGCTCTTTTCAGTGAGTTGACTTGGGTTTGAATGTAATGGCAGGCTAATAATTAGCAGTTTATGAAAGCAGTTTCTGGCTTGCTAGCTGGTGGCCCTCTGTCCAGTCCTGGCATCAGACTGGTTACTGCAGGTATGTATGGTCTGTTATCTCTGGCTCTTGTGCTTCAGGACTGCCAGACCAGGCGAGGGGGCTTGCATATGCGTGTGGATGTGGGAGGGGGTGTGTGTGTGTGTGTGTGTGTGTGTGTGTTCAAGGCTGAGCTGTTATCAGGGTGGGGTGTAAGTGAGGCAGGGCTTATTATCAGGGGTTGCTCAGCCACCTGGGATTGTCGGTGCTTGGAGCCTCTTCAGCCACCCTGTCATTTTTCCTCTGTGTGCTCTGCAGTTTGGGAACTGATTTTCCACACCCCAGCCTTTAGGTGGGATGAATTTAAATTCTGGGAGAATTTAAAGCCTAAAATGAGTAATTGGTGTCCCTGCAGTACAGGCTATTCGTGACTGCTTGGTTAATTTTCAGTAAAGTTGGGAATTTAGATGTTCTGTAGATGTTCRCTAACTCTTGTAGGAAAAGGATCATGCTGTTTGCACACCTGTACGGGAGTATGAGTTGTGATCAGTTCTTTCCTAGCTGCTGGATAAACACTACATAGCATTTGGTTGTGCATATATCTGGRCAGTGATGGCTTGTACACAAATTCAGCTTTGCTTTTAATCACAGAGAGGCTGTATAGCTGCAAGGATGGCTGAGGTAATGCCAAGGACTTCGTCACTCACCKCTTGAGACAGGTTTGAATAGATGATCGGGTATGAGGAGATACTCCTCCCATCTGAGGGAATTGAAGGGGGCAAACTAGAGGTTCCTACTGTAATTCTGGGTCATGGACAAGGAAGAAGCAGACAAGAGAAGAGCTGAAAGGAACAAAATAAATCTGAAGGGGCAATGGGAGTAAACAGCGAAAGGATACGGGAATACAAATTAAGGAAGGGATATAATGAAACTAGGTAAAATAAGGTTCTTGGAGATGGAAGTAACTGGTTTGGAACACTGTGCAAGTGTGTTTGAAAAATTAATTTCAGTTTAAGTTCAGTAACTCCACCAGATTTGTGAAGCGAATGTAGTGCAGTTTTATAAGAATTTGATCTTGTGCTTGCCCTCTGAGTAAACCAAAATGTGCTGAGCTCTAGTTGGCTATGTTTTGCATTAAAACAAACAAAAACGGCCTGTTGTACCTAATTTTGTAATTGTCAACTGTTCACAAACAGTGCTGCCCAGAATTACGACACTCCCCTAGCTTGAGATGGGAGAAAGAAGTTTTTGTYTTTAGGGTTATGCCTCTTCATATTCACCAGGTTTCCTGCTTAACCATAAGATAAGAAATGTAGGTTGCTTTTAAGGAGAGGTGAGTTTTTATTGTATGATCAAGTGACTCCAGACTCTATAAAAAGAATACTACCYAGTCAAGGAAGTACTAATAAACATATGGCTTGTAGCCTTTTTAACTTTGAGGGATTTTATCACCTTTTTTTTTCCTTAGCTGTGTTAGTTAATTGACAGAAACTCAGTGTTTGTGTTACTTCCTGGACTTCCCTGCTGTTCTGTTGTCTCTGCCCAATACAATGATAAATAATTCTTAGTGTTTTCCTTTRTATTTTTGTTGCTTTGATTTCTGTTTGGATAAGCCCCCAGATCGCAAGTTCCACAAGTTCCCCAGACAATATGGTAAACTTTACTAAAATAAGGGCTCTATAGATAGACTGCCACATAACTAAAATGACCATGGAAACCTTTCCTTCCCAGTTCCTCCAGTTGAATTCRTGAAGATAAAAATACTGCTGAAATAGATTATCTTACTGCTTTCTGTTTGCTGGCAAGTAACTGGAAGACTGTTGGTGCCTCATGTCATAGAACAAACTACTGTTTCTTTTGGAGTAGTAATATTTTTGATACTCCATCTCAATTTATTAGAAAARGTACTTGATTTGTTGGAGGTAATTATAAAAGTTATGCTGATAAACTGTTAAAGAGTATGTAGTCAGGCATAAGTAAAACAAGACAAAATAAAACAAGAGCTGGATTCATGCAAGCGTAAGATGTAGGTGGCCTCTGGGAAAGAGTTCAGTGACTTTAGTATTGTGATATTGTAAACRTTATTTTCAGGAAACTGCTTACATTTTAAGAACAAAAGTGTGCAGCAGGTGTAGTAAAGCATTAAAAGGTCAGCATTTGGTGTTAGTATACGGAAAATTCTGTGCCAATGTAATACTGAGTTATATACTTAAAAATACTAGGATATACTGCAAAAAACATGATCTTAACATTGTCCTCGACACTCATCCACCAGCGCATTGAGGTTTCAACAGCCCGTGAATCTGAAGAACTGCGTAACTTGCAGAGGAAACAAAAATGCGTAATTTTTTCATGGTGCTTTTATTGTGATCGGTGATAAAGATTTAAACTGTATGCATTTAATGATGACAAATTAGACTTTGAGCTTGAATTGAATGCTTTTCATTGTTTTCTTCTGCAATGTGGCGATTCCATCCACATCCTCGTGAAGGAGTTGGGAAGGCTGTGTCCCGTTCTGCAAGACGGTTAACGTGGCTGAAATTCTTTTTATGCTTGGATTTGAAATACTCTTCCAAAAAGTTTTAAATCTAAATTTTGCAGCAGAGTGTTTGGACATAACAAACAAAAGTGATACCACTTAGTGTATCCTTATTTTAGTGGAGTGTCATTTACAATTTTTCTTTTATAGGGTCAGCTTGACTTTTTCTTGTTTTTGGTTTGGTGGTTTTTTCTTTTTTTCCAAACCTAAGTACAAGCTGAGCAAAGACATTTAAAAATATATTTGTCTTAGTTATATGAAGTGCAGTATTTGCAAAGTCTTGACTTTTAAGATACGTTAGTTTAAATACATGGGCAGAAACTGACTAATAATTAAAAAAAAAAATACTCTTCTTAAATTCAGTTTGTTAGTCAAACAAAACTTGTTGCTTTTATACCTGCTTGTTGCAAGCTGTGTGAATGTGTTCTTAACTGCTTAAAATGGCAATTGAAATGTTTAAGTGGGGATGAAGCCATTGGTCTCCTTAGTGCTTTTGTAGTGCTTGTATACATGCTGCTGTATACATGATTGATCAAGTGCAGTTGCACATAAGTATGCTTCAGGTGGTTCTTTGTGGTTATAGTGCCTCAGGCTGCTTTCTTCTCTTTGTTGCCGCTTAAATGGATCATTTTCTTTCACCGGGATCTGAAGACATGGAAAAACCTCAAATAATTTTTCTTACAGTTCCTCTATTGTTGCCATGGATGCTGGTTCCTCACAGCCTGGAAATGGAGGGAGAGAGGGCATGATCTTGCAGCACGTTCTGCTGGTGGCCGGTTTGGTCTCCCCACGGCCCCCCAGGGCCCTGGAAGGTGTCACTGAGCCCCATCTGCAGTGGGGCTCAGGGTGCTGACCCAAGGCAAGAATTGCACTGGATCCCTTGGTCCTGCATGCACCACTGTTTTCTTGTCCAGTGTGGCTGATTAGAGCAGATAACAGTTCAGGGTCTGTTTGTGTTGCCAGGTCTCAGCTCAGTCCAGCGCTCCTGAACTGTTTTGCCTCAGCTGTGATTCAGACTCTGAGCGCTGGATAAAAGAGTTTTATTCTATGCAGCTCCTGTCTCAAGGTAAGAAGAGGTTGCGTGCTCTAGGCCCGTCTTACAAGTTGTCCATCACAATCTCACATAGCATCAAAAGCTGTTTCCAGACCATCTTGTAAGKAGCAAGAGACCAAAGCAATATTAAGGTATATTCCCCAGTACTGGCCCTGTACTGAGACACACCTCTCCACTGCCCCCAAGCTCATCCCAAGGAGGAGACAGCTCTGCCCAGCTGTGGAGAACCCAGTAATAAAGCACATCTGTCATCGCCTTAAGATATTTCTCCAGGGATTGTGTCAGTCCCAGTGCTTTCAGAGCCTGTCTCTGCCTGCTTCTCTTCTGCCATCCCCTGGGGTAGGAGTGGGAAGCAGAGCAGGTAACTGCTTTGAGGAGAACATGGGAAGGAAATAAGCCACCTGCATCTTAGGTACTCAAGAGGTCTGGGTCAGAAGAGCAGGCTATAGACCTGTTCAGCAGCAGAAGTTAGGATGAGAGCCTCACTACCTCCGTGCTTCCATGGTGTTTCCAAGGCAGAGAGGAATACCAGTAAGACAGCTTTATTTGCTAGTATTTGAAACCAGCCATGTACAAATGCTTAACGTGGCCTTGTCTCTTTTGAAGAAACTTCTGTGGCTGAGATACTGGGCAGTGACTCAGTTGTTTTAAGCTTGTTTTTGTGTCCCTCCTAATTTAAGATTTGCCTGGAGAGGATAGGCCCTCATGGAGAAATAGATTTTGCCTTTTAAAGGTGTGTTTTACTCTGGGTGGAATTCCCTTGAGATGACATAAAGGATCTGTAACTATGGTTGGTCACACAGCTGGGGGCAGGCAGCCCATCGAAGCTTTCAGAGATGGAGCCTGTGGCACAGGGGTGTGTAGCTGTTTTGGAAGCAAGCTTTTCCTGAGTGTAAGTGCCTGGAGTAATGTATAATTGAGATAGTTAAGCTTGTCTTCTTCCTCTTCATTCTCCTCCATCCCAAAAGCCAAGCTCCTTGCCACATCTAACTTAGCACCTCTGCTTTTCTTCTCYGAAGTGGGTCTCCTYSTAAAAGTGTAATGGAAATTAGATCATTAAATTGTATTYTAAGAAGTTGTCAGTTTGAAATATTTCACATTAACATTTTCCTCTCCAGTTTTGATTTAGAAGGTAAGAAATACTGTACTGGATCAGGTCAATAGTTTGTGTAGTCAAATATGTGGTCTTCAACAGTGGCAGTGACATTGCTATTTAGGGAGAACATGTGAGCATGGCCACTCTGTGGCTCACTGTCCTACTACTGTTCTACCATCCAGTCATCAGGCTGGCAGCATTAGAGGCTACATCCTTGTCTGTTCCCTTTAGCATCTGTTCAAGATCCTGAGGTAACAGATTCCCAAAGTTCCTTGCCAGCAATGTTGATCTTATCTACTGCCATCAGGTTTTTGTAAGCTTTGAATATATTGCATCCTCCCACCCTTCATCATCTTGCATCCAAATTGAAGAGCCCCAGCTTCTTCAGTCTTTTCTCCTAAGGCAGCTGCTCTGTCTCTAATCCCTTAATTGTCCTTTTCTATACCTTTTTGAATTCTGCTCTGCCCTGCTTGTATGCCGTTCTTGTATCCACATCTTGGTTCTTAAGATTGCAGTGCACTAAGTCTTTACATAGCAGCAAAATTACTTTCTGCCTTGTTCTCAGTTCCTTCCTGTTGATGTCCAATATCTAGATGACATTTTCAGTGAATGTTGCACACTGAGCCAGTAATTTCAGAGGACTGTCAACGATGACTCCAAGATCACTTTTTTTGAATTGTAAATTCCAGCTATAAATTCAGCATCGAAGCACAACTTAGATTTTTTTTTTTTTTTTTTTTTTTTCCCCTCAAGGTATTGTCTTAGATCTGTCTGCATTGAAGCTCGTCTATCACACTTTGCTTATTCAGTTTAGTGGGGTCCTTCCAGACTTCCTGTTGATGTCCAATATCTAGATGACATTTTCAGTGAATGTTGCACACTGAGCCAGTAATTTCAGAGGACTGTCAACGATGACTCCAAGAT
>JASVER010000050.1:4032136-4100394 GCA_030449065.1 Oceanodroma leucorhoa | reverse complement strand
GTGTGTGTGTGTGTGTGTTCAAGGCTGAGCTGTTATCAGGGTGGGGTGTAAGTGAGGCAGGGCTTATTATCAGGGGTTGCTCAGCCACCTGGGATTGTCGGTGCTTGGAGCCTCTTCAGCCACCCTGTCATTTTTCCTCTGTGTGCTCTGCAGTTTGGGAACTGATTTTCCACACCCCAGCCTTTAGGTGGGATGAATTTAAATTCTGGGAGAATTTAAAGCCTAAAATGAGTAATTGGTGTCCCTGCAGTACAGGCTATTCGTGACTGCTTGGTTAATTTTCAGTAAAGTTGGGAATTTAGATGTTCTGTAGATGTTCGCTAACTCTTGTAGGAAAAGGATCATGCTGTTTGCACACCTGTACGGGAGTATGAGTTGTGATCAGTTCTTTCCTAGCTGCTGGATAAACACTACATAGCATTTGGTTGTGCATATATCTGGACAGTGATGGCTTGTACACAAATTCAGCTTTGCTTTTAATCACAGAGAGGCTGTATAGCTGCAAGGATGGCTGAGGTAATGCCAAGGACTTCGTCACTCACCGCTTGAGACAGGTTTGAATAGATGATCGGGTATGAGGAGATACTCCTCCCATCTGAGGGAATTGAAGGGGGCAAACTAGAGGTTCCTACTGTAATTCTGGGTCATGGACAAGGAAGAAGCAGACAAGAGAAGAGCTGAAAGGAACAAAATAAATCTGAAGGGGCAATGGGAGTAAACAGCGAAAGGATACGGGAATACAAATTAAGGAAGGGATATAATGAAACTAGGTAAAATAAGGTTCTTGGAGATGGAAGTAACTGGTTTGGAACACTGTGCAAGTGTGTTTGAAAAATTAATTTCAGTTTAAGTTCAGTAACTCCACCAGATTTGTGAAGCGAATGTAGTGCAGTTTTATAAGAATTTGATCTTGTGCTTGCCCTCTGAGTAAACCAAAATGTGCTGAGCTCTAGTTGGCTATGTTTTGCATTAAAACAAACAAAAACGGCCTGTTGTACCTAATTTTGTAATTGTCAACTGTTCACAAACAGTGCTGCCCAGAATTACGACACTCCCCTAGCTTGAGATGGGAGAAAGAAGTTTTTGTTTTTAGGGTTATGCCTCTTCATATTCACCAGGTTTCCTGCTTAACCATAAGATAAGAAATGTAGGTTGCTTTTAAGGAGAGGTGAGTTTTTATTGTATGATCAAGTGACTCCAGACTCTATAAAAAGAATACTACCCAGTCAAGGAAGTACTAATAAACATATGGCTTGTAGCCTTTTTAACTTTGAGGGATTTTATCACCTTTTTTTTTCCTTAGCTGTGTTAGTTAATTGACAGAAACTCAGTGTTTGTGTTACTTCCTGGACTTCCCTGCTGTTCTGTTGTCTCTGCCCAATACAATGATAAATAATTCTTAGTGTTTTCCTTTGTATTTTTGTTGCTTTGATTTCTGTTTGGATAAGCCCCCAGATCGCAAGTTCCACAAGTTCCCCAGACAATATGGTAAACTTTACTAAAATAAGGGCTCTATAGATAGACTGCCACATAACTAAAATGACCATGGAAACCTTTCCTTCCCAGTTCCTCCAGTTGAATTCGTGAAGATAAAAATACTGCTGAAATAGATTATCTTACTGCTTTCTGTTTGCTGGCAAGTAACTGGAAGACTGTTGGTGCCTCATGTCATAGAACAAACTACTGTTTCTTTTGGAGTAGTAATATTTTTGATACTCCATCTCAATTTATTAGAAAAAGTACTTGATTTGTTGGAGGTAATTATAAAAGTTATGCTGATAAACTGTTAAAGAGTATGTAGTCAGGCATAAGTAAAACAAGACAAAATAAAACAAGAGCTGGATTCATGCAAGCGTAAGATGTAGGTGGCCTCTGGGAAAGAGTTCAGTGACTTTAGTATTGTGATATTGTAAACGTTATTTTCAGGAAACTGCTTACATTTTAAGAACAAAAGTGTGCAGCAGGTGTAGTAAAGCATTAAAAGGTCAGCATTTGGTGTTAGTATACGGAAAATTCTGTGCCAATGTAATACTGAGTTATATACTTAAAAATACTAGGATATACTGCAAAAAACATGATCTTAACATTGTCCTCGACACTCATCCACCAACGCATTGAGGTTTGAACAGCCCGTGAATCTGAAGAACTGCGTAACTTGCAGAGGAAACAAAAATGCGTAATTTTTTCATGGTGCTTTTATTGTGATCGGTGATAAAGATTTAAACTGTATGCATTTAATGAYGACAAATTAGACTTTGAGCTTGAATTGAATGCTTTTCATTGTTTTCTTCTGCAATGTGGTGATTCCATCCGCATCCTCGTGAAGGAGTTGGGAAGGCTGTGTCCTGTTCTGCAAGACTGTTAACGTGGCTGAAATTCTTTTTATGCTTGGATTTGAAATACTCTTCCAAAAAGTTTTAAATCTAAATTTTGCAGCAGAGTGTTKGGACATAACAAACAAAAGTGATACCACTTAGTGTATCCTTATTTTAGTGGAGTGTCATTTACAATTTTTCTTTTATAGGGTCAGCTTGACTTTTTCTTGTTTTTGGTTTGGTGGTTTTTTCTTTTTTTCCAAACCTAAGTACAAGCTGAGCAAAGACATTTAAAAATATATTTGTCTTAGTTATATGAAGTGCAGTATTTGCAAAGTCTTGACTTTTAAGATACGTTAGTTTAAATACATGGGCAGAAACTGACTAATAATTAAAAAAAAAAATACTCTTCTTAAATTCAGTTTGTTAGTCAAACAAAACTTGTTGCTTTTATACCTGCTTGTTGCAAGCTGTGTGAATGTGTTCTTAACTGCTTAAAATGGCAATTGAAATGTTTAAGTGGGGATGAAGCCATTGGTCTCCTTAGTGCTTTTGTAGTGCTTGTATACATGCTGCTGTATACATGATTGATCAAGTGCAGTTGCACATAAGTATGCTTCAGGTGGTTCTTTGTGGTTATAGTGCCTCAGGCTGCTTTCTTCTCTTTGTTGCCGCTTAAATGGATCATTTTCTTTCACCGGGATCTGAAGACATGGAAAAACCTCAAATAATTTTTCTTACAGTTCCTCTATTGTTGCCATGGATGCTGGTTCCTCACAGCCTGGAAATGGAGGGAGAGAGGGCATGATCTTGCAGCACGTTCTGCTGGTGGCCGGTTTGGTCTCCCCACGGCCCCCCAGGGCCCTGGAAGGTGTCACTGAGCCCCATCTGCAGTGGGGCTCAGGGTGCTGACCCAAGGCAAGAATTGCACTGGATCCCTTGGTCCTGCATGCACCACTGTTTTCTTGTCCAGTGTGGCTGATTAGAGCAGATAACAGTTCAGGGTCTGTTTGTGTTGCCAGGTCTCAGCTCAGTCCAGCGCTCCTGAACTGTTTTGCCTCAGCTGTGATTCAGACTCTGAGCRCTGGATAAAAGAGTTTTATTCTATGCAGCTCCTGTCTCAAGGTAAGAAGAGGTTGCGTGCTCTAGGCCCGTCTTACAAGTTGTCCATCACAATCTCACATAGCATCAAAAGCTGTTTCCAGACCATCTTGTAAGGAGCAAGAGACCAAAGCAATATTAAGGTATATTCCCCAGTACTGGCCCTGTACTGAGACACACCTCTCCACTGCCCCCAAGCTCATCCCAAGGAGGAGACAGCTCTGCCCAGCTGTGGAGAACCCAGTAATAAAGCACATCTGTCATCGCCTTAAGATATTTCTCCAGGGATTGTGTCAGTCCCAGTGCTTTCAGAGCCTGTCTCTGCCTGCTTCTCTTCTGCCATCCCCTGGGGTAGGAGTGGGAAGSAGAGCAGGTAACTGCTTTGAGGAGAACATGGGAAGGAAATAAGCCACCTGCATCTTAGGTACTCAAGAGGTCTGGGTCAGAAGAGCAGGCTATAGACCTGTTCAGCAGCAGAAGTTAGGATGAGAGCCTCACTACCTCCRTGCTTCCATGGTGTTTCCAAGGCAGAGAGGAATACCAGTAAGACAGCTTTATTTGCTAGTATTTGAAACCAGCCATGTACAAATGCTTAACGTGGCCTTGTCTCTTTTGAAGAARCTTCTGTGGCTGAGATACTGGGCAGTGACTCAGTTGTTTTAAGCTTGTTTTTGTGTCCCTCCTAATTTAAGATTTGCCTGGAGAGGATAGGCCCTCATGGAGAAATAGATTTTGCCTTTTAAAGGTGTGTTTTACTCTGGGTGGAATTCCCTTGAGATGACATAAAGGATCTGTAACTATGGTTGGTCACACAGCTGGGGGCMGGCAGCCCATCGAAGCTTTCAGAGATGGAGCCTGTGGCACAGGGGTGTGTAGCTGTTTTGGAAGCAAGCTTTTCCTGAGTGTAAGTGCCTGGAGTAATGTATAATTGAGATAGTTAAGCTTGTCTTCTTCCTCTTCATTCTCCTCCATCCCAAAAGCCAAGCTCCTTGCCACATCTAACTTAGCACCTCTGCTTTTCTTCTCYGAAGTGGGTCTCCTYSTAAAAGTGTAATGGAAATTAGATCATTAAATTGTATTYTAAGAAGTTGTCAGTTTGAAATATTTCACATTAACATTTTCCTCTCCAGTTTTGATTTAGAAGGTAAGAAATACTGTACTGGATCAGGTCAATAGTTTGTGTAGTCAAATATGTGGTCTTCAACAGTGGCAGTGACATTGCTATTTAGGGAGAACATGTGAGCATGGCCACTCTGTGGCTCACTGTCCTACTACTGTTCTACCATCCAGTCATCAGGCTGGCAGCATTAGAGGCTACATCCTTGTCTGTTCCCTTTAGCATCTGTTCAAGATCCTGAGGTAACAGATTCCCAAAGTTCCTTGCCAGCAATGTTGATCTTATCTACTGCCATCAGGTTTTTGTAAGCTTTGAATATATTGCATCCTCCCACCCTTCATCATCTTGCATCCAAATTGAAGAGCCCCAGCTTCTTCAGTCTTTTCTCCTAAGGCAGCTGCTCTGTCTCTAATCCCTTAATTGTCCTTTTCTATACCTTTTTGAATTCTGCTCTGCCCTGCTTGTATGCCGTTCTTGTATCCACATCTTGGTTCTTAAGATTGCAGTGCACTAAGTCTTTACATAGCAGCAAAATTACTTTCTGCCTTGTTCTCAGTTCCTTCCTGTTGATGTCCAATATCTAGATGACATTTTCAGTGAATGTTGCACACTGAGCCAGTAATTTCAGAGGACTGTCAACGATGACTCCAAGATCACTTTTTTTGAATTGTAAATTCCAGCTATAAATTCAGCATCGAAGCACAACTTAGATTTTTTTTTTTTTCTTTTTTTTTTTTCTCATAGGTATTGTCTTAGATCTGTCTGCATTGAAGCTCGTCTATCACACTTTGCTTATTCAGTTTAGTGGGGTCCTTCCAGAGTTCATAGTCATTGCCATTGCAGCTGACTGACCTGAAAAAGCTTAGCTTTACCTGCAGACTTGGAGAATTTCACTGTGCAGTTCTATCCACGTCACTGAAGATGTTGAATAGAATGAGTCCTAGCAATGCTGCCAGGTCAGCTCCGCTATTGACTCTCCTCCATAGTGGAAAGTTGACTATTAAGTCTTACCCTTGCTTCCTAGTCTTTATCCAGCTTTCTGCCCATAAATGGACCTTTCCTCTGTAACCAGGCAACTTGACTTCTTGCCATAGACTGTTAAAGAAGCAGCCTGGGCTTTTTGAAAGTCCAAGTATGTGTTTTCCTTGGATCCCTTTTACCTGTTTGCTTGGAGTGCCAGCAGGGTTTCTCTTTGCCAAAGCCATATTCAACTTATCCCAGCAGGTTGTTTGCTATGCCCTTATATCTGCAATCTTGCCATGAATGGAGATCACATTTACCAGTCTGTAGCTCTTAAGATTTCCACTGGAGTCTTTTTTTGGAGACTTACCGAAGAACTTGAAAGAAACCTACAAGTAATGAGAAGTTTCTCTCCTGTCCCAGTRTGCCCAAAGGCACAGGTTTGGATAGTGTGAAGTGAAAACTCAATTATAACTAGAGCAGACCTGCAGACTTTAACTGTGCTATGTTGTATGGCATTTTAGACCCAAATTAGGCACTTGGCTTCAGCTAAATGTGTATGAGACTTACAGTTCTGTTAAGTTAATACTGCATAAATTTAAAAAACCAACCAACCAAAAAAAAMCAGCGAACGCTGATCTGCTCCTAGCACTTGGGTTAAAGGTAAGTCTGTTCTGATAGCGGCAGTTACCTGTGTTAAGGCTGACAAACATCTTACCCCTTGCTGCTTTTTCTTTTGAGTACAGATTTACACTAGTTTTCCTAGTGGGAAGGCTGGTTTCATTTTCCTGCCTGACCCTGACCTGTTCAGTCCCCCACGCTAGTTTGTTCCACAGCTGTGCTGTGAACCCAATCAGTGAGATGATCCAGACTTGCAAGTGTGTGTTTTTTAATAAAAAACATAGCTTGGTTTCCTTCCCAGATTACTTCATTGATGTTTATAGCATAGCCACACAAACAGTTTCATCAGCATGATTTAGTGCGTGATGAATTATGGTAGTAGGGAGAGGAATAAGCTGCCGCGGTGTGTGGGAGACTTCTTAACCCGACTTGGCTACCAGGGAAAAGCAATGTGCAACTACACAATCAACTGTATGTAAAACCAGTTGATTGTTAGGAGTTTGATTGATTGATAAGTTAGGAGTCCTAACCATAGTTTTCATACAAAAATACTTTGCAATTGTGGCTACTGTGATGATTGTGATGTTACTTGTATGAAGCTCGCTGCTACCTTTTTTGGTACAGTGTCATTGTTTAAGTGCAAGTATGTAATATGCAGTAGATGTTGACTTGTGGCCATAGGGTATAGCAATAGAATATTGAACTCCTGTAGCATTGCTTTGATCTAGGAAGACTTGTGTTGGTAACAGCAAGTCACTATTGAATCCTAACAGGAAATATGGAAGATAGCAAATTGCTTTTCTGCTTGAAATAACCTTTGTGTTACATTTGGATTGTCCCTGTTGATGCTAAAACAGAAATAATGGAAAGTAAAAGAAAGTGTGCTTGTAACAGTGAAATACATTGAACCAGCATGTGACTACATACTTGCAAGGGATGTTGTAGTGCTGAAGCAGAGCCATTATGTTGGAGATGGGAATGATGGCTGGAAAAGCCAGGAGCTCAACTTGGCTGTTAGAAGCTTACAAGCATCTGTATATTAAAAAATTCTTGTTGCAAGGGATAAATCCTGTTAAATGTTTTGTTTCTCATAATCGGGCTGGCTTAGGGTGTTTTTTTGAAAGATGGTTTGTCCGAGTTAATATTTTGCGTTGAACGTGGCTACAGATTTTTCTCTTAATCTGAGTGTATTTTGCAGACTATGTTGCATTGGTCTGTCCTGTGTGGTTTCTGTGGGGACTTCTGTATCTGATGGGGCAAATGGTAGGAGGATGGATGGTGAAATTGAAAGTAGTAACTTACAACTATTAAAAAAACAGTGCATATATAATTTATTTCTTGTGTTTAAAAATACCGAAGTGGTATTCTCAGGATGCATTTTCTTAATTGTTTGAAAACCTGTGAATGCTAACCCCGTTAGTTCTGGTGACTGATGTTTTACCTAGTGATGTTCATAGATGAGTGTGAAGACGTAAGATGCTTTGTTTTTGTTCACAGTCAGTTTGCAAAGTCTATATTCAGAGAGAGTGTTCTTAGCTGTAGATCTTTCTCTTTTAATATATCAAGGAAATAATGAACTTCTCAGTTTTAAGAAATGACAGTGTAGTTAATTTGACAGTGCTTTCTTGTTGCATAAGCAACTTTCTGCTTCCAAGTCTTAAAGACCACAGGTCCCTGTAATGACCAAGAGCATTTTCTCCTCAGGATACGATTTCTAAAGCTGTAATAAAATGCCCTGGCTTTCCACTCTCGAGGCATAATTTTGTGTCTAGATTCTTTAGTGATGAAGAGATCTTCTGAAGTACTTGGAATTATGGAGGAAACCAATCTGTATTCATCCTGTACAAGTAAGATGTCTCCTGTCTATTTCTTCATCTGATTCTAACTTTCTGAGGAATAATTCTGCTGCCATGGCAAATGAGTTAAGAGTAAAGATAGATGAAGATCCATTATTGGGATAGATGGTGATCAATCATTAAAATAAAAGATCTGTCTTTGAGTAATTTCAGTATTGCCATAATCTTTGGTGTTGGAAAGGGGATGAGTTTGAGTTTGAATATTTCCCAACCTTGTAATTTTGATGAACGCACACATTAACCCCCTCTGACAAGCAATATATATAAAAATACCAGAAGGTTTTCTTTGTTACTTCATTTGTGATGCAGGCAGCATGCATTACTTTCAGTAGTTCATATCTGCTGTATCAGCTGTCAGACTCTTTGGATGTGACAAACTGAACGGGGCAATAATTGGATTAAAAAGTAGATCGTATTTTCAGGTCATTACAGAGGAAATAAGTCTTTTGGAAAAAATTATTACTAATTCCAAAATTGTGTACCAACTCAATTACATGTCACTGTTTCAGAGAAAATACTGGGAAGAGAGCTGTTTCTCGTAGTGCTGTTTGATTTATCAAGGATCTAAAGTGAAATATTAGATGCTTTCTTGTACGCAAGTGTAAAGGAAAACAGAATCCCGGGTTCATTTCTTGGCAGATAAAGGACAATTACTGATTTGATTGTTAGAAAAACATGTTTATTCAGAGGAATGTTTTTACTAAAGGAAGAAAAAAGTGTATTTTGTAATAACTTTATCTAAACTGAAACAAGCAAATTTTTCTGCTTCTTTGTTGGCTTTTGCCATAGCTTTTTAAGACGATGAGTCTCATCTTGCCTTTGCCGAAGTCCTTCTGTGATAAGTTTGATTTATGCATTCGTTATCTCTGCTACAGTGCTAGGCTGTAACGTCTTAATATAATTTCACTGTGGGTTTCTGGGTGAGTGGCTGCTACTGTGGAAAATAACTTCTATTCAAGACTTTACTTCCTGTCTCAGCCAAAATGCAAGCATTCAAGCATATTCTATATGCTCCTTTCCAATCTTGCTTTAGTGAGAATTACTTTCTTCTCAACTCTAAATCAACACTACTCGATCTTTATCTTATGTTATTGTGATCTTCTGTTCCCAAAGTCATGCTAAGTGTTTCTGGTCTTATTTTATTTAGTTTGTTTAAAGACGTCAGTCAATTTTACATTATATTGTTTCTGTCCAATCCCAAGATGAAAGACGAACTTCTGAACAAAGTGAAGACTAATCCTGTGTAGTAAAAATTGCCTGGATGCTGCCTAGTATGTACATGCCTTAGCCATCCTGGACTTTGAACAGAATTGTCACTACTTGCTACTGTAGATATTGAGATAAAATTTCAGCCTTCTACTAGATAGTCCTGACACTGATACGCTTTAGAGATGTCACTTCTCCTTATGCCTGTTCAGAAATGGTTGGTTGGCTTACTGCATCTAGTATCTTCACATCTTGGGCTGGGTTTGCAAAGTCAGAAAGGAGAATCCAGAGATACTGCCTCTGGCTTGGGAAGTTCCCAAGCCACCCATAGCTGGGGGCTGGGAGAGTGTGTTGGGATAGCTGTCCCTGCAAGCTTGTCCTGTTCTATACACTTACTGTTCGCTGCTGCAAGAGATGGGAAAATAGGATAGATGAACCTGTRCTTTGTGTCTTATGTGCTTCCTGTATCCTGATAGATACCATATTTGAGTATCTTTCCTCTACCTGAACCTTTCTAATAAAGGAATTGTATTCTTCAAAGCGCTTTATTTGTTTATCTTAGTTACTGTCTTCTGAGCTAGGTAAATAAACCCTTCTCTGCAGAAGAACATTAGACTGCTCCTCTTGTCTTTGCTCTCCTTTGAGGTGGGTGTCTGTATTGTTGTGTTGAAAGTAGCCTCCTTACCTGGACCAAGATAAAGCATTGCCATTATTCTCTGGTAGAGAATCAATAGGMTCCATTATCTCCTTCTAGAAATGGAAATCTTTTGCATGTAGCCACAGTCTTGGCTTCATAATGCCTGGTTTATCTTGCTTGAGATTCCTAGGATGAGGGGCATATGTAAGAAGAGAAGGAAGAGCTAGCATTGGTGAGACTCAGTCTGTTTTCTCTTCACTCAAAGACAATCAAGCTTCTAATTAAGAAAACTTGCTGCACTGCTGGCAAGAAAGCCTCAGGTGCTTTCAAAACCTACATAGATTTGGAACAGCAGCCCTTGAAAAACCTCCACTTCTGGATAGGTATGCAATTTTTGCAGACATATATATAATAATTTCTCAAAATTTGCTCTCGTGAGTTTTTAGGCTTATTTTCTGTGTRGTATCACTTACTTTCTGCTTTGTCGTATCTTCAAAAGTGATACTCTTTTTGTCTGGCATGGAAACTGGCAGAATCCGGGAAAGGTCTGGTTTTGCTAGTTATTTTTCTTCTTGCCTGCGTAATTCAGAGGAAGTTTTGCTAAAACAGTGCTGCTCTCCTCTCCCTGTTTCCAGATACCTGTCTCTATTTTAGGATTTCAAGCTCCAGCAGCCTTCCTTAACAAACAATTACAGGAACAGTTTTGAGAATTTTAGCTATATGTGTAGAGACTGTCCCTGAAAGCCTCAGTCTGCTCATGTGCTGGCAGAAGGGAATTGAATCCCCAGATGTCTAGGCTCGTTCTTACGAGGAGCAATATTCCTTTTGTTCATGTTTTTTGTGGAGAAAACCGATTCCTATTGTGTAGGATTTTGTTTTAGTAAATCTGTATATTGCAGTAAAATATTTGGAAACATCTTCTGTAGTTTGAATTACATTATTGTCCTTTCACTGAGGGGGAARAAAGTCTTGTTGAAGTAGGTGTATTGTTTCTGAGCGAGGAAAAACAAACTTACTTATTAATAGGTTTAAGAAGCCTTAGCAGAAAATAATACTTTTAATTAGTGAAAGTATGCATTTTAAGGCAGGATAGTTACTGTCCAGAATAAATGGCTGTACTGGTGTAATGTAACTCTTTTTTAACCATAGTTTGGTTAAAACTATGGTTATTATTCAGTTGTTTGACAGTCTGAGCTTGTGTTTTGCCTTGAGAAAAGCAGTGGATGTGGTTCCCAGGTGCTATCAGTTCGGTTCACCCAAGCCTGCAGCTTGACTGCTTCAGCCTGCCCTTGACCCAGGCTGTCATCGCGAGGAATGGCTCTGGCCTTACTGCCTGCTTCCATCTCCTTCCTCTGCCAGCCCGAGCGCTCGCATCGCTGCGGGGTGAGTCAGGGCAGGGAGTTCTGGTCCAGCTCACTCGCTGAGAGCAGCTGCCTGATAGCTGGTACCAGCGCAAAGCGGTGTCAGGGGGCAAGGAGGGGTGGGAGGGCCAGCACTGCCCTTCTGAAGGCAGCCTCCTTTGCAGGGAGCAGCTTCTCCATGGCATTGAGTCAAAGGGGGTGGTTTTATGTTGCACTTAGCGTGGCTTATCTGGGAGTACAGGCAGTAAGGAACAGTCTTGTTCTCCGTTCTTCACCTTGTCAGATCGAGCAATTGCCTGTCCTCAAGATGAGTCAGTTCGACTTGCTGATTTGAGGCTTGTTTTATTTTGGAGATGGATTAGTTTGTCAGATCAGTAAGCTAAACTGACTCATCCTCAGGCTGCAAGATTGCCAGATTTGCCGTGGCAGGAGAGTGAAGGTGGGAAGTGTGACCGTCCCTTTTGGCAGTAGCCCCMACTTTGATCAAATTACGTATAATGTAGTTTCTCTGGTTACCTTAAATAGTTTTAGAGATGTCCAACACTTAATTCTCTTGCTCTTCTTGTCCTATTGTTTTTATTACTTAAAAAAACATAAATCAAGACTTGCCAATGATGAAAAGCTTACGCATCTAGCTTCTAAAATGCTGCCTCATCTGTAATAAGAGCTCCTTCACCAAGATAGCTATTTCTGCCATAGAGAATATCTACATTACATTGATGGCATGCYTACAGTTAATTGAGCTAATGCTCTCCTTGAATTCAAAACCATCTTTAACCTAAACTGACATGTTCCATTTCGGTGCAGTTCTGTGCACACCTCTGTGGTGTAATCTAAAGCAGTAATGTGGGACGGACGTGGAGGCTGTGTAGTCTCTTAGAGCTGGTCTGCAGCATGAACCGGACAGGGCAGCACAACTTGATTTTGCTCTTTACAGAATTGGTTGCAATGCCCCTTTCACTCTTAGAATAGCATTCAACCACAGGTCATGGTTCAACATAGGGATTCAGATCAGCTACTACTCACTTTACTTTTYGACTTTTTTTTCCACTGTACTTCCCACCCAAGATGGATGTTGGTTCTGAGCAGCTGGCAATTTTCTTACTCTTCCTCCAGCATTAAAAGATAGGCATCAAATGAATGAAAAGTCATAACTAGCTTCATCTGTCTTTCTCTTTGGATTTTGGCTGCTGTGTCAGATTCCAGACAATCTGTTTCTCACTGTGATTTCACTCTCAGTCTAATTCACTTTCTTGGTTGGACTCTGGGGCTGTGATGCTGTTTCCTGAGAATAGCGTGACAAGCACATACTGTATTCGTGTCCAGTTTTCAATAAAGTTGGGGAATAAGAAAACATATCAAGTCCTAGTAGGGCAGAAACTAATTGTGGGGTACTTGCTAGAAAGGAGAAGCTGCAAAACAAAAAGTAGAGTCCTCCGACATCTTGGAGAGGAGAAAAATGTGTCAGAATCCAGGGCTCTGGCTGGGGGGAGAGCGTGGTCCTCTGCACTCCCACAAAAACTCCACAAGTTCAAGCAGATACTACTTTTCACTGCTCCTGGGTTTTCAAGGCCACCTGTGTTACTGATAAATACAGAAATTGCTCGTTTTTTAGACAAAAAAGTTGAGAATGCAGCATTGTGACAAAGATTGGATGCTATGGCAGATAACTGCAGTGGTGTAATAAAAGGGACCCTGCTGAGGAGACTCCAGCAGATGTGGAACTACATGATTCTTGCCTTGCTCCTTCCTCCACAGCTCCACGGTCTGGCCGGGGTTGCAGAGGCCACAGAGAACTGGCCGGAGGCTCTGGCAGCCTGGGCTGCCGGCGGTGGTGGTGACAGCAAGCGCTTTGTGCACTCGGAGAACTCGGCTGGGGCCTCTCTCTGTCCAGTGTTAATCTGATAATAGTCCTGCTCCAAATTCTCTTCTCTCCTTGAATCTCTGCTCTTGCTTYTGCTTCTCTCCGCTTTTTCTCTTTTTAGTATGGTTCTGATGGCCTTGGCTTTTTTTGGGTTTGGGGTATTTTGGGTTTTTTTTTCCTGTCTCTGCTGTTCCTTACCTTCACTTTTTTCTTCTTTTTTTAGCCTATTTCCTTTTAGGTATTTTCTTTCTTCATTCCTTCCTTCCTTCCTTCTCAAATAACTGTGGCAGCTGCCTGAAACAACTGGCCATTATACCGCTTCCTCTGTGGGCTGTACTGTCTGAGCCTAGGTCTGTCTGCTCTTTAGGCTGGGCTGCGGGCATGCCAGGGTAGGAGCTGTCTCTTATTCCCGGCGCTGTGCCTAGCACAGTGGGGTTCTATTCACACTTGATACTTAGGCACTGCTCTAACAAACGTGATTGAAAGATTTCTTACTTAAACCCCAGTAGAAGAATGGAGACTTCCTCTAAGTTGTATTAAGATGTTCTTAATTCGTGCAAGTGKGTGGTGGGGAGCGTCTTGGCAGCTTGCAGCTACTGCAAGTGGCTATTCTGTGGGTTTTGCTTACTGGTACGGTCTTGTGCGTTAGAAACCTCTTAGTGGATGCAGAGAGATAATGAAAAGGAAAACACAGTGACAATCTCTTCTCAGGGATCAGAGATGTACTTGGCTAGGTGACATATGTACATTTAACTGGATTCAAAACCTGTAACAAATGCAGTTAAAACTGARACAGAGAGGCCTCCAGCAAGTAGACAGCCTCCTACTTACGTGGTTTACAAGAAACTACTTTAGTGAAAGGTTTACAGGTCATACCAGATATTTTGATGGAAGATTGTAGGCCTTCTAGGAATTCCCCAGATGTGCTCTTTATCATTTGTTAGTCTTCGAGGGAAGGGACATTTGGAGTCTCTGACAGTGCTCTTAAAGTAGGCATGTCAGTAGGTGCCCAATGATGGATTCACTATATCAGCCTTGCTAGAAGACGCTGATAGACTCATTGAGGGCCAACTGTTGAATGGCACGAACAAGTGGGTAAATACGATCTGTTTGTAACTTGGGGTTCTCTGRTGCCCTGTCAGGGCTCAGTTACAGGGGTTTTATAAGTTATTACATGTCAGCTGAACTGCTATAGTTGTCTTTGGCAAATGTTTGCTAAATCATGTTCCCTGATGATATAAGAGGGAAGAACAACTAAAGGAAACTTCAAATAAGAAATCCTGGTACTGTATAGGCTGAATTTCTCAGCTAGCAATTAACTCGGAGCTATATAGGAAAGGGGGATACTGTTGAGGCCACAGTCTCACCTTAAAACAACGTTGTCATACTGTTTCCACTCACTACCTATCTCTGTCCTTGTCTTTTGTGCTGCATTTAATCTGTAAGCTTTTTGGGGCAGGAATGACCTGACCTGAGATTATAAATACAAAATGCTGTTATGATCATTTCAGTACTCACTTCCTAATCTGGAATCACCTTATCTAAATTTAAAGTTGATTTATATAGCTAAATAACTTTCGTGGGGTGGGTTCGTCTGCATGTTGTGTGTCTGTGAGGTGGGTGGGGAGAGAGGAGAACAGAAAGAGTGCCTACTAAAAATAACTTGTTAACGAGCATGAGACTGCTTATAAAACCCCACCAGCAGCCAGTGTTTAGATTACCTTAATTGTCTGKTTTTGTATTATTTTTTTTCCAAAGCAGAAATTTAAGTACAAGCATCCTGGTGGATATTTTGTTTAGTTGCAGGGGAAAAAAAGTCTTTTAATGCTGCTCCCTAAAATAATAAGGCAGGGTTTTCCCCCCACACCGGTGGTAACTGCAGCCTGAGAAAGCTCTCTGGCTTAGAAATTTACTGTGTTGGTTTATGTTTGTCATGACAGAAAGAGTACTCGAAGCAAGCTATGTGTTACTGAGAGAGATGGTTAACCCAAGCCTTAGATGTGCCTCAGAAAGGTGTGGGCAGYACCTTACGCAGTGGTAGGAAGGAAGGCTTTAGTAAGATGAATCTTTTCTTCAGATGCTGCAAGTAAACATCCCTTTTGGATTCAGCTGCTTGGTTTATAAGTCAGTGGGATGGTAACCTGCTGGGATTTCGTGGTGGCCAATTTAAACAGCTGGCTGTTGGAATTCCATCTGCCACAGTTGGATCCAGAGGAGGTCATCTGATGGCCAAYGTGATAGGCATCCGGGCTAGATCAACAGGGCTCTTCCCATCCTTTTTCCTCTTGTGTTTTTGTTTTGTTTTGTTTTTTAAATTGTTCAGAGTCAAGCTTATGCTGGGGTAGGCTAGCACAACTGCATGGCCAATGTTATGTTGTGCTGCGCTTGCTTTGGCTTCCTTAGTTACKATCTAAAAACCTGTAGAAAGTCAATGCCTTAGAGCTTCATGTGACCTTGTAGTGGACATTTTAGCAAGCCTATCATGTGAATGTTCTGGGACCTGCTAAGTACCCTGTTCATTTTTTTGAAGGTTTGTTCACAGTCTTTAGCATTAAGCTTTCAAAGAGAGTGAATTGAATGTCCCTCCAAAAAACTCTGCTTACCTCTAAAGGGAGACTTAAAGATCCAATGGCATTAGGAATAMCTGAACTGAGATGCAGTAAATCCAGATGCTGTTCCTTTATTTAAAATTTAGTKGTTTTTTTTTCCAACAGATAATAGGAAAAAAAGAAATGCCCCTGCATCTTGATGTAATTTTATGTGTTTATTATGTCAAATATAGCATATGAGTCACATCATTACCTGTCACACTTTCTTGGAAATATATTTAGTTTCTCTTTCCGTGTGACATACTGACCTCAAAAAGGCATGAAGACAGAGGTCAGTTGAGTTACACACTATTTCATTTTTATAATAAAGTTGTGTTGCCTTTCTGAGCTGTTACTGCTTATTTTGTAGTGATGGTATAGTTTGGTTTACAATAGCAGCGAATGACTTCTGTCTARTGTTTACTTTTTACTCCATTTTCCAGCATAAACTTAGCACTTAGTACTTTAAATTTGTATTGCCATTTTAGAAGCTGTTGAGCAAAATGTAGAGGTACCAACATTTTTTTGGGGAGTTACAGGTTTTGCCTCCTGGAAGGTTTTGAAATTGACTGACATCTAAAAAGCATTACTATTGTTTGGTGCAARTGGAATGAATATTTTCTTTTTTGCTTTGTTCCTTTGTGTCCAGCTAGAGGCAAAGGCAACCTTGGTTTCAGGGTGGAGTGTTTTAAAAGCTTTTTACCTTAGTGGTCTTCGGCTTGGCCTTTGTTGCTGAAATTTGTCCTAATTGTTTGTCTCTGTATTGAACCAAACARAAGTGAATTGAGACGTAATTAACCATGACTATCATTCGATCATTAACAATAAAGCCAAAGAATGACTGCTTCACCTTTTCATCATTTATCACTTTACTATGTTTTTGTTTAAACTGAATGCRGATTTTGACTGTTGTGGAAAGCAGCATATTCGGTGTTGAGCTATGACACCGTTGCATTAGTGCTGGATAGAAGAAAATGGTTTATGTAGGTATTGAACCTTTCTGACCTTCTTAAGATACAGAGGGTCATTATGTTCATCCTGTGCAGGCTTTCTTATTTCAAGCCTAGCCATTGTGGGTCAGCTCTATTGTATGCTTTAGAAACGATTCCAATCTGAAATAAAAATCTATGTTGCAAAAATCACCTTAACTTTCAGAGTTTCTTAGAAAAAATGGTTTCCTTATTAATTTTGTCCACCCACAGTTCTGTCCCAAACTTTTGTAATTTCTATTTCTAGTCATTCTGTGCAATATCTTCACCTGCGGATCAGAGCCCTCTCTGAAATGTCTGTTCCTTAAACGGGTAGCTTTTAAATGTAATCCTCCARCTTTCTCTCTTTGACTTAAATTGTTTGAGCTCTTAAAGTCTCACTCAAAGTTATGTATTTTTCTGACCTTATAATATCTGTGGCTTCTTTCTGAATCTCTAGTGTTTTAGATAATGACTCCTGAATTTTAGCTATCAGGACTGAGTACACTATTCCAAGTAGCTGTTGCATGGATGCCAAATAGGAAAGAGAACTTTTTTTTTTTTGCCTCTTGGCTGATGTTCCCCTGCTTATACATCTAAGGATTGCTTTAGGTCTCAGTAGCAATGTTGTGCTTAGGCACTTCTGTCTGTGCCAGGATGTCTTGCAAGTCAGCGTTGATGACTCCACTCTTTGGGTGGGTTTACTTGCTTTGGCTGTGTGGTCTATCACCTTGGGTCCTGGATCCCTCTGCTTAATTTGTGCCTGGGTTATGAAGGGAGGCCAGCTGCTTTTTCATTGATCTCTACCTTGTGCATAACTCTCTTAATCTTGTGTCTGAGAACGTCATAGCTTTTCTTTCAGGTTGTTGATAAAAGCAGTAAGTGTGAGGCCAAAAATTAATGTTGATGGGGCCTCCTACTATATTTTGTTAGATCATAGTTATGTGGAAAATTACGGACTAGCGTATTATAATTTGATGAGTAATCATGTTTTTTTCCGTATATGTGTTTCTTCATTAATTTAGGATGTGATAGCAAGTCAGAAACCCTACAGAAGTCACAATGGTTTTGCATCAATGCTTTTTTCCCCTCTCTTTTCCAAATGAGCCTGTAATCTCATTAACAATATGGAGTTCAACAATCCAGCCTCTATAAACCACCTTACTGCTTCTTCATTCATTATCAAAGTAGCCGGTATGGTACTTAATCTGAAATTGTTGTCAAACTTACAGGATCATATGGATCATCCCATCCACCTTTGAAGTTCTCCGAGTGTTCTGATTTCTTTTAAAAATCAGCATCACTTCTCAGACTTCTTAGCTAGCTCTTCCAAAATCCTTGGATACAAATCGTGAGATTCTTCTCATCTTAAGTAATGTCTGATGGCTGCTCTTTTATTGCGGTATTCAGTTACAGTCAAGAAGTCAGATGACATTTCCTGTGCTAAAACAAGTGTGTGTGTGTGTGTGTATTTAGTGAATGCTTCTGCCTTCTCTGGGTGATGATTGGCACACTTACAGGTTTTTGTTCAATGCTTGACCTGAGCTATTTTTGAAATTCTCAAGGACTCCTGTTGTTTGGGGTAAATCTAAAAACCAAAACACATTTATTTTGTTAGACTCCTTTCTTTGATTCCCTGAGTTTTTCTGATTTGGTCCTTGAATGTTCATTTCTATCTTCTGCTGTCTCCCACTAGGTAATGTTCATGCAGTTCACTGATGAAGAAAGGAAGCTGTCTAGTAAAACAGTTCATAAATACCATTTTTATACTTTCTCCCCTGTACTGGCTCAGAATTATTAGCTTTTTGTGAAATTAATCTTTTAAAAAATGTAGTAAGGGAAATAATTAGAAAAATGTCATSTAGCTCTGTGATTTCTACTGCTGACAGCGTATTGCCTCAAGCATATGTTGCTCACACCGAAGTCTCTCAGAGCAGCTGATGACCTCCTTCTTCCTTCACGTGCCATGAACAGATATCTAAGAAGCCAGGTGTTTTATTTCATAGACTAATCTGATGGTCGGCATCCGATCCTAGCAGATAACTTTTCTTGTGCTTTCTATTAAGACGTTTGTTTCACGAAGTATTCAGATCTTTTAACCTTCTCAATTATCAATGACTGAAAAAAGCCAATGCCGTTCTGAAAGACTTCCATCCCCTTCTGGTTACTTGTTTCTCTACAGATAGTTGTGTCAGCTGCTGGTTGTAACCTATTCAAATTGGCAGGGGCTAGATTCAGCAGTGTAGGGTTTCTGTGGAAGCGACTTACTGACTATATTGAACATTGAGCAAATTGAGATGAAAGAGTGTGGAGAAGCCTTAGACTTGGGAAGGGGAGAAGTAGTCAATATTAACTTAATATTGAGCCATATCTTAATAGGGAGGTGACACTGGGAATTAAAACAGATCAATGAAGATATTTGAATTAAGTGGAGCCAGACAGCTACATGACCTCAGACATTGTAGAGAGTGTGTTGTAGGTCTGTGAGGTTTTTGTTTAAGACTTAAAAATAACCTAAGTAACAACGAAAAAAACAACCTCCCACAATGGGAGGACCGATGCACATGCCAACGAGGAGGAGTGTAGCAATTGGAGGAGGGAAGCAAGAGGAGATCGGTAAAGCCAAAAGAAAGAGGCAAAGGAGGAGTTTGTACACARTGCAAAGAATTGAGGTTGCATTTGAAGTAGGAAGAAAGCAGCTGTAAACATCCTACTAATTCATCGTTTCTTCCCTTAAACTTCAAAACATAAAAGAGGAGGAAGAGGGTGTATATGTAGTTGAAAGAAAAAAAAATCATAGGTCTCTGACTATATGTGCATTAACATGCGTTTGTACTGCTCAATCAGAAGCTAAACAGCTGAAAGGATGTAGGGCAGACATAATTTTGGACTTTCTCCAGGCCTATTCAATAGAAGGCGTGTGGGGGGGTTCTGATTAATAGTAAAGGATGTCTTTCATGGTCTCTGAGGGCTGAAGTGAATTTTATTGACTGACAGCTACATTTAGGCACTGGCAAAAAGTATACGTGCAGTACACTAGTAGAATAGTCAGCTTTGAGCTAGCGGTAGGAATCTGCAGCTGACGGGGTATTTATGTGACAAAATGCTTGTCCAGTAGCAGAATCCCTTGTCTCACCTGGGTAAACATCTGCCACTGKTTTTTTTGGGATGCAGGCCTCTTGTTCCCAAACCATATGAATATTTCATTAAAATAATACTGATCCATATTCATTTTGGTTTACTTTGTGAATTGCATAAACAAAAGAAAGAATTGAATATATATTTGGCTTTTTTTTTGAGTGTACAAAATTGAATTAACACTCATCTTGAAAGGGTAAGTGGCTATTGGCATTAGGTAAAATGATGACATGAGCCATTCTGAAGTTATACCAAGATACTGGAAAATAGAGTCAGAGCTTGCACTGATGCTCTAATAAACTGTAGTCTTGTAAGTGGAGTATGTTCTTTTCTTCCCACAAACTGATGAGTATTCTCTGCTTTCAAACCACGGACTTCACCTAATACTCGTGATTTGTCTAATATGGTCATCATGTGCTAAAGGTGGAAAGTGAGCTAGAAAGATCAGAGCCTTTGGGAATTAAAATGTCTGGATTTTGTTTTCAGTTGCAGATCAGACTTCTGGAATAACCTCATCATCAAAAAACACCCCCAAATACCACATMRTGRATGTTAAACATCAAAACAGTGTGGRGAAGTGCTTAAGGGTTTGCATGAAATGTGCTAAGTGCAAATACAAGTGTATTACAGAGTGATAGCTATTWATTTTTACTTTTGCTTCTGTCCTGGACGTTAAAAAGGTGGTTTGCCTACATGATGGCTGTATAGTCACATGAATCTGCTTTTTTGTTACAGTAAAGCTAGGTCATATTGCCATTGGCACCAGAAAGCTTCTTTTGGACAAATACTAGTGACTCCTCTGATGTGAGATGTGCTGTAAGAGCTGTTTAGTATTTTGATGTTTGTTCCGTCCTTCCTTAGTTTTTCAAGTTAATGTTTTAGTTCTATTGTAGACCTACAATCGAAGGTGTCGAGAGTATTGTGATTGACAATGCCTSCTTATCCACTGGGGCCACTAAGTCTGACAGTCGAAACAAAATAAGARGTGAAAGGGGTGAGGTGAACACTGTCTAAGCTTTTCATTAAGGCTTGCTGTGGTATAATGCTTCTTGGCATTTGCTGTTAGGAGTATCAGTTTGGAGGTAGTGAAGATTGCTGGAAAAGGGTGTTTGCTCTCCGCTATCTTTTGTTAYGCTGAGATTAAAACCGGTATTTCCCAGAGGTGTTTAGTGGTTGTTTGGCTGGCAAGTAAACTCTTGCTGTCCTGACAATAAAAACTGGGATAACCATTCTGAACCCTCTRTGGTCTTCTGAACAGTACATACATCTATATAGTGGAACGAGTGGCAAAACAAGCTTGGGGCCCCTGGATGCTGCTGATGATACAAATAARTATTATTCCTATACTTTGAAAAATACTGAGATGTTTTACTCTTCGAGATCAAAGCTATCACAGATGCAAGGTGAATTTTACATCTGCAGTCCCTCAGGTTCAGCTATTCTGTAATGGAATATAGTTGAAACTCTAACAGGCTTATTTTTTGAAAGCTTAAGAGTCCTTATGGTGTCTTTTGTGGATGGGTTTGCAAAAGCCATTGTTTATTGAAAGAAGGAAACTRGGAGAAGCATCTAGGAGGCTTAATGCTCTGTGACTTCTGGTAAAGAGACAAAAGTAATTCTTGGTGTAGCCAAGTCAATTGTCAGTGCTTACACTTTTAAGCCCTGAACGTTTTAGCACATTTAGTTAGGAGCTGTTTTTCCATGGACTTAAGGGAAAGTGTGTAAAGCTGACTGGCTTCTCATTTGAGCTCTGGAGAAGTTGGCCAGGTCACTGCAGCACCACGTTGGGAAGAACAACTTGACGTGGCCTGAAATTCAGGGTTTGCTCTTGCAGTCGAGGAGATCCCCAAGCGGATTGCAGCTCTGAAGAGTGTCCTTCGAGCAGATCTCCTGATACCCGGTACTTCAAATCTCAAGCAGTGTTGCTGGGGACARGGGGCTTTTTACCTCTTAAGACTTCATTAGTCTGGATTTTGGGAGGGCAGGGAATGAACCTCATTAACAGTAATCTTGATACTCTGGCCTTGTGACCAAGGCCAAAAAAAACCAACCCCAAAAAAGCAGGGAAGTAGGGGATTACCTTTTAAATGATGAGGATTGTTCCAATAAAGCAGATGTCACCTATTTATGTGTGCTGAGTTAGACTGCTAATCATAGAATAGTCAGGCAAATAAATGCAGGGCTGCTATCAGCATTACACTTTCAACTTGTTTACCAAAAAARGGGTTTCTTTCTTCTCCTGGCTTCCTTACATTATTTCTTACAGTTATCAATGAGGGGGGTGGATTTTCCATGCAGCTTTAGTCTGCTTCCATTTATGCGCCTCTCTCTCCCTCTGAGCAGACATTTATCTCTCCATTTTTCCTTTTTTTTTTTTTTTTTGTTTTGTTTCTCTGTTTTCTCTTCAAATATGTAAATCTGCATCTCACCTTCTCGTGAATATTTTGGGGAAGGTCTACACCTGATGTGTATTGCTTGGCAAGTAATTGTCACCCTTTGCACTAATGTGCTTTATTTATTTTTAATTTGTTCATTTGATTCATGGAGCAGTTGGATGCATAAAAGCAAACCGTTTGTAAGAACCTAAAAGGTAATGTAAGAAATGAGTAACAGTTAATGTGGATTTTTCAGGAGCAAATTATGCCAAGCCAACCTACTTTTCTTCTGGATGTTACAGGTACAGAAGAAGTAGTAATGGATGTGTGTATCTCGACTCTGAAGTTTTTAAACTAATTTTCTCATGAGAAGCCTAGGAAAACAATGGACTACGGGAGATCCCCTGAAAGGCATACAAAATGGTTTAGTTATTTTGTTTGAGCATAAATAGAGGTTCAAGATAAAATTAGGATGAGATGTTTAATGGGTTTTTGCAGAGTCTTTAAGCAGTCTCACAGGATTCAATGGTTTTCACCAATTTGTTAGATAAACTTCACGTGGCATCATGAAATGGATCTCCTTCTGGTGGTGACTCTATACTTGAAGGATGTGACAAGCTGGCAAAAGAGCATTAAGTAACCTTGGATGCAGGTCAGTCAGGACAAATGGAGAATATTAGGCTTTGGTAAGAGCAGTCAGGTCTGTAAGTGGAAAGTGGACGAGGATTGGACAGGCGGCAGCTCTGCAGAGAAGAGTTTGGTACACAAACTGAYATGAGTCAACCAGGTTGCAGCATTGCACAAGCTGCAAACATTGTTCTGGGCTGTACAAACAAGTGTTTTGTAAGTCAGACATGGGAAGTTACCAGCACACTGAGTAGAGCTGAGGTAAGCTTCCTCTGCAGGGTCTAATTTTGGGTACCGTACCTGGGAGATTTTTAGCAGAGAGATTTCTAGCAGTGAGGGGAGAGGTCCCCCAKAGAGAAGTAACTTCTCCATCATGGTAACTTCCTTTGCAACAGCCCTTCACGTGTGTGATGGGGGGAGAGTGGGTKGAAAGAGGGAAGGGGGGAGCTGCACCATTTTCCATGCCTTCTGGGAGCGGAACAAGGAGCGATTTGCCTAAACTGCACTAAAGGTGATCTGAGCTACCTGTTAGAAAAATCTTTCTAAATGCATGAGTAGTGAAGGACTGGAAGAGACTCCACTCCTTGGGGAAGCTGTGGAAGGAAACTTTCTTAATATGCATATGTGACAGGCATCTCACGASTGCAGTTTCTGTAGAGTCGGGGAGTGCAGCACCTGTGCAGCATCCACCACGATCTTGCATCCTGAGCGCACGTCCCTGCCTGCATTCTGGTTCACGTCAAGGTGCAAGCTAAGTGCACGCCGTCGTCATCCTTTCCCCCCTCTCTCTCCCTGCCCCAGCGAGTGCCTCCCTTCTTTTCGAGGAAGTCCGGGCATGGAAGAAGGGAGGACTGCKCTGTACAAAGCAGCCTAGGTTTTGCTTCAGGTGCACACAGCCAGCTTTGACAAAGGTTTTGCTTCCTAATGCATGCAAAYTGACGCTTTACGTGTAGGTGGGTTTGTAACAAAGTTTGTCAGTGCCTCTGTTTTTTGTTGCCAGATATATGCCTATAAAGGACAGARTGCTGCTCTGCGGGCTATACTGACAGTTTGGTTTCTTCAGTTACAGGAAAATATGGGGAAATGCTTCATTTTGGTAATACAAACAGTACTGTTTAATACCACTTATGTTAATCAGATGTAGAAATAAGTACTTGTCTTGCTTATACATCACATTTTATTGCTTAGCTATCTGCTCCTGGAAAGGGAATATTTTTGTTAGCAATAATSTAGGTGAAAAATTGTCACCACTTAATGTATTTCAGTAAAAAATACGCTCAGTGTTTTCTTTGCATTTTGTCAGGGTTTTTTATTTTTCTCTGTAATATTGAAAAATACACATGTTGATTTAAGTCTTTGTTTTACCCTCTTCTGTTTCAGTCTTGTTGGTCATCTTGTTTACGCAYGTATTTTGATTATTTGTGTATCTCTTGCTTCCCAGGAGACAAAGATGGCAGCAAAGTGACTACAGTAGTGGCAACTCCTGGACAAGGTCCGGACCGACCACAAGAAGTTAGCTACACAGACACCAAGGTGATTGGAAACGGATCTTTTGGTGTTGTGTATCAAGCCAAACTCTGTGATTCAGGAGAGCTTGTGGCCATTAAGAAAGTCCTGCAGGATAAAAGATTTAAGGTGAGCCTATGCATAAGTTCAGAATATTTTCATGAATGTTATCTCATTTTACATGTCTTTGATGGCAATGTTTTTGATTTTTCTAATTATTTTAATTGGAGCACATAAATGCACATAAAAATTTCCAAGACTAAAGATTAAACAGATGGTTTATGATAAAGGGATGTAGTTTAACTTGAAAATCAGTGAGTCACTGTTGTTATGATTATTTGGAGTAGTGCAAAACAGGAAGCTAAAAATCCTGATTTGATGTTGTGGTGCTGTTTCCAGGTCGCAGACTAGATTTTTTCAGACAATGAGCTGGGAAACAAATGAAAAGCTTGTCTTATGCTTACTTTTTTCTAGCATAGACTATTCTCCAGTCATTAGTAATTAAGCTGCTGGAAGGAACAGAACCCTTTGGGCTTTGTTCTTGGTTGTTGCACCTACAAAGTGGAAGGCTGTATTTGCGTAATTCAGAAAGTCCCCAGGCCAAGCAAGAAGATGACAAATAATGAGCCCAGAGCAGTTTGGACTGAAGGCAGGTTACTTCCCTCCACTACTTGATTTATAAATGTGATCTATTCTGGTGGTTTTAGTAGACGAGTGACACTTTATTCTAAGTATTTGGAAGTAGTCTTTGGAAAAGCTATAATTTTATCTGGTGATACTTAAAAAAAAAAGTTAAGGACTATCAGCAACCTTGTCACTGCTGTTAGTCCTCTGCTTGGTACTTGGTGTGCTTGACTACTTTCCCTTATGGTCAAGTGGCTTGCAGCTAAACTTGTGCAAGTGAATGATAGCAAAGGTACTGGTTTTATCATCTGAAATTAATGGTGTGGGTTTTAGCATCTGAAGGCCACAGCTTTTATGACTATAGAAGCATAAGGACAATATATAGAGAAGGTGCCAYGGATAATCTTGTTGGCATGGTCTAGATACAACAACTTCTGAGCTTAAAAATAGTTGAAGCGTATTTAAGGAAAATCAGCAATTTGAAACTTCTTTTTTACAATTTGATACTTACTGTTAGTTTTAGAGATACTTCTTAAAGACTATTGGATGACATTTTTATCGTTTTCCTTCTGTTTTCTCATTTTTTTTCAGTAAGACTTCATGCACAGCTAGCTTCACTGGTACTGTTTGTAATTTGTGTCCTGTTTTGGTAGTAAAACCATTCTTTTGAAGTGTTTTGAAGGAACTGGTGTATGCCTTTTCCTTGAGTCTTGAAATTGATGCTGTCATCACCACAGGTATCAGCATATCACAGATGCATTAGATGAAGAATGGAAAAGGAAAGATATGTTTAAATTAATGTAATCATGCAGCATTGTTTAACTTCTAATTGAGAAAGGCGTATAAAGTTCTTACATTGTTCTTACATCTGAGTTATTCCTGGACTGTATTATATGTTGAAGGCAATTAGTACTGGGGAAGCATGCAACATGATGTAAGAGTGGATTATTTTAGAAGAATGGAAGAGGTAGAGGAATAACAGAAGCTCTAAACCTAGTCATGCTTAAAAGAGCTTTTTGGTCTCTTCCCATTGCATAGTTTTTGGGGGAAGGCCAGGACATTTCCCTTACCATGTCATGCTTGGTGGATGTCAGCTAGTGCTTTGGACCAAAATCTTTGATTCCTTTAGTCTTGTGACTTTGAAGTTGTGTAGGGTGTCAAAATGAAAACTTGGCTGAGCATTTTAGTTCCTGCCCATCAGACACTAATAGCTTGTGACGTCTTAATGTTTTTTCTATAAATCTGTATTAGGCATCTAGAGTAAAGTGTAGGTCTTTGTTTTTCTTTCAGTAGTTGATTCAGTGGCATTTTGTTACCTGACTATATATCTTGTTATTTCGGAGTGTTTCTTTAGGTGATTAGAAAAAACATGACATCTTTTGAATATTAGCCCTCTTTTTGTTTAAGGAAAAAACCCGAAAAGCTAAAAAGCTAAGTAGGGTGTTTCCAGTTTGGAGTCTGAACTAATTGCCCACATATGTTGACATAAGCTGAGAACATCCAGTACCTGGAGGCTTTAATACCCCTAAACTAGGTGGAATTAATGATAAGTGCACGTGTAGATTTACAGATAGATAGCATTAATTTAAATTTTTTTTTAACTTCATAATTTGCATGGGTCATATCTGCAGTGTTACCCAAGTTATGCGTTTTTTCATGTTCTTATCCCARACTTGTATCCTAGCTGCACAACATCATCTACCTTTGGTCTCAGCTCCCTAGTTTATCTCGTCATTCATCATTTTAGTCCTCCCTTTCTTTTCACATTCTGATCTGGAAGTGTATGTTCTGTTGGCAGGAGGTGTAAATTCCTGCAGGCTGGATGAAAGCCTCTGCCTGGACGGATTTGGAAGCTAGAGACATATATCTTATATCAAGAATAGCATACAATTACTTTAGGGTATGCTGCTCTTTGGGAACGTCTGATCTAGGTTGTAAATGCTGGACCAGATACTTCACCAGTTAAACAAGGAACTTTGAATGTCTGTTGGTCAAACAGTTTGATTGCAGCTCTTCTGTTCAGAGAGCTGAGCTGTGGCGTGCAGCTCTGCTGGGCTGTAGCCACCCCCGCACGGCTGCCTGAGTCCAGATCCAAACCCTGGTGAGAGGAGTTGCTGAAGAAACCTGCCACTTCTTCCCTCTCATTAATGTACACCCCTGCTTCGGCAATGATGAGGAAAACCCTATCGTAGACAGCTAGAGGTGGCAGTAGCTTGTTTGATTTAAATCRACTTTATCAGGGGGAAGAGAGGGAGCACTTTAGAAACACCTATCTGCACTAGTCCCAGTGGTGGAGAGGCAACAAGAGGAAAGTAATGCATGGAAGTTGCTTCCTAAAGTGTAGATCATCAAGGAAATTTTCAGCTGTATGCTTCAAGCTGATGCCCGCTTATCTCTATATCCTGACATATTTATCTTGGTACACGAAGTATAATTCCTTTGTTGTGATTTAGCTCTTAAAAAAAAATGCTTTTAGAAAAGCCAGCAGGAAGTCTTGAAACTTAAAGGGCATGATTCARAAACTTTAGGTCCCAAGAGAGTGTAACTTCTAGGCTCCTTCTGCRTTTTGTGAGTGTGGAGGGGGAGTTTATTGTAAAAATGTGGAAAATGCACCACAGCTGCCAATTTTTAGACCTCTGTCAGGAAGCTGAGATACTTTTATCCAGGTTTAAAGCTAGCTTGAAAGCTGGAATTAACAGAGGGGGGTTGTCGTTTTTTCTTTTTTCCCTTTTCCATTACTATGACAAGTTTCTCGGCAGCCTCCACTGGAGTGGAASCAGCATTGGTCTATGCCAGAACAAAGTGAGTGTAAAATCTTTGCTAAAGAGTTGAATATTACAGTTTCTGTGATGGTAAAGGTAGTTTGCAATGTTCCTGCTTCTTTCTACTCCCTTGTTGTAGTTTAGTGGTTCTTCAGCTTGGCAGTGCAGTTCSTGCATGGCTGTGTTTTAAACAGGGTCTCTGAAGTGCTCTGGGTTTTAAAATGAGTATGTCTARAGTTCAGTGTAACCTAGAACAATAGTATTGGTGGTATGCTAGGGATAGAGACAAATGGCTGAGGGGAATAAATAAAATAAAATGTAGAGACTTATGCTTAATTTTGGTTTGCAAAACTAAACTTTTGCAAGTCTTCTGCCTTCATTAAGGTAGATCACCATATTAAGCGTGAGGAACTTAAGTAATGTAATTTTGGACAATTACATGATACTTTGAGTCGTTCACAAACTACATGCTGTTTGTCGTTCATCTGTGGGACGATTTAATTTGTCTCTAGTCAACATGGAGGGTCATATTTTCTTTGGGGTTTTTTCAGTTAAAAGTTTAACAAGGGTAAGAGAGATGTTTCTCTTCGAAAAATGGTGTAAGACAGCTATTCACAAGCTTTTGGGACCAAAATCCATTCAAATGGCAAAATTTCCTAAAGACTATGTCCCAGCTTTCGTAGATCTGTACTGTGTTTCTCCTTCTATCCCACAGATGCATAAGAATAGGTCCTCATGCAAAACATTGATACAGATAGGTGCAGTTAAATTATTTATAATATTTTCAATTATTTTCATCCACGTGTCTGTGCAGACCCTTAACTGACACAGCCTAATTGTGATGCTTGAAAAGAAAATACTGGTAGCATAAATTTTCTTGCACTGCTTTTGTTGACATGTTCATTGGAATATTCTTCAGATTAAGAGTCAGTCATGCTGCTGTCTAATTCCGCAAAAAGCAATAACAAGCAAGCAGGTATGTTAGCACAAATAGGACATTCTTAGTCTAGTTTTTGTTATTTCTGTCATTCCATGCCCATTCTTAAGAAATCCTGTTGGAATGAATGTGTGAATTGCTAGAAATGTTTCTCAGCTGACGGAGAATAAATACTTAAATTCTTCATATCTGAACTGCAGTACTTAATATTTCTGCTTTAGCACTAGGCTGTCGCCATCTAAATGATGAAGAAGAGTTCTTAATAATCCTGTACCTTTTCAGACAACCTAGATTGGGCATCACATTTCTTGTTAATGGCTCACATAGACCTGAAGTGTGCAGCAAGAGAAAGCCAGATTCCGTAACGAGAACCATTCATGCCATCTAGTCTGTCAAATCGTTCAGGGACTGCCTAGGTTTAGCACTCCGACCGTGTGTGCCCATGGCTTAGTTGCCTGAATTACTCAAATAGGCAGATCTTCTGGAGTGTGAGAGGATGTCAAACTAGGGCCCCGGTGGTCCATAAACATGAAGCTGTGTGTTGATAAAGCCGAGGCCACTGAATAGTAGGCAGTGCTCTTTCCTATTTTTAGCTATCGGAGGAATACGTGTTGTGACCATTTGCATGATCTTTTTTCTTTTTTTTTTTTTTTTTTTTTTTTTTTTTTTTTTTTTTTTTTTTTTTTTTTTTTTTTTTTTTNTTTTTTTTTTAAGTATTTAAAATCTCAGTGTTAATCTGAGCCTTAAAACCCAATAAAGCAGCAGGATGGAAAAATAAGTCTATGTTAAAGTTCTGGTTTCTCTCTCTGCTGGATGTGTGTACTTTTGTGAGCTGTTTGAAATGCTTCTGAAAGAGCAACAGCTTTCCCTTCAGTTCCTGCCTGAAATGTATCAAGCTGCTAAGTATAAAAGATCCTTTTACAAAGTAGCCTGTGTCCGCTGTTTGTGTTAACTTAATTGCAGCAACTTTGATCGTAGCAGCTCACATGAAAAACGTCAAACCACAAGGAAGAATTCCTGTTGGAAAATGACTAGGTGTTTAGGTTCTTAAGTTCTGTTAACTTTTCAAGAGACTTTTCTGTTTAAAGCATTCAACGATCTAAAGTTGACCCAGATTTTTTAATAGGTTGTGCGTCTCTGCTTGTGGTTGAAGGCGTCATTCTGTAAACATGCATGTGCAAAAAGTGTGAACCTGTTGACTAATGAGATATATATCTCTTGCTCTCAGGATCTCAGTGGTTAGCAGACCACTGTGATAGTCTGACTTCAAATYGGGTTTAATTAGTTCCACTCTTGACTGACCCTCCCTGGCTTATTTCTTGGCTCTCGGTTATCCTTGGCTGTTTAAGATACAGCAGAGTAGCATTATATTGAAAAAAAGCTGCATTTTGAGGGGGCTTCAGTCTACTAAGGTCACTGTTAGTGTAGCTGATCTGTTTTGAGGAGGGTTGTACCTAGTAACTTGATAGAAGTAAAAGTTAAAGCAAGTCTTTTTTTGCAGTCTGTAAGCTTGGGCTATAGATAGTCATGTCTATAGACTGACAAACAGGAGTTTGACACCTGGCCTCTTGATATGTGTTGGGGAACCCAGATAGAAAGCTTGGAGGGAGAAGGTATCACTGTCTCTTCGGTGCGGGTTTGGTCTCCCTTCACCAGGTTCAGACAGGATGCAAGAAGCATCTTGTCTTTTGATGTTTTAGCAAATCCATCTTCCAGGCTCCTATTCCTATGTATTTTAGCTTTGGCATGAGAATGTTAAATGTATAGTTGAAGAGAAGCCATCGTTACTCCTGAAACTTGATATACCACCTAGAACTCTGACTTTCTTTGTCTGTATGTGCCTGAGCCGTAGACCCTTTCAAACATACAGTGGCCGAGTGAAGTACTTCACCCCTTTCTAGAGACGGAATTGGAAGTTATCACAGAGGTTTAGAATGAACGCTGTCTTCATCTTAAGTTGGCGTTTTAAGTCTTGAATACAATGTAGAGGTTGGACCTGCTCTAGTGTATTCACGGTCATCTTTCTCTGTGACCTCTTGTCATCTGCACAGGTTTCCACTGAACTAAAGACTGCACTCTTTGTTAATCTCTGTGTGTGTGCTAGCTGAGCTCTCTAATATCTCCATGTAAGGATTGTTGAATATTCAAACATTAATCTGTAAAGCCTTCTGTCAAAATAATGTCTTTTTTTATTTACTCTATTTCATCTCCAAAGACTTCCCAGTTGAGTTGGAAGCACCCATGGGATAAAAAGTCACAAAGGAAAGACATGGCGATGAGAAATAATAACATTTAAGCACCTTTCTTATAAGTCTTTGAGGACTTGCACATCTTGGCTACTTTGAAGATCTGAGGAATAGTGAATTACTGTTTGTAAGACCATTATGGAGGTGGTGTTTTTAAAAGGAAGCCTTAATTTTTTTGTTAAATGGCTACAAAGTACATCCAGAACAACAGATCTGTCTTCTGACTACTTTCATGTGATGGCTTGTGTTTGTATCACAAGTGGGAAAGGAAGGCTGAAAATAGTTTCCAGTGACATTAGCAAATATTACAAACTTTTGTAAAACTAGCAGAAGGAAGATAATTGAGCTTGACTCTAGTCCTCTAGTCCTACGTATCCCCATCTGAGGGAATGCAGTCCTTCTTAAAGACTGGGGCTATCAGATACCATTTATAGAATGGGAGGTGTGTGGGCATGTATTCAGGATATTTTTCCATCTTCTAAGGAGCTGGAGGGCTGTGTTTGGTTCCAGAAAGTTTCTTCAAGTCTGTGCTTCAACTCTTGTACAGAGGCCAAATTTGTAGTTCTGGTCCAGCTTAGCTTAGCCAGATTATCAGAGATGTTTAGCAAGATAATAGCATTTCTTATAGCAGCACTTGATCTGTCTGTCTCCTGAAAGCTAGCTTATCAGAGCCAATTCTGTCATTTGGCTGTAACTGCAGTTGCAGTGCCTGTCTGATCACAGCACACCAAAGAGGCTGGGTAGATTTCTCACTCACAACTTTGTATTTCATTCCATTTTCCAATTTTCGCAAACGCTGAGTTTTGCTAGCGAACCAAAAATCTGTTTGTACCCTTGCTTTTGGCAGTCTTTGAAGTAAGCAGTGTACTGTTCGTTGTATCAGCTGAAACCTCCCTGGATGTACTTTTGTGGCCTAGAAGAGATCTAAGAGGGCCAAGAAGCATCATCTTCACTTTATCATAATACAAAGTCTATATAATAAAATTATTCGTAGTTGTGTTTATAACTATTTCTACAGATGTTATCTAATCTGACAAATGAATTGGATGCGTAGTAGGTGTTAATGCAAAATAGGTCTTCAGTTCGGCATGTGAAGATGAATTGGYGTTTGTATTAAGGGCATTGACTTCAGTTTTCTGTTTTAGCTGTGGAGAGGGATTGAAAATTGTTGCCCAGGGAATGCAGCGTCATCCAGATGCAGTTGGCCTGGGGAGGAGGAGGAAGAGCTCTTCATCTGCAGCCGTGGCTGTGTGTGCGTGTAGAAATGTGTTTCCACATGTTGCCATGTGGAAACCCACATGTTGCCATGTGGAAACCCACATGTTAGAAGGGAAATATCTGCTGTAAGAATGTGTTCTCTGAAAAGGGAGGAGTCAAAAGAGCCCTTGAGGGCTTTCCCCACCCCCCACCCTGTGGGTGCTAGCGTGAGGCATCTGCGTAGATATGTGCCRCAGTTCAAGTACTGCATTTATTTTGGATTTTGAGCTTTTCTATTTCCATGAGTTTTTTTTGTGGTACTCCCTAGACTGGGACCAAAGATAGGATTTTAAAACAAGATAGCTGTTTGTGGTCAACTTTCTCTCTYCTCATCCACTTCTAGTGCATAACTTGAGACTAAAATTAAACCCATCTGTTCTATGTGTATCYGCTGGTCAACAAAAAGAAACTTAAGATATATTAAATTCATAAAAAGTCTTTTGACCCACTGGTCCAGATAATTCACATAGCTGCTGTAATAATGATTTGGTTTATTTCCTGTTGTCTCTCATGTTTACTGAAGGAAGTGAGTTCATATGTCTGATGTTCATTAAATAAATATATTTATATACATTCCATGAAATATATATATATATTCCATATATATGTATATATATATTCCTAAATTAAGCTGGAGAATGCTTTGAGACGGAGGTTAAAAAAGTTACATTGTAGGGATGCTATTCTGAAATACTGACATTCAGAGTGAAGATTACAGTTTAAAAGAATTCCAAACACATTAAGGTATGGAAATGTGTAGTTTAGTTTAAAGCACATAAATAGCTGTAACTCTGCCACGTACCTACAGCATACTATAGCTGTGCAAGTATAGTTGAAGATGCTGTAGAATTCCTGATCCTGGTCACATTAAGTTCCATTTTTAAAAGACACTTTCCTTTGACTTTCCAATTTTGCTGCTCAAGTGCCTGAGAAGGACTGGCATAGAAAAACAGTAATTCTGCATGCAGTAGGGATATAACCTCTTTATTATTCACATTTGTAAATTGAAGTTTTACTTTTGGGTCACGCCTTCTGCTTAGAGGGGAGCCTTGTTCATGGCACGTATTCATAGGTCTGTGTATCCTAGGTRAAAGCTGACTTGAACATTCTTGGCTTTTTGGGGTGCCATGCTGGTGTTCAAAAGCAGTTGTGAAAAGTGTGGACATCGTGTTTTATGGAAAGGTCTGTGATAGCCTTTCAGGAGCATTACCATGAAGACTATRTATCTTGGCTTGCCTGAGAAAATATCCTCACATTGGATATGCATCACTGGACAGGCTGGTGGAGCRGATTTTGCTTTTCTCATTCTCATTTAAAGATTAAGTATGTAATGGCTGCCACTAGTACCTTCTTATTGTGGCCACAGAATAGCCTTTCTAAGTGCACAACCTGTCCGAAGTGGAGAATCGAGGGCTGTTCTTTGTGTTGTGAATGCAGCCTGAACTTGGTCATTTAAAAAGAGAAAAGTCACAGTAAAATTCCTGAACTCCTTGTGAATCTCATGGATTTAGTGATACACTGCTGTGTGAGGTCATATATAAATTCTAAGCTAGACTTATTTTTTTTCATCTTGCAGTTCTGGCTAAGACGAACAGGCAGAGAGTAGGCACATCTAATGCTCTTGAGCACTAGATAACACTGCTGCTGTACAGAGCTTGGGTATTAAAGCGTATTAAAGTGGATGTTGGGTGGAAATGGTGTCCCAGTGGGAACCTTCTACACCTGTCTCCCAGTTAGGGAGAAAAGTATTGTGTAGGGTATAAATAAGAAGATTAGCTGATGTTTGTTGAGATAAAAATGGTGCTTTTGAGACTACTTGGATGTTTGGTTCATGCAGTTACTTCAAGGCTTTTTGTTGTACCATTGTGCATTCTCTTTTAGAAGTCCCACAGTGTGAGATTGCCTGACTACGGAAGATTTAGCATAAACACTTTTTACATCTAGCAACATCACGTACCTGTGGCTCTCACTTGCTTACTTCATTCTTTCTTGGTTAAATTATCTTTGRTGCAGCGTGCCTTTCTTAGAGTGTGATTGGAATATGTCATCGAATGATTTRGCTTCAATTTTTGCCAGTGGACACAGATTTTTATCTTTAAAATACTCGGCTGCTAAATCAGGCAGCGGCAAACTGTCCTTTTTGAACTYGGTATTTGTTATTTATTCAAATATTCTGCTGTGGTAACTATACGCTTAAGGGGAAAGAAGGGATAACTGATGAAATGCGAGACAGGAAGGACAGAAGAGATCCACCTGCTGCTCAGTGGAGGCTTCCTGAAGCAAAGAGTGGGCACAGATCTTTTCGTTCATGTGTCACCAAGACAGCTGAGCTGTGCCCTCCGGCACTGTCTTGTAGTTCAGCCCTTTCRGCTTTGTTTAAAACCTTGTAAATGAGCTGCTTTTTTTGTTCCTGGTTCCTACTTGAAGAGGGGTAACTCAAATTCAGCAAACAAACGTGGAAATGGGAATAATTTTTGATTGCCGCTTTGTTTTCTTGAGTAGACCTGACATTTTAGAACCAACTGGCCTGCTCCTTCTGGGAAGATTTCAAAGCCTTGAGAGCCATATAATTGATGATTGTTTCCTTTGCTGCTAAAGGCAATATGCAGTGCCCATTGCTGCTCTGAAAAGTAGTACCAAGACATGAGAAAATAGTGAAGCTATTTTAAATGTTTTGTCAAGCATCTATAGTGCAGAGACAGAGGCACTTCAGACTGTTAGGCATATTCTAGAATTAACAACGCTGCTGTTTTTTTCCTGTGACTTGGATACTTCCTGGTCCCTGGAATGGCTGAGAAGGTGAGATGTGAGTGACAAACACAATTACTTTTAGCCTACACAGTACAAGGAATTACTCTTCTGCTACTTTACGTTGTACATTTTTGAGAAAAGCTTGTTTTGGCTTTATGTCCCACTTTGGTTTTTCCCTCATGTTTTTTGTCTGCATTATGCAGTGAAATTTGGCATGTAGTGCCCAAGACTAAATTTGAAGGATGATGGAGACGGTGAGGTTTTGGTGGATGACCTTGACTCCTGTATGATCTACAGCAGGAAATAAAACTGATATTCTTTGAGTGGCTTTGTAAGAGTTGTATCATGAAATAACCCAAAATGAGAAACTCACTCCACTAAGGAAAATTCCAATTACGGTGCTTGATGCTTTGGTATTGTGTTGATACTTGTTTTAAAAGATAGAGTGATGCCAATAAAAAGGTCCTCATGCATTTGTACTGTTTTTTGGACAGRAGTAAGGAAGGGACCCTCAATATCCAGTTCTTCTTCTTCAGGGTAAGATGTGAGGTGTGGTGTTTATCATATTTTTAAATATACGTTACAGACTTAACTAAATAGAATGCAGTCTGCTTTCTTCAGGGTGGGTTTTTGTTTATGTAGTGCCTGGTATAGTGAACTGGGATGAGTAATCAAGACTCTTAAATGTGTCATGATGCAAATACCCAGACTATATACATCTATATTCCCTAGTTCTTCTAAAATCTGAAGCCTGGTCTAATTGTTACAGGCCCAACAAAGGTGCTCATTCCACCTCTTCATTTGTGATGTTCCTTTGAAAGCCCAGCCATGATGATTAGACTGCTTAGTTCTAAGCTAACTAGTCAAAATACAAACATCCAGTCTGAATCATGGAAGCATAACAATGCATATGTAAAAACAGCTGGATCTAATTTTGATTATTTATTTTTTTTTAATTCAAGAGGCACTCTATCACAGAGAGCTAGAGTGTATTTTCCTCCTTGTTTTCCTCCCTAAATTTTATCAAACGAGGATGAAGACAGAGATGTGACTTGATATCTTTTCAAGATCCATCTGCTTCTTTTCTTCATTTGAAGATTTGTCTCAGGATCTGCTGTCAGACTGAGTTTGCAGGCCCTTGTGCATTCATCTTAGTTTAATGTCACCAGACGCATGAGTCATAAAGGTTGTACTAAGATTCTTGGGCTTGAAAACAGGCATTTCATTTATATCAGATGAGTGTAACAGTGCACGAATGTTGATTGCTTATAAATGAAATAATTTGTTGCAGGCTACTTAGTCCCTGAAATGGGGCAGTGCATATTATCTGGGTGTTGTGCTGGGTCACGCATACTTCTTCCTGAGCTCCCCAGCTGTGTTGTCCACCAGTCGCACTGCTCTCACTGCAAGTGTACAGAGAAGGATTTTTTTTCCTTTTTTTTTTTTTTTTTTTAAGTAGAAGTTCATAGTGGATGTTCATGTTGCCTGTGTGAACCCAGTAGGGCATCTTAGTGGAAAAGTTTGCTTTTACTGGTAAAAAAAAACAAAAACAAAAACCAAGCAAACAAAAACAAAAAAAMCCCCACACAAAACAAAAAAAAAACTTTAAAAAGATGCGTTGCTGACTTCTTAACATGGGAATTAGTAGTAAGTGCAAGTGTGGAAATGAGCACTTCGGAGTTTGCTGCTCCAAAATGTAGTGCATGGGCTAAGGAACTGTAGGAAGATTCAGTTCAGTGTCTTACAYGGATGCACTTGTTTTGCTTTCTGACCTTGAGCAACTGTGTGAGCACATTTCAGGTGAAGTCTGACAGGGTGCAACAGGATGTAGAGCAGGAGATCTGAGGYGAGCACAGATTTCTGAAGAATTCCTAAAAATAAGGATAAATACTTACTGTTTTTCTTTGTGGACATAATTTATAAATAGTGAGCAATTCTGAGTTATAAAATTAGGAGGTGGTAAGAGCTGATAATTTCTAGTTGAGGAAATGACATTAGAAGCTCTGTAGTTTTTTTWAAAAAGTAGCACTATGTTCTTTCTAGGTTAGATTCTTCTGTTAGTGCARCATCACAGTAGAGTGTACTAGAATTGCCGGTCTGTGAGAGCTGGGGCTTCCTTGGTTACAGTAGCGTTATTAACACTATCCACTTGCTATTTAAATACCTGCAAAAAGCAGCAGCGTGAGATCATGTGAAATAGAAATGTTCTTTCCCTCGGTGTGCTGGAAACCACAGTAGGTGATTGGAGTCAGCATTTGAASAGCCAGAGCAAATAGTCAAGAACTTGGTACAATGCATACTTGTATTTTTTTTTTYCTGAAAAGTCAACATAACTTGGGAAAGGGCGAAAAAGGACATGGTTGCAGATAATATAACAGATTTCCTGATAGGCAAAGGCTCTGCTTCTGTAACTGTGCATAACAGGCATAAAGGTTATCTACTTTCACATAGGGCTAACAGGTCTAGTAGGACAAGAAAGTAGTATCATACTACTTTAGGAAACTACATAGGAAAACTAGGGCAAGTTGAGGGTTGCCTGGAGTGTTGGAGGCATAAGAGTCAGTGTACTCATTGAGCAATTTCTGTGGCAGCACGAAGGCCATCAATTAACAGGAAGGATAAACAGCACAAGGACTGTTGTTTGGAGCTAACCTGATGAGTATCTCTTGGAAAGGGTCCGCCTTGCTAGTGGCAACAGCCTGTCCCCGGCGCAAATGCACGGCGCTGTGTGCCGGTGGTAGTGGAAAGTCCCTCCCTGGTGGAGCACTGAGCTGTGGCATCCTGTCCTACTGGCTTGTCTGCATGGATCTGCTTGTGGGTAATGAGTCTGGAGGTGACTTCTTGAGTAGATTGTGTGCTTTCAAAGGGAATTAAATTCGGCTGAGACCCTTCTGAATTCAGCTGTCCAACTAAACTCTGCTGGAAGTTTTAACCGATTCACCTTTAAAATTGATTTGAATTAAATTTTCCTGAATGTAAATATAACTSTTGTGGCTCTGTCTTAATCTAACCTTGTGTGCAGTAAACACTAGAATGTGTGGGGAGCGATACTGTCTTGCCTACAGAAGCAGACAGTACCACGTTCTCCGCGGGAAGTAACTCTTCATTATTTCATGCTGTTGGGATTTTCAATGCAGAAGGGACTCAGCAGCCCTTGCATAGAGCTTGATTTCAACAAAATGTGGAAAAGCATTGTTCACTGTTCAGGGGTGGGGCAAGGAAATGAATTCAATTCAGAAGGCACAATCCTGTGGAAATATGAGGCAGCTGATAGTATTTTGTTGCATTTTCTGTAAGTATGTTGCTGCTTAATGCTGCTGTCAGTAGGGGCTATCCTAAGAACTTTCCTGCTAAAAGCTGTATCTGCTCTGGCTACAAAGAGCAATATTGCAAACCTTGCTCCTGTGACTGTCGATCTTGATCTGCAGAGATCTAACTCTGGGTAGTTAGAGAGATGAAGCTGCTGGCATTCGATCCCTGRTCTCTTCACTTCTGATAACCAGAGACACTTTTGTAGCCTGCTCTTTCCGGAGCACCAACTTTTAGCAACTGCGTTTTCTATGACATAAGGTACTGTGAAGTACGAGATACCTTCAGTTGCTTAAAACTGGATTAAATTATTGCTTACTGGGATAACAGGTTTCATATCTTGCTTCCCCATTTCTAAAATACACAATTATAAGTAGTCCATGAAATGTAATTAAAAAAAAAAAAAGCCTTAAAGGGATATTGAGTTATGTTTCCATTGTCTTGTAGTCATTTTGGGGGGTCAATTCTGTAATTTTTTTCAATGTGAAGAGAAAAAGTTCAGAATTGTATTTTAAAATGTTCAGGAGGAATACACATAACATTATGGAGCAAGTTTAGTTTTTCAAGATCATAAAACTGGCAGTAGAAAGTATTCTGGATGGGAATGGGTAGTAGAGCACTTGTATTTAACTTGTCTTTTAAGCTTTTTTTTTTTAAACACAGGAAAAATTTCAGCTTCTCAGAAACAGCCTAGAACCCATCTTGATTGACATGTGCTTTGACCCACTGGGTTTGCCTTCATGTGCACCAGCCCTGCTCGATTATCTCTGGCTGTGGAATAAAGCTGTAATACTCCTGAGCTGAGGAGGAGAATATAACAACAGACGGTCTTGTGCAGGTTCTGTCACTTCACCTGGATAGGTGTTTTAGGCTGCTTTTGAAGGCAGCTGGTTTTCAGGAAAATGTGGAAACTTGTGTGCATCTTCCTTGGGTGCTGTACTGCTTAGGAAGGCTGCACAGTGTTTTGTACGTCCAGTAAAGACTTGCCATAGACACGTAACTCATGGGAAGTGCTGATTGCAATTGAATTTGGTGCCTTTGCTGTGATTTCTCCTGGAAGTATTAAATAACGCCTAATCCCTAGTTTTAAGAGGTGCTATAGGACAAGGTAGGCCTRAACTGCTAGTGCAATGAAGGGTGCTATGTTTGATAAAGGTGAGAGGTAGGTCTTGTTTGCTTCAAGAGGGCATAAATGAAATTTTGCTGTTCCTGACCTAAATGTTAATGCCTTGGTTGTTCTAACGTATGTTTCTCGGAAACCAAGCAAATGATGGGAAGGGATAGGGATTGCTGGTTTTCATACCCTTCAACAGCAGGGCAGGAAAGAGAACGTATCAAGCAGAGAATTAAMGTCTTGAGGAAAAAAGCTTTAGCATAATATTGTATTTGGGTCTGGAAACTGTTATTTGTGATTATCTTGATTGCTTTAGGTAGTAGAGTAGGTTGGTGGTTTAAAAACTCTGTGTTTACTCTTCCAAGTCCTCCTCTTTGTGAATAAATGCTGTCAAAGGTATACCTTACCATTGCTGCGGCAGCGAGGGCTTCCCTGTGGAGTGAATCACTATTCCTCCCTTGTGGATCATTGTGATCTTGAAGGTGGTATAACAGTCCTTAAAAGGCTTTAGATTTCACTGGAAGCTACCAAGTGTTCAGGAAATACTTGGTAACTTTTTCATGGGTGTGGGGTCCTTCAGAAACTTAATCTGGGGGTAATGGTGGGCCTAGCCTGTTTGGTGCCTGGATGCCACCAATTTCCATGTTCCTTGTAGTTCTGAATATATCTAGCTTTTTGAACACAGAGCAGAAATACTTAACAGCTTCTTCCATCTAGTAAAAACGGCATGTTTTCRACCTGACTGTGCATAGTTTGAATTTAGTGCAAATAAAATTTCATGCTGAGGGAGGACAAGCAGGGCAACTGGTGAGAAATAGGGTGGCACACAGGGGACTCTTGGCTTGCCTGGACAAGCCAATCTCATCTCAAYGCCAGTGTTGTTTGCAAGATACCTTGGGCCAGGACAGGTGCCCTGTCTCTCTTGATTATCTCACATTCTATCTCCTGATGTGACTTCTAAAGTGCAGACATTGGGAACTTTTTTTCCATCTGTTTATGTAGTGGATACAGGACAGAAGAGGCCGATTTTGGCTTTTTGACCGGTGTGAACATCAGTGGTCCTGTTGGTGTCTCTGGTGTATATTTGATTGCTCAATACTTCAGAATACTGAACTGGGAGAGTAAAACAGATGTAACAGCTTCCTGGATAAACGTGTTAATGTGGATTATTCTATGCATTAGTGATAGATTCAACTCCATTTTTCACAATACAGCATTATAAAGTGCTACRACTGAGAGAAGACAGTCCTTGCTGTTTCTGCAGTTCCTCACCTTCTCCACTGCAGAGCTTTCCCCTTTTGTAACGAATGAGGGACGGGTCCTTAAAACAGATCTCCTTTCATTACTCAACTCCCGTTCATCCCCACAGCATGTCTGTTCTCCGTGGTGTATGCAGTGGGAGACCTCCTTAAACTATGGAAAATAAGATCTTGTAGTGGAAAGTATATGGCAAGGTCAGTGAAAGGTTTTACAACTTGTACTACTAGTAAAAGTGGATGTTTTAATTAAGTTACCTTACAAGAATCTCCTCTAGTACTGTAGATTAAACGCAAAAGAATGTGTAGTCCATTGAAAAGGTGGTAGGTGATGTAGGAAACGCTTTCTGACATAATTCGTATGATTGACTTGCACACAGTGTCACAAAGTCATTGTCTCTGGTATGTTTTACAAATGCRTTTTTGAAAATTGTTTACAAGTTCAGCAGAAGAGGTTAAATGTCCATGTCTTTGGGTTTTATGGTCCCAGATGACTAGGAACTAAGCTTTTTTGAGCCTTCCTTGGAAGCATCTGGTGATGGCTGCTGTTGAACTGTTGGGTAATGTGGTGCCAAGATGGTTGGTCTGACCAAATTGTCTTTGTTCCCTCAGTCCCTTGGTTTCACCAGTTCTCCTTCTGTGTACTTGCTACAGGGTTATGTGGAAGTTCTCATTTTATTCTGGAAGCAAGGTGGAAGCCAGGATGCTTCTTTTTATTGTGACTAAGTGGTGAATCTAGCCATAGTGCTGTGTCTCAGCTTGTAAAATTTGTCATAAAAATGTGCTTTGCTATGCAGATAGTKACTAAAACTTATTCTTCTTCTGTGTACTCTTTCTTTTGGGGCAATTTAGGCTAGAAGTGAATGTGATGATTTCCTAATCTTTTCATTTCAGTGCTGTGACACCCTTTAGCCTAAGGAAATGATTTCTTGAAAAATGGGACAGTGTTCGAAAAGTGCTAGTGCTGACTAAGGAAAAAAACCCTCAAGCAAGAAGTCTGATAACCTGTTTTATCAAACTTGAACACTAACTCTTGTTGTAGCTTCTAGTGGATTTGTACTTTGACATAGTTGGCTTTGCCTTTCAAGTGTGTGATAGATTTCTTGTATGTAGCAAAGGTCGACTGGTAAAATTATTTTGCAGCTACCGGAAGAATGTGCTGCTGCCTTTTAATATGAAGATATGTATCCGGRGAAGCTTGAATTGTTTTTGTATATAAAACTATATGAAGAACAAGTGTTGAAACATTCTTATACAAGTGTGGCTATCATCTGAAATTTGGTAGGGTATTTATTATTTTAGGCTTATCTCAGACCTGATATTCACATGTGGTGGTTTTAAATAGTAGCGGTAACTAATAAATGCTGATATTTGCTCATGACAAACTTACCAAACCAGAGGGTGGGGAACCCGTCAGGAAAGTGGGGAGAAGGGCTTACTGTATATGTGCATAAGGTAAGGAGTGTAAGTCCCTATTTTAACTTCACTGCTGGAGTTGAGCCAATTTCCTCTCCCATTCCCGCACCCCCAGAGAAGGAGCTGCCCAGTGTCCCTCTGAATTCAGTGGGGAATGCTTAACCTTTTAAAAGCTCGGTCATCTGGGAGCTCATTATTAAGACGCGTACTTCTGAAAGATTTAATTCTGCTTGGCAAATAATCATCTGCAGGCAGCTAATTCCACTTGCCAGTTCCACTCCCCCTTTGCTCCCTGCTCAGTCTTCACCTGTCGTTTCCCTTTCTTGTGTCCTTCTAATTTGGATGCTTCCTCTAAGGTCTTAGGGAGTCAGAAATTTTCATTTAGATTGAAATTAAAGCCCCTAATGACTTCTAGCATCAGACATCTTCACGTCATGTAGCAGTAGTCCTGAGACAAAGGAAAAATAAACATTGCAGGCAGCACTTACCTGTTCCCAAAATAAATAAATAATTTTTTTTTGAGGGTGAGGAGAAATTATTTTTGTTTTGCAAGTCCTTTGAAATCTGTCTGCATGAAACATCTGCTGCATCATATGTAAGAAGAGAAGGCCAAGAGTAATAAAGCATTTCATTAATGTTTAATAACGTAGTGATTAGCAACCTAGCAAATGTCTTATGCCYGTGGGAGATTGGAACTTATTTGATTAATAGATTAATTGCAGCCTGTTCCGGTTGTGATTGCAGGTGTAAGTTTCTWTGGATGTTGCAGACTCCCTGAGGACTGATGTTATAGGCATACTTATACTTTCTTCTTCCTAGCTGAAGAGTTAAAAATCAAACATGAGGAAAARTCTGTCTACTGTTTCTATGAAAGGAAAGTGATTTTTACTGTAAGAGTTTTTCAACAGAGATCCTCTGTGCTACCTCTGAAAAAGAAATGGCTATTATCTCTGAAAGCATAGGGCTGCCTTTTAGCAAATACTTTTCCTTTCAATTATTCTCCTTCCTGCACTTTATTTCAATGTTATAGTGGACTTGAACCATCTCTCTGAGTTTCAGACCTAGTTCTGTTTTTCTAACYTTATCTTGGGTACACTGTAATTCCTACTGCATCTGGACTTGCCGCTGGCAGAGCACAGTAGATGCTGTAGAACTGAAATGTAGAACTGAGCTGTTCATTAGGTCCCAATATTCGAAACAACAACTTGAAAATGATTAAGTGAATTTAGGGTTGTGGTCTAGAAGTGACACGATGCTGGAAATCAGTTTGCGTTCCAAGTTCAGTCTCGAGCTTCCTGAGCTGGCAGGAATTTGGAGATGGTATTAAGTCTCGGAGAGGCTCTCAAACTCCACTTCCATTCAAAGAGGCAGTGACGAGCGAAGAATTTGGCTTCCACCCTTCAATTAACTGCTGAGATACAGGGAGGAAATGAAAGAAGAGTCAGAATTTTTCTTCTCTTCTCCCAAGGGATTGAGGCTTGTTGTATGTTCTCTTAAGAACACAAATAAGCCATTTCTGCCTTCAGTTATAGGAAACTATGTGTAACAGCTGTATGAAGCTCAAGTTTTCTGCTTAGGGACTGTGTCCTGCATTGGCAAGAGCAGGCTGGAGATGACATAATATGGCACTTGCCATTGCTGACTGCCCAGGGGAAGAGTTAGGAAGTTCAAAGCACGTGGTCCCTTCASGAGAAGGGATGTAATGCCTGAGTTTATTGGGGGCAGTAATACAATAAAAAGAATTAACAGGGTGCAAACAAGGTGTGTGTTGGTATCTCAGATTTTCATCCAGTCCGTCTTTCTGTCAGCTCACTCATTACTGCGTGGCTGGGGTTCAAATCTACCTAGTTCTTAAGGGCCTAATGAAGTCTAGCCCACATTTGCTGTGGCTGTGTGACTTTTTGCTTCACTCATTATTCTAGAACTTTAGTTTCAAGCACATTTTTTCCTCTTGCTGCCCCGTCTGCTCTTTAATTCCAGTCGAGCTGTAATAAATCATGGGKTTGCAGGTTGGGAGTGTGCTGGTGGCCCCAGCTACGCTTGCCTGAACCCTGTGCCTTTGGCTTGCCCTGGCCTGGCCCCAGCTCCAGCCCAGCATGCTCTGTCCCTTGGCCTCTTCAGGCAGGTCCTGCCTGCTGCCGCGTTCAGAGCCGACGCTTTTTGCCCTGATCTGTACCCGTGCCAGGGCTGAAGGTCGCTGTGCTCAGTAATAAATTTTGGCTAGAATACAGCTGACGCATGCGTTTTGCGCCTCTGACTCTTCCTGGGTGTTCTCAGGCCAGCATTTCAGAAACATTTTGYGGTGCAACCCTGCTGTGTGTCTTCATCGTTTGTTGCTTCAGGATCTTAATTATCAGATTTTTACATGAGGACAAATAGTGGAAAGTTTGGCAGCGTTGTGGAACTTGGTAGCGAAATRAAGCTGGTTTCGGAGCCTTTTTGTTGCTTTTAGTTTCATAGTAAAACAGAGCGTGATGCAACTGCACTTTACTGGGTTGCACAGAAATGCATGCACAAGCATTCTGTATCTCGGACCCCCCGTCAGCTTCCTCCAGTTCTCTCGCTTGCGTGGCATAGTGCACGTCAACTCATTATTCTCATGTTGTATAGGCACTTAGCATTTGGGTTTTCCCTTGCATGGGGGTTGGGATTCCTATCAATAGCAGGCGGGAAGAGGTGCAAGGAAGGGGGAGTGTGTGTAGGGCGGTATTTAAAGCAGCAAGTTTGTATTTACGCTGTAAACTGCTGATGGCTATTGCTGATTTCTTTTTTTTTTTTTTTTTTTTTTTTTTTTTTTTAGGGAAGCCCTAACTGTTACCAGAGTTCTAATTTGTATTGTATCTATGTTTCTAGGATTTTTGGGATGATAGAAGTCAAAGTTCTTTGGATGGAAGCAGCATACGTAGATCCAAGTTTCTCAGTATACAAATGCTAACCCTCAGAGCTGCATGTGTTACACATTGGTAGAGGTTGGAGCAGGACACGATATCTGGACTTTCTGACCTGTGTGTTAGGCCTGTTGGGCCGCAAGTATTTAGCAATCGTCAGTGGACCAGCACTAACTGGGTGGTGGTGGTTGTGGCATTATAGCTCTTGGTATGTCATAGATACAGATATTTAATAAACACTGTTTGTTTGTTGGTATCGGCCTGTATTTCTGGATTAAAGGTCGTGATTGTATGAGTTTGAGACTTACAGGTGTGCTARAAATTGAGACCTTCCCAACTTAGATATTCTGGTGTTGGAAATACACCATGACTGGCAAGAGAGGGAGACTGGGGCTTTGTCTTAATCTGCACCTCAAATGTAAATGACGAAAACTGTGATCCGTGTTGACATTTATCTCTGCTTGAAATTGCTTGCCTACAAAATGGACCTTTCATGGGTGGCTAGCTATTGATGACTGGCACRGGCAGATTCCCAGCCCAGGCCTCTAGTTAAGCCCCTTTAGCACTTCTTTTTCCTCCAAGCACTGGTTTATTTCAGTGATAGCTCTGGCCAAATACAGAAGAATGTCRGAATTAGCCTTTATTCTGTAAAATGACTCATTTATCATAGATCTGTGAAAGACAGTTCTTGTAACCCATAGAATAACTGTAATATTTTTGCTGACAGCAAGGCAGTGTTAAAAGTAGCCTTGTGACTGATGGTGTTGGAAATTCACCTTTGGAGGAATGGGTCAGGCAGCTTCAGGAATTTTTAGAGATGTGGTAYAGCTTTCATTCTGCAGTCGGTCCCACTAAGCTTAGAATAAACCAGACATACTAGGATTGGAGYTTTAGTAATGATATTAGTGAAAATATTGTGGTCTTGGTGATGCCACTGTCCCTTGGTAACCTGTCAGGTGCTATTTCTGTACCACAGGCAGCTTGTGGTGAGTACGATGGCTTCCTCTGTGGTCTGGAGTGTTTCGTCTCAGTACATTTTACAAAGCTGAGYCTAGGGAGGTATGGCTCAAATGTGCAAGCAGCTGCCTCTGCAAGGCATCGAGCTTAGCTGGCTAGGATCACGCCGAAAGACCTCTGTCAGCGTGCGCCTGCTGCCCYGTGCTTGGGAGTCCAGCCTTTTTCTTGTGGTGGGAGATGGTCAGGATAGAGTCCTCTTCCTGCGGTATGAAAATGCTTTAAATCTCTCAAGGTCTCAGCCGGAGCCTGTTTCCTGGGCAGGCTCAGCAGTGCAGCAGGTGGAGGTGAGTGGAGGTGACTACTCATTCAGGCTGTTCAAGTAGAAGGAGGCTGGGGGGGAGGAAGCAAGCCCTGCTGCTTCATCACTGCCTTCATGCCTCCTGCTAGAGACTACTTTCTTACCCAGCTTTGCCCGYGGCTCCCTGCTCCGGCTCTTCACTGTGGGGAAAACTTCTACTGAAGAATAACAAATATGGTAGAATGGAGAAAATTATGATGGAAGCAGGAGAAAGGAGGAAACTGTAAACATCGCACGTGCAAGAGGAGGAGGATTCTGTATACTGAGAAACTTGGATCTACCTATGCTGCTTCCATCCATCTATAATGCCAGAGTTCATGTGACAGTTAGCCTTCATTTTCTGTTTTTCCAACCTAATAGAAGAACGCAAGATACTGAGCTTCAGCATTTGAAAGTATTACCCCGAGAAGAATAAAAATTGGTTCCAAAAGTGCAAAAATGAAAATTAACTTTAGTTGCGGGCCTTACTTGTTTTAAGCAAGAAGACTGTTGCTGAAGTTGCATGTTGAAATAGATTGGTATCTTATCCCTGTCTTTCCATCAAAAAGATACCCTCTCTTAAAAGGACAAGACTTACGTGATCTTATCCGTTCACAAGAACCAGGTCATGTCCTTGGTGTGGCACAAGGCAAAAATACAAATTTATAATTTCTCCTATTTCATCTGCGTTGAACATAATACTCAAAGAACCTTGTTGAAACTTTAAACAGGCATTTCGAAAGGAAAAAAAAAAAAAGGAGCAAAACCAGCATACCCTTTAGCTAAGGAAGCTCTGAGGAATTCTCTTCTGATCTGGATCCAGGGGCTATTTCTACACTTTATTGGGTATATATTGATAATGTCGTGCTGACATGAGCTGTACAAAACCTTCTACCTTCATTTGCTTTGCTCCAGTTCAGGAAGYTGCAAGTCCATAAGGCATCATCTCTGATGATCCAGTGATTTTTATTGCCTTTTGTAAAAAGGTGGGAAAAAGAAGGGGGGGGAGGGGGGAGAAAAAAAGAAAAAGAAAAGGYAAAGATCCAGATTAGGGGTGATRAATGCAAACTGGCATAGCTCTAGAAATCTCTGGGTGGGGAGGGGAGGGGGGTAGGTGTTGGCAATGGTTATCCTMGTCTGTAATAGCAGATTACAGTAGTGAGGCAGAAATGGTCTTGCTTTGGTGGTTTTATATCAACTGCAGCATTAGCACTGTTAYGAGGAATTGGGGTTGTAACTTTGGAGAGAAGGCATGAGTCTTCATGCWTGAGCTTTATTGGCTATGATTTGAAGTTATAAATCTGATGTTGTCTTGGCAATCTAACCAAATCTTTAACCTTGACAAGCAACCGGATTTCTTCAATACAATGAACAGATACAGGCAGTCTGGACTAGGAGGGTTGTCTTCAGAAGTGACGAACAGGGTTTTGTCACGTTGGGTTTGCTTCAGTAGTTCGTGAAGGGCTGAAAGGCACTGGTTGTAGAGCAGCCTTCTGGAGCTGTGCGTCAGCAGCCCCTTGCCTTCTGGATAAAGAAATATATTTTAGGTAAAGAAATTAARCTGCCACAGAAATTTGCTGAGTAATCTGTTCACGGTTCCGCTGTTTTGCGGCTWCTTGAAAGAACGTGTGCTGCAGGAGCTCTGTGTTTCGGTGTGAACGGAAGTCTGCTGGGTCTTCTCTTGTGGCAAGGCTGGCRCCGAAGGGTGTTGCTTTCTTCAGTGCTTACCAGGCCTGATATTCTCAGTAAGAAAACTAAACCTTTCTCTTCATGTGAATATGGGTGGGGGAACAGGAACGAAGAATAACTTCCTCTTTGAGTCCTTGACTTTATATCTGTGTYGCTTGGAAGACAAAAATGATGAGTTAAGGATAAGCATGAGCTTTATGTTTTCATCCACCCTGTATTTTTATCATGCRTAGTCAGCCTTTCTCATCAGCGTGTTTTGAAATGGTTTTAGTTTGCATTATACTTAGACATGCGTTTTCTCTCTTGTACTCAGCGTAGGACATCTTTCACTGTTCACTAAAGGTTCCCTGCTTCTAATCTGATTTTCCACATCCCACCCCGCCCCCAGTGCATTTGGGCACTGGTAATTAATAGCCCACTTTATAATGTGAAAAGGCTGTTATTTATTTAAGGTGTATACAGGGAAATACATGGTAAAGTGAGACTACTTGAAGTATTCATCTGGGAAAAAATGAATTTTTTTTTAAAGCATTAGTCTGTTACATGAACATTAGCTGTTCTGCCACAGCCAATTTGAGCTTTGCAACTGTTCGAGTATTTCCAGTTTTAACTCCACTAGGGAGTGGTGATTAGAAGTCAGCTTTGGTTTAAGATGGCTGAGGTGCCTATTTGACTAAGATGACAGTTTAAATTTGTTTCCTTCTGTCTAGTCACAGGATGCGAGATATAGGTTACTGTGTAACCGGTTTATGAGTTATCCCTGATATTAGTACCTCTTGAAGCACTGTGGAGCTGCAGCAGATGGTCAGGATGAGAGCCGAAGGCGATGGGTCAGAGAGGAAGGCATCAAAGTGGGCACAGACTGTGCTTGTGCTAGGATGAAATACCAGAGTATAAATATAACTTCAGCCTAGTGTTAGAATAACTTCCACTGATTATTTTTTTTTTTCCTTCCCCCCAGTGTATCCAATCAGCATATACATACTGTCTAAGGAACATGAAGTGGTAACSTGACTTAAGAGTATATATATGTATTTTAAGGAGCTAGTAGAGATATTGCCAAAATAATATCTGCACATTCATGCTTAGTGCATTCATGTTTCTTGCAGCAATTYCATGAGACAAAAGGTATTATTCCCATCTCACAGCCAGTGGGAGAAAGGGAGGAAGAAAATACTTGCCTTATGTTGTGCTATGAATTGCTGGTGGAATTTGGTTGAGGTTCTGAAACTTGCAGTGTTAGATTCAGTCCTGTAGTAACACTGTTAAGCGCTGTAAAAGCCAACTGGAGAAATTAACCTCTTGTTGGAATTGGTGTTTCAGTGACCGATGGGATCTAGAGCCATCCCTACTTCAGCTTGCTAGTTGAAATCTGCCCCAGGTTGTAAGGTCCAGGGAGACCCCACTGAGCCAGCAGTGGCATGCAGTTCGGACAGGACGGGAGGATGAGGTCTTTTGGTTGGTGTGAAGTCTGAACCGTGCCGTGCGTCACAGGAACCCTAGCCATGACTCTCAAAATTGACTTCTTTTTGATAGCATTTAATAAAGAATGAATAAGTGGAGAATATTTGAGCTTCTCTTCATACCAGGAGAACGCTTTTCTCTGTGGGATGTGAGGCATGTTGACAAGGTTATGTGATGAAGCCTCTATTCCTCTTTCACAAATTCATTCCATGGGATTTCAGGAGATACATGAAAGCCTTAAAGGTCTCTCCCTGCTTTCCCTTACTTTCTCTCTTCATCCTTCAGGATAGAATAGGCCTGTCTTGGTGTGCACCTAACAGACTTAGGCTTTAATCTGTTCAGAAGCTGGCCAGGTTCAGGAAAGGACTTGCTTTCTTAACTGCTAGCTGGATAATTGCCAACTGATAATTGTGAGAGATGTCACTCATGTTTGTAAAAAGCTGGCTAATACTGAAGTATTTTTTCAGTCAGCAGGTGGCAGGGATGATAGGATTAATGATACTGCAGCCTATCTAACACCTCTTTTTAAGGCTATATGGCTTAGAGGAATTAAAAGCGGAGTTCGTAGCCATGTTCACATTAGAAGCTTTGAGTGGTTCTTGCGGCGTTCCTTAAGCTTTAATCGTAGTGATAGGCACCGTAYGTGACCCTCTGATACATAGAATATAAAACCCTTATTTCAACAACAGCACTGCACAAAGTAGATGTTAGCTTTATGCATTCAAGTATGAAAATGTACAGTGGCTAAAGAATTTTCTTCCCGAATATTCCTGAAGTTGGCCAGAGTTAATGATGCTAGTAGGACCAGTGTATTAGCCAAGTGTATTTGGTCCTAGCTAGTTAGGATGCATGATTAGCAACCCCGTGATCCAAGTAAAAATTGGAATACTTTCTATTTTTGAAGCTGCAGCTTGTGTRGTAATTGAGGAAGGAAAAACAGTGATGTGTAAATGTGACCATAGGAGAAAGGARTATTGTGGCAACAGCTGTGGAATGAAGTATAGCAAACATAGCTGTGCTAATTTTACTTGTTTTCATTCATACCTGCAATACAACATTTCATTCAGTTTTATCTGTTAAGCTATAAGATCCCTCATTTGTTTAGAGCTCAGTTACAATGGATATTGCAGTAAAGYCCCCAGTTTATCATGCATGTAATGAACTGATTTTATTTTAACAGCTTTTCCAGGTTGATATAAAATGGGAAAATAACACTGTTATTCTGTCTGCCTAAACTTGGTTAAACCTTGGATGAACAAAAGTGGGAACTGAGTTGCCTACTCAATTTCAGATGCTTTTTGTTGGTATTGCAAAGAAAATGGTATGGAAAATGATCTTCCATCACAAGCCTCTTTTGTGGAGGAGGGCAGGTGTGTAGGTGGAAATGTTGTGTTTGCTTTTATGTTGTGTATATTATTTTTACAGTATAGGGGGGATAGGCTTCCAACCATTCTGGCTGACATACTGTGTTATTGTAAGATCAGAAAATAAAAATGGAAAGTTAATGTCGTCTTGCCTTTTACCACTGAAACTTCGGTAATATAAGTAGGTAATTCTTGGATTTTGTGATTGATTTGTGGACCTTTATTTAAGAGGGAAAATGTACTCAAAGATGTCGATATTCTCAGTGATAAAGTAATTGGAAGAAAGACTAATAAACTTGAAAGCTGTTGCCTCTTTCCAACTTTAGCTGTTCTTTGGTTCCTTAGTTTTGTCAGCTCCTGTATCTGTATATTAAGGTGTTCATTACAGTACTCTAACTTTGTGAGAAAAGAGTTTTTCTAATTGTCTGCTTTTCTCTTGTTTCAGAACCGAGAGCTCCAGATTATGAGAAAGTTGGATCATTGTAACATTGTCCGATTGCGTTATTTCTTCTACTCTAGTGGAGAGAAGGTAAGAATGAAAGACAAGGCAATGCCTCCTGGTAACCATCTGGGGTATAACTGAATTGTTTGAATTTCTAGAGACAGGAGTGTGAAGATAGTAGACGTGATAACATTGAGAAAATGCTATCGTGGTGCCCAACAGATCATGTTGGAGCAGATCTTTTTTAGTATGGAAGTGTGTGGTCCATGAGGAGTAGTGTTATTAGTATAGCGTAACAACAATAGCGTAACAGATCTTTTTGATTTAGTGGAGCACAGCCGGGCTTCATTTGCACGTTCTGGCACTACCTTTCCATATGTGCAGATATGTTTTCTAGGATTCAGCGTTAAGCACTCTAGATTTAAAGCACTTCTGTGACCTTTGCCAGACCCAGTCTCTGTATGCTTCTCTCCCTCTTCCTTGTGCATCTGTTTCATATACAGGCTGAGTTTCAAAGCCCGGAGGAAAGAAGAATGTATGATTGCGTGATTGTAGCATTTGTGAGAGTGCTTATGTTCCAGAAGAAGGAGCAAATAGCTGGATTTAATAAATATAAAGAAGTGGACACTGCCATTTATGTTTTCTGTCAGTCTAGGTATAAAAGTTCCTYGGGTTTTTTAAAAAGGGGTTACAAGGTTTTGTTTTAATGTGAAGTTGTAACAGCTTCCTTGTCTATGTACGTATCAGCATTTAGGAATCACAGGAGAATTCAGGATGAAATGGATCTCAAGATGGCATCTGGTCCAACCTCATGCTTAAAGCAGGGTCATCCATGAAGTAAAATCCTCTTTCTGGCCCATGTGGGAGTTAGTGTAAGCCATGAGGTGGGGAAGTGGGCTAGATGTCCTTTTGAACTTCCTCTGATCTTTTTATGTATAGTTACAAATATTTTTCATTTTCTAAAGCGGGTTAGATCCTTAGTTGTCTTCAGATGCCGATACAYGTGTCCACAATGTAAAGAACTGTATATGAGAGCTGATAGCTACTGAAAGGCTATTATCTGCTGTTGCTGTGAAGTGGGTCAACAGAATAGGAGAGGCAACTCACCCACTTCATGGTCTTTGGAGCTAAAGAAGCAGCTGACTTCTCCAGGATAAGTTGTTGGTRGCAGGTCGCTGCAGTCTTGTGCTGTGCACAGAGGGATCATTGGAGGAGCCCTGTGGTTACCTCTCCGAGAGGTGCTTGGGGGGGGACCTGGCCCTGTGCCTTGGCTGTGCCTATGGAAAGCTTGCAAAACTACTTTGCAGGAATCAAGGAGRAATGTGATTTAATTTTTTTATTATTTTTTTTTTGATCAGCCCTTCCTTCCTTCCCTTGCTTGGTGATAGCAAGCATTTCCAGKGTTATATGGCTGCTGCTGTTTTGTTTGCTGTGTAGTGTAGTTTTTTTAAACTATATTGTGCTCATTTAGCATATAACCAGAAATTCCTCRAGCAGCATGAGTACAAGAAGGGAAGTACTGTGAAAGAGGGCTTGGTTTGGGGKTTTTTYGTTTGCTTTTTTAACCAGCTTGTAACTTGGCTAGAGTGAAGTAGAATTTCATGAGACAAGCAGAAGACAACTACCTTATCTAATGGCTTTCAGAAACCTCCTGCAAACAGTGGAAGTGTTAAAACTTCTCAGAACACTGTTCCAGGACCCTTTGTATAACAGTAACTTGAGTAAAACTCTTAGAAATCTTTAACTTGATGTTGAGCTTGAGACTGGATTTTCCACTTTGCTGTTTCAACTCCACGTGGCTGATTCTTGGCAATGCTAGTTTTGTTTTTAAAAATGCGGTCTCTATCCGTGACCAGTGAATCTTAATGCTTCAGTGAGAAGTTTTCTTTCGCATTCCTTTCAGCTCTTCTCTCTCCATGCCTCTGCTCTGTGCCTTTAAGATTTCCACTGCTACCCTGTTGCAAAATGGGCCAAATGTGAACCAGTCCCTAGGGCAAAGGTGCACCCAGCAGAACATCAGCAGTGGTAATGCTGCAGTTCAGGTTGCAAGGTCTCTTTGCAGTTCAGTACAAAATGATATATAATTGGCTTACAGGTATTTCTGTGTAGGTGGCAGCATGTGAAGATAACTGTGTATGAGTTTGTTGGCTGCTGTTYGGGAAAAGCTCTGGAGAGCAGCAAGTTGGTGTTCTGAAGCTCATCTGGGAAGGRAGAATAACATTTCTTCTCATGTTTTTGTCAGTTTGGGAAGCAATAACATCTTTTCCTTCATATTACCCTCACAATCAAGCTGGCTCTTTGGAGAGTGGAGGAAAAGGGAGAAAARCATAAGGTCCCATCTGGTAACCAGGAAGAACATGTAGGAAGCAGTTGCAGATTTAGATTCTAGGTACTCAGAGCTTTATATAAAGTGATTCATGAAGTCAAGTCCGATGGGAAGAGTAATATAAAAATCCAAGGAAAGTATAGCAGAAAATGCAGTAGCATAGTGATGAGTGGGGCTTGCAATTGTTGTCTGTCTTTGTGGAAAACTTAACATAAACACAGATTAATGGCAGTGGACTGTTAATTAACTCAAGTCTAGAAGTGATGGGAAAATTTCAGAGGTAACTATTATACTGCTGATCCCATTAATGAAATAGTTCACCACTGAACTTAATTTTGATACCTATATATCAAGCATTCTCTTGCATAAGGGTTTTCATGCTGCCATGATTGCTCCACCTGCTTGTTCCAGCTGGAGTGTTCTTGGACTTCTCCCTTCTTCCCTGSTGCTTAACACCAGTGTCTCTAAGCCCAGAGACCTTTCTTTCTTTGTTTTTTGGCCAATATCCAAGAAGCTTAAATCTGTCTCGATTTAGAGGTACCACAAAGGATTTCTCCAAATCCAGTCAGACTGGCACTCTTTGAAAGCCATGTGCCTAATAGTTACTTTAGTTCATTTTAATAGCCAGGCATTTTTAGGCACTGGGCAACCTTAAAACTGTCTTTATTCTAGGAAAACAGGGGGTTTAATTCTTGATCAGAAAACTGGAAACAACAGAAAATAACATCAAATAGAAAAACAATTCTGAATAACACTTGCTAGCAAGACTATTCCTTAGCTGCATCAAAGTTGTAGATAGCTTGTAGAGATTTGGAGCTTTCTGTTCACTTTTTTCTAGGGACTATCCGTGGAACTGGTTGAAGTGTTTGAGCTCCCTATCTTTTCTTTTTCCTTGTGAAGAACTCTCCTTTTTATGTCTCCCATTCCCTTAAACTTCCTTCCTGCTTTTGCCAAAAGCAATCCAGCATTAGCAGCATGGAAATCTTTTATCAAACATAGCTTTGACTGATTTCTTCTCCCTTGGTTTTCTGTGACTGGGTGACTCCCTCTTGTCTGAGCATCTTTGAATTTGTGTTGCCTTTATATAGGTATACTCTATATACGGGTGGGTGTGTGTATATATATATATGCACATACATGCACATGCACACATATATTTATACCTTTATGTGTGTATGTATATAAAAGTTGTTTTGAGTACTGACTATGTATTAATCATGTTTAAGAGAGGTCAAAAAGAGTATGTAATATGTATTAATATGACAGTTGACAGCCTTGGCATTCAGGTTGCTTCTATAAACTATTTCCTCCTTAGTTCTTTCTTTTTGTAAGTTTACAGACGTTTGTCAGACCTGTTGGATAACCCAGTTCTTTCAAAAGACTCTTCCTTCATGAATTTGCCAGAGTAGATTCTGATTTCTTTTTTTTTTTTTTCTCTGAGGCTGTATGAGATATCTGATAGCAGGGCACTGACTTTTGTAGCTGTAATGTGCCTTTCGGTGGTCCAAAACCATTCCACCAGTAACAATAACTGGTGGAATAAACCAGAGGGGAAGGAAGAGCAACCAAATAATGGGCTGAGTTGTGTATGGAAGATTCTCCTGGTGGGAGTAGTTAAAAGTCTCTTCCACGCTGTATTTCTGTGATTCGTGGTTTTTTAGGTAATCCTTGGAGAAAATGGGCAGGATTATAGGGCTAGCCACCTCTGCTGTGTTTGATGGTTTTGTTGTTCTGCCTTAAGACAAGGTCTTGAACAAGATGCCTGGTTTGCCTGTCAGCTTGGCACTGGGAGATCAGACCGTATTAGGAAGGCGTACGTTTCTAGTTTGATTTTTTTTTTTTTTTTTTTGCTACTTTTCCTTAATTTCAGGGACTGCCTTGCATTTAGCATGATATATAAATGTAAATGTTGATTTACTGAAGCAGGGGGAGATGTCCTTTTTGGCCTAATTCTGCTGAGAACCTTTTGAGCCGTGCTCCAAGGGAGGGTAGACATGGACATACCAAATAATCCCTCTGGCTCCTTTGCTGAGACTATTCCCCGATGTTTTATAGCACAACCTAACTTCTTATATCAGTGGCTGCTGAATAAAATTATTCAGCTATGTAAAACCTGAAATGAGTTCCTAATCCCCCTTTTTTTTTTTCCTCTCTATTTTTGGTTTAGATCTTTCTTTGTGGTATTTCATAACTGTTGGGTTTTCTTGTGTGGATGTTTTTGAGTGTTTAATAGTCTGATCCATATCCATGCCCAAAAGAGGAGGAGAAGTCACTGGAGAGATTTGTTCCTGCATCAAATCATATCAAAGTAAAGTAAAGTAGAGTTTTTGTTGAGTAATTGCATCTCTGGTTATGTAACTTCCCCCCCCCCCGCACCCCTCTTTAAGGTGGCTTGGTATTCAGAGAAAGCATATATGGAAGCACAGAGAGATCACAAATAGGCAATATGCTGACTCTTTTTTGGAGGCTGAGCTGGCCCTTCTGCATGCTCTAGTTGATTTCTAGTCTTATTTACCCTTAGCTGCAAGGGCATGCAGCCAAAAGTCTATGCAGGCTCAGGATGGAAATTTACTCCCATAGACTTAGACTGAGGTTTAAAATAAACATGCAGGAGATAGTGCACAGCAGCTTATACATGCTGAGCTGCATCTATCTCACGTGTGCTTTGGCAGCAGTGTATTAAACTGCAATGAAGAAATTTTGAAGAAGGGAGCAACTGGCTGATTTGCAAGTTTGGGCTTTGCTGAACAGTTGGTGTTTCTCCAGGTTCATATCCCTGTTAGAAGAGGTACATCCTCCACCTTCAAAGAGGCATGAACATCACCATCCTTTCTTGCGGGAGTGTTCAGACGAGTCCTCACGTAAGGACCATCTGTTCTGTTCCCTGTTAAGATGGAGTACTTGTAGTTGAACCATTTGGTTTCTTAATTGAACTTGTTTTTTAAAAAAAAAAGTTCTTGCACAGAAAGTTCAGTTAACAGAGCCTTGAGCCCAATTTCGAATTGACAGAGCCTGTGTGAATGTTTTGCAGTAGCCTAGTAATGTGCTGAAGGGCCATCACTAGAGATGAATTTAGTCACTACAATCCAGTTAATCCTTGGCAGATCTGCTGTGCTGTCAACAAAGGAGCAATTAATGCCAATTATGAGGAGTTTTGTGATGCTGGTATCTCTGTAGTCCTTGCCTGAGGCCTGCCAAGCTCATTTCAAAAAGGGCACCAGTCATCAGATAATGATTATCAGTTATTGCTGTTAGAGCTCGCAACATGCTGGGAATTTCCTTAGTTGTAGTTATGAGCAGTCGCTGGTTTTGAGTAGGTTGTGTTAATAGAAATAGCAGTTTTGTCTGCCTGCGGTAGGGCTTTGCAAGAGCGGAGTAGGCAGCGGTGGCTAGATCCTCAGTGTGGTATATATGTGCAGTGGAAATGGGAGTCTCCATGATTTCTCTCTAGACCAGTGAACCATCCAGTATGTCTGGTTAGTCACTTTTCTGTTCTCAAGTCATTCCTCTACCAGCTCTAGCCACTGCTCTCATCCTCCCATGTTGGATGGCCATTAGGAAGGCAGCTTGTATTGTTTGTCCTGAGGAACCATATAGTTTGAACCATTAGTGTGTATTATCTTGCCTAGTTTACTGCCATGGGTATATCCCGATTCAGAAATTTCCATTCAGTCTGGAAGGCAGTGTACAGGCAAGAAAATAGTGGATCTCCCAAAGACTCTGCTTTTCGTTTTCATGATAAGGTATGCAGGACAGCCCAGTGATCCCAACATTATCTGTTAATTTTCATCTTCCAACAGAGTTATTGCCAGCTTATGGCACAGTCCCTGCTTRGGAGCTGTGGTTCAAATATCCACAGATCGCCTGTGTCAAATATCACAAATCTTTCCCACCTTTTAGATGTTGGATGTTGGGCGGCTGTTTCCAACTTCATAGAAATATTTTCTCCTTGGAAGTACAGCTAAAAGCTTAAGGACTTTACAGGGCATAAAATACACAAGAATTGGCAGGGATTCCCAAATTCTCTTAATGAGTGACCTTTTTCTTTACTGTAGTCTCTCTTTAGAGGGGAAAACTGTGACAGAAAATGTCTTTTCTGTTTTTTTGTTTTGGGTGGGTTTTTTTGTTTTGTTTTGTTGGGTTTTTTTTTATAAAGGGGAAAGGCTTAGTGCATCACCTAAGAACCTAGACTCTTTCAGTGATCAAAGGTAGACAATATAAACCAACTGTCTTAGAACAAGGCCCAGGAAAATTCTTAAATCTGAATTATATTGACTTCTGCCCTTATGCTACCGTCACAGCTGACCCAGTTGGCAGTTCCTACCTACATCAGACTGTGTTATGTTGAAGAGTAATGAGCATTACAGAGCAATTTGATAAGTTTTGACAAGTAGGTATAGGAACAGAGGTCTTGGGACAATCTCTGTTCTCAAACTCAGTCATGAACAGTGAGGGAATAGGAAAGGAGGTAGTTTACCCAACATTTGCAGTACTAATATAAAGTATTGGCATCTTTCCGAACACTGAAGTTGAGTCTTCAACTGCTCTTACCCCCCTAGAGTTATCTGTGTGAAACTGCAGCTACACATCTAGGCTTACGGTTCCTTTACTTTGGTGGCAGTCACAGCTCTGTTTTGAAATAGATGTGGTCGTAAACTGCAAGTAAAAACAGGCACATGTGGCCACTGGATGTCACCATTCCTTCATACAAATGAGGTCAGCTACAACATTTTTTGCATTTTCAAATTTTTCCAGTGTATCGTGGCTACTCTGTAGTTAGAGTAGGAAGGCTGCAAATTTTCGCTGTCTTTGAAAGCGGTTCCAAAGTCTTTGCATCTTTAACGTACTATGTCAGCCTTCAYGATAAGAGAAGGAAGGTGGATCTCTCATGGCGCTTGATAAGGGTGCGTGAAGTGCATGCTGGTTGTAGCTTTAAGAAAAAGTAAAATGACCTTTTTTGAATCTAGGGCAAAAACTGTGTGACTTCAAACCTTGTATGTTGTCTAAATCTAGATGGCTAAGCCAGGGTGAAGGGCATATCTTACCTCATGCTGACACTCTCCAGTGTTTAAATAATGCACTCCGAAAGAAGGCGTAATCCATGTGAAATGCTGAAATCCCTTCTCTTGCTTTACAACTCCAAGTTAAATCCTTCATCGCTTTTTGACAGAACCCTCGCCTAGCCGCTATCCTGTCAGTAACAGCTCCGGGCGTAGCACCTACCTCCGATACATCATCGGTGGGGTGCTGTCATACGGTAAAGAAAACATGATCCCCTTGAGTAAACTGACTGGCTTATTTACCTTGTATAGCCCCAGTACTGATGCCTTGGGATAATTTCAATAAGGAGAAGCGCATTCTGGAGGCATATGCCTTAATTTTAGGTTTTATCTCTTATCTGTGTGCTTTTAGCTTGAACAGGCAGGTAAAGCGAGTTTCTTCAGAGTGTAGTTCCACATTTATTTCTCCAAATGCAAAGTTAGTTTAAGAAACTCCTGTCATTTATCTCCTCTGTTGTGCTCATATAGTTGATCACATGGAGTCCATCTGAAAACTAGCTCAATTAAATGATCTGGGATTTAGGAAAAAAAAAGGGGGGGGGGAAACCACCTGCAAACCACACCAGAACCACCACCGCACTGTTACTGATCTGCCAGGAGATGAAAACCAAAATGAGCATGTTCAACATTCTTTCCAAATGCTGACCAGTAAATTTAGTCACCCTAGAAGAATGAGCACCCAGAATAGTTTCTTAACCTTTTTGTCCTATTACTTGATGCTCAGAGAAATTTTCCTTAGATTCCAGTTCAGGAGAACTTCTAACATGTTACTAGATGCTGACATGTTTTTCAGAGTATGCCCTGTGATTTTTTGCTTTTGCCCTCAGTCTGGCGTTTGGCATGTATGACCTCCCTGGCTTCCATCATCATGTTAGTGGTAAATAGGGGAAGTGGACTGTGACTGACTAATGTGGATTGCAGTGTTATACATGCACGGTGTAAATGTAGTGTGTGTGTGATATATGAAAAAAAAATGATGAAAGCTGGTAGAAACCACTCAGGATTTATTTGGGGTTTGTTGAGGTGGGGGAGGATTATAGAGGATGAATATTTGTACTTTCCCTGCAAGGAACAATCTAGAAGAGCGAATCTTTGAATTCAACAGCTGTTGCTTTATATTGGCCACAGTTAAGCTCAACTGGATGGTGCTTAAAACAGATTACTGGTGTGAACTGAAGGAAAGAAGAGTTTTAAAAGTGGAGTTTGGGACCTCCATGCAGCCTTTCCTATGTGAGTAGGGTAATGTTTTCAATTTTGATCAGTCTTCAGCCACATAATGTGTAAGGCTTGTGTGCTAGAGTAGTTGTACTTGCAGCCTGTTTTATCTCCAATTTCTGATACAAAAGAAAAAAATTAAGTTGCTAAAATGTTTTTGCTCTTGTGTCCTAGTCTTTCTCATGCCTCTTTATTATGTCGTAGTCTGTATTAGTATCTACTTACATGAAGTGTTTCCAACCAAAGTGAAATAGTGCCTGAATAGTTGGTTCTTGAGGGGTGCAGAGCAGTTCAATGGCAAGGCCGTGGTTATTTTGCTCTGGCTCGTTCCAGAGCAGTGTTTGTCAACTGGGGATTTATCTGCCAAGTGACAAAAAAGCAGCTTCTAACATTTGAGGCAGTTGCAGGTACATGAGCTGCATTGCTAAAATCAAAATCCTTATGAAATGCATTGATCCTGTATTTCAGGATCTGGCTCCCTGCCCTCCCCCCTTTTTCATTTTAGAGAGTACATCATAACCTTAGCAACAAGCACAGGGGAACATGGATGCACAGAAATATTTGACCTGCTGAGGAACGCTAATAATCTATTCAATCCCAATGTCTGTAGGGAGGAGTGAGTTATTAAATGACATCTTGTGTTTGCTTTCTGTCATTTATACAATTCAGTCTCCTCTGGACCTTTCTGTTCTCTGTAGAGGTGTTTCAGAGGTGCTCCTGACGGTCAGGTTACCTTGGTTGGTTCCCAGCCCAGCGATTTTGAAACAGGAGTGGGGAAACGAGTCACATGTGGAATACGTGGTGAGGTTTGAAAAAGGCTTCCTGTAATGGAAAGATAAGCCTTGATCCTCCCGCTTGATCCTCAAGCAGTTGCCCTCATTTGACAAGCTCTTTGAGCTAACCGTGTTTCCTATTGCAATACATCTGGGTCACTGGAAAAATATGTGTTTAGGAGGAACGCATGAGGTAGGCAAACCAGGTTACATCGTCCTCAGAGCTTGTCAGGCCATGACTGCTTTCTAGCTCGTACTGAATCTTGTTCAGGGGAATCCAGGTAACTTGGATGTTATTTTCATCCAGTTCATGCTCATAGAGAAGGGTGAGGGCTCTTGAAAACTGTATTCTGAGCTTTTATCAGATTTGTGCTGGGTTACATCAGGAGGAGGTAGGTCAGAACACTTGAAGCATCTTTAATTCATGAAAATAGTCATTCAGGGCACTTCTGAAGTGTCAGTTGCTTGTGGTAGGAGTGGAGTATGCTGCTACTTATATAGCCAATACCATAAGCCTTGCCTTTGTAGTTGCATATTAAAGTTCTGGGTACATCAAATGGTACCAAATAGCAAAACTTGTTTGTTGGTTGGGGGAAAGGTGTTTGTGTGCCTCCATCTTCTAGCTGATAATGTGCGATACACATTTACGCAGGAGCAATACCATGCGAAACCCGTGTAGTTTGTTCAAGTACTGTGGGTAGCATAAAAACTCATAAGGATTGGTGGGTGGCTCTACGATTCAGATGCCTTGGTCTTTCTGTACTTGTGTCATGCCATGCCAWTGAATTAGTCCCATTTCCAACAGAACATAAAATAATCAAAATGGAGGAGAGAAAAGTAAAGCAAAGGTGGTGTGAACTAAATAGAGTTATGTAATTCTCAAAACTCAGTGCTGTGAAGTAGCGTAGATGGGGTTTAATGATCATAGRTATTACTGGTTTACATGTCTCCTTTTACTTGTACTATGAGATGATAATGAAATTGCTGTAATTCCATTCCTACTCATTTTTTTCTCTCTCTCTAATCTCTCATGTAAATCTTTTCAATACATGGAACATGCATCCTCTGAATGAAAGTAATCAATCTCAGTAACGGAGTACTTTGTGCAGTGACTTGTTACCAATAAGACTTTCCCACTCTCCAAGAGGAGGCAAGCATTAAACGTATTCATCAAGTTGTATCTACACTGAATCAAACAGAATTCATATTCATGAGACTGTTTTTTCTCTTGGCGTACAGGTTGCCTTACCAGGCATAAGTGAACTTTGATTTTTCAGGACATTTATTTTCTGTACTTTATAATTAATATTTTGAAAGCTGTGACCTAAGTGGTGGTGGATTTTTATTGGCTTGAAGTGAGAGTCAGGGAAGGAAGAGCTGCTCTTGTTGCAGAAGGGAAAGTGCTAAAATACGTAATTTTCTTGCATACATTTGCACATCCATGGAGTTCCAGAGCTGTCTGGTGTTTCCTCTGCACTGCTGGTAGTTGTCCCTCCTCATCCATTTCAAAAAGTTTGTTTTCCAGCCTGGTCCCCAGATTCCTTCATGTTGTTACCCAGTTCCAGGGATGGCACTGGGAGAGGGTACCAGCGTAGGCATGGTTTTGGAGGCTGCTGCTCCTTGTCTATGTTGCAGAATTACCATAAGAGCAGATACAAATTAGTGGGCCATTGGCATTTGTTTAGTGCTGGTGCTATTACCACYGTCATTTAAGCAATGATATTAAAAAAAGAGCATCTTCTTGTCRGGTAGGGAAGAGTGATGTAGGCAGGGCCTTGCAAGGTGACTTGAACAGAGATCTTGAATTCTGAGTCTTTAACAATACACAAAMCCAGCAGTTCTTTGCATATTGTGTATTCAAGGTGTGTATTTGTGTGTGTGTGTTACCACGTACTACTTCTTTACTCACTGGAGACTACTGCTCTTTGCTGAGGCAGGATAGAGACAGGTAAGGAAAACAGAGCACTGTGAGAATAACACACCACACTCCATGCTCGAAGTGACGTGTTAAGTCACAGYAATAGTGTTAAATTGCTATAGCTAAATGAGGTTTGTTTTCAGGTATTAAGATACAAAGCCAGTGGACCTGCTGACAAGGGATTCCAGGGGAAGACCTGGGAATTCTGTGCTGTTTCCATCCACGTRAAGTGTCTGTGTATTGTCTTTCTCTATAGAAAGATCTAGCTGTTAATACAGCAAGCCCAGASGAGGTTACTTCAGGTTACTTTCTGAAAAATTAATTTTTCAGGTTGATATAGTTAATTATACCCACCCCCCAACATTAAATGTATTCACAGTCTTGATAGTATTTGCACAGAAGACTGCATTAAAATATCAGAAGTCTTTTTAAGACCTGTTTTGCTGCTGAAACTTCTCAGTTCCACAGTTAGGCACTATGTGATTATAGTACTTTGTCATTTAATTACTCTTTGTTCCTTCTTTCCTTTGCTAATGTATTCTGTAACAAAGTACCTTATTATAAAGCTACGTTTGTTGTTTCTCTGTGTTACATTCAGATGGACCTCTAGCCTGATCCTAGATATTAAAAGTGATACTTGAGTCTTTGTTTTTGTCTTGTTCTGTTTTGCCATGAACAAGTTCATATGTTTAAGTTGGAGATAACTGGGACATCAAAATGTGTGTAAACAAAATGGTTACAAATGTTAACACTGGCTTACTGGATATGAATGGTTAATATGTATTATTAATCCCTTAATAGTTAGAAATTCAGTAAGATCAAAGTAACGTTTCTAAAAGATGTGGGATTTTTAAACTTTTTTGGTGTGTAGTTGTGGGATGTGAGTTTGGGACTCTTAAATTTGCACTTCTTGGGTTTTGGCAGGGAAGGGACTAATGGGTTAATAGGCTGCTTTAAATAATGATGCAGGTGTCACCTTGAAATAGCTCCTAATGAAAATATTGAATGGGCAGAACAATATATCCTTGTCCGCATTTATAATCAGAAAATGCCTGATGTTGGAGACCGTATTAATTAACGTGACCTTAAACATAAGTTTGACTTAAGTATTAGCGCACAAGTTGAAAGCCTAAAGGAAAAACAGATTGGCGACAGCTCACACTCCCACTGAAGACACATACTTAAAATGTCCACAGCTTTCTCATCCTGTTGGCTTCTCTGAATGCTTTAATTGTACTTCATGCTTCAAATCTATTGCTGATTTTTTTTTCTTCTTCTTCTTTATTCTCTTTCAGAAAGATGAGGTGTACCTCAACTTGGTGCTGGACTATGTTCCTGAAACAGTATACAGAGTTGCCAGACATTATAGTCGGGCCAAACAGACACTCCCTATGATTTATGTCAAGGTAGGTAATTGATAGATGTGGTTAGATGAAGAAGGATATTATAGGAATAGACTCTGTGGATACCTCTTTTCTGACATAACTAGTTTTCTGAAATTTTTAGGAGCGCATACATCTCGAGGCAAGGAAAAAAAAAAGAAAGGTGAAAATTATTATTTGCTATGGTGAAGGAAGAATAGAGGCGAGAGGCTTAAAGCAAGCACTCCCAATTTCTCACTTTACAAAAATCTTGGAATGGGTGGGGGAGACCAAGTGTGGGGGGAGTTTTGTTTGTTAAGCAATTTAGAGACTGACACCAGCCAGATTAACAGCTTCAGTTTCCTGAGATGATGAAGACGCAATAATACAAAGGTCAGGAACTGAAAGAGGATGTCAGGAAGAATAGTGTTCTCTTATCTATTATCTACCCCCTTTCCTGGCATATGAGTAAGAGTTCATGCGCTTCTGTTGTGGGCATGAAAGGCATATTTTTGTCCCCTTCCCTGCACTTGGAGCTCAGTGGCTCTTGTCTTGAAGAGCTACATGGGGTAAGACATTTGTATGCACATTGTAGCCTCAAAACCTCACTTAAGTTGTCTGCATCTTTTGTCCTCTGTTACAAAGTGGTTACAATGAATAAAATTTCATTTTTTTGCCAAACATGGGACCCATCTAGGTCTCGTAGTTCCATTTCATATACTGTGACCACAGTCTACATGCTAGTGAATGATCATGTTTTCACGTGGCATTAACTTGTTAACATGGCATGCAGGTAACATTAAATGGAAATTAGCAACAAATATCCCTGATTYGTATTGATTTCTTTAAAAGTGTAATGCTTTAACATGAGGATGGGCTTAAGGAAAAAAACTTCAATTTGATTGAAAGAAGATGAAAGCTACAAAGATGAAAATTACAAATAGTAATTAATCCAATAACAAAGTGTTGTGCCATAACTGTATATGCATGAATTGTAAATGGCATGTCTCCACAATAGCCAGCACTGGTGCCTGTTTCTAAGAAAGCACAGAATCTTATCATCCAGCGGTAAGAATTTCTACTGCAAGGTCACTCTGKTTGGTCTGTTGGTGGAACAGCGTGTCTTCAGGTTATATGCTCCCCAAAATTTTTTAGCTTAGCTGTTGAGAAATTGTTTATATATCTTTTGTCAGTACTCTTGCCCTAATTGTTCTTCATTATGGGGACTTGGGAAAAAATTGTCCTTACTTACTTTTGAGAGAAAATTCTGCTTCATCTCTTTCATCTTGCTGGATACTTGGGACTTCCYATTCCAGGTAGCCTGGAAGGCTGTTCTTATTTTTCTGGCAAGGCAAGCCTTTCTCATAATCCTGTATTTAAAAAGATCATGTTACCTTGATGTCATTAAAGCTTTTGCAATTTTCCAGGTATCTTGGCTACATAAAGGTCAGATCGTACCTATTTGTTCACTTCTGATTGATACCTAGGCAGGAAGAGAGCTGCTGCTCTTCCCTGGGTAACAAAGAAACTGTTAAAGAAGTGCAAGGAAGCTTTTCTAGTAATCTTTTTGTTAATTTTTATTTGTAACTTTCTAACATGCTGTAAGAAATTCTTGGAAATTTTGGGTTTGCTGTGTGGAGATGAAAGGCATACTTTCTAAATCCCACATGTGTTGACTTGACTTCTCAAGTTAGAGCAATCTTTTGGATTATTTTGCAATACACTTGCACAATACGTACTTAACATGTCTAGGACAGGCAATTCAGAAAACATGTTTGTTTGCTTTTCTTTGTGCAGAGTTGTGGTTTTGAGAAACAAATATGAAAACTAAAGACCTAGAGCCAAAACTCAGGCGATTCTCTTCCCGCTCCTACCTTCCCCACCAAACAAACAACAAAAAACAAGGGAGGGAGGAGTGCAAGACAAGGATAGTGGTGAAAGTGAGGCAAACATGACCTGATAGCAATATCTRGCAATTACACCCGGTTTTACAGACCATTAAAGGTGAACTGTGGAGAATGAGCTTAGAAAAGGAGAGCGTGGAGTTGCAACTCCAGTACAATGTCCTGCCTGTAACTTGTTGTTTTTTGGTGGTTTTTTTTTTTTGTTTTCTTTTTTGTTTGTTTGGTTGGTTTTTTTTTTAAATGGAACCTGGGGAGAGAGACAATGAAGATAACAACCTGGCAGCCTGTTGTCAACCTTGAAACAGGGCTTCCCATGCCTTTATGACTGTTTATGCTATACAGTCCTAATTGTGTCCAGCAGCTCTTTATTCTCCATAGCCAAAAAAGTGTGTAGCTCCACCAGCTGGACATCCCCCCCTTGCCCTGTAATCTTGCCCCGTGAAGCTCTTGGCTTCATAACACCTCCCCTTGCTGTATTCCTCCTTGCTAAGGGGCYGGTTAGCCTTGGATAGGGGGCAGAGCAAACCCTCTCTCAGCATCCTCGTTTGGTGTGCCTTGCGTAAAATTATCCTGAACAGTTGTCTTTATCTGCCCTCTCTTTTTGCCCGGAGATTTGAAATTAAAATGAGTCTGTCCCCTCACCAAGAGAAACTGGGAGATTCACTGGAATGACAGGCTGAGACACTACCATAGTCCTTGGGCAACACTTAATACATTGTTAATAACTTCATCGACTAAAGGGTTTTCTTTGTTGGGTTTTTTTTTTTATTCCCCCCTTCCATAACCTGGAATACTTCATTTTTATGAAGAGACTGATTTATAAAGCAAACTGAAACACGTTTATTTTGTGTATGTTTTTTATGACTACCCTTATTTATAAACGATGGAAAGCTGGCACAATTTTTTTTTTGAATTGTGCTCARTTTTGGAAGGAGAAATGAACAAATTTGAACTGCATGTGTGGGTATGTAGCAAAGGGCGGTGAGGAAGGTATGCGAATACCTTGCCCATCTTCATAGCCCTGATATGCATTCAGTAGGGTCCTTCTTGAGTGATTTTGTTTTTCTTCTAAWAAGAGTTTGTGCTAAATTAATTGTTTACCCTGTTTTGACTGGGAAAGCATGCCTTATGCAATGTTTCTGTGTTCCAGTTGTACATGTATCAGCTGTTCCGGAGTTTAGCCTATATCCATTCCTTTGGGATCTGCCACCGGGATATAAAACCACAGAACCTCTTGCTGGACCCTGATACAGCCGTTCTAAAACTCTGCGACTTCGGAAGGTAAGYGTGAAAGCTTATGTGAAAGCTTACGTGAAGCTCTGAAGCCTGGTGAACAGAGCTTGCTTCAAAATGAACCTGGGTGCAATTTTGCAGAGAAACCCTCTGTGTTCCTCTGAAGGTCTTAATTTGTAGTTTTGAAACTAGAAATTAATATGGAGGGAATTAAAATTCAAGGCTGTTATTTGTGCAGGTAGTCAAAAAAATAAAATAAATATGCTGTTGCATAGGGAAAATACTGTGCCAAGGAAAAATACAACCGAATATTAGGGTGAAATGTGTTTGGGGAAGAGAGGACAGGCGCAGTGGTATAGTAACCTGAAAAGGCTAACGTTACACTTTAGTCTACTTGTATGTACACCAAGTTATTTAATATTTCAAATACTGTAGAGGCTCAAGATCAGAAGCAACACGTCTAATTGAAGCTCTTAGATAGTGGATGTCTATATCCTAGGTTCCAATGGCACATTTATTTCCAGTATCCATTCAAGTGAATCACCTTTAGAGTCCAGCCCTCATCTTAGAACTGAGACAGAAATTCTGGGAATCCACACTGAGACAGGAGACAGATTTCTCTCTAGGAAAGTTCAGTCTTTAGATTGTGCTGTAACTTTGCAGACTAAAATAGTTAGGGCATATGTGCGAGGGGTCACCGAAGCTGCTGTTGCTAAATTCGCTTGCCCAAAGTGAGTGGGAATGTCAGATGATGGTTATTCAAGCAGTGCATCGTCATGCCTGGTGGCTTGGGAATCTCCTCCTCAGCTYTGCCTCACTGGTGTTGGAGCAAAATAGGAGTCGCACTGAAACTCGAAAGTAACAATGCATAAAAGGGTGGTAATTCCTCTGTGTTAACAGTGGGAATTTGTTAATTGTAGTTTCTATACAGGAAACAGAAAACTGAGACTTTTTAAAACAGGCTAAATGGGTGGTTGGAGTCCTTCCCTGAAGGCTGACAGGAGTGTCTGGAAGGCTGGACGTTGGATTTGGCTGGCTTGACGCTCAGCTGGGTTTGGTGCTACGTAGTTGAATGTCGTATTTCTAAAAGGGCAGTTTTGTCTGCCAGCTTCTTTCCATCTAACGCTTGGTGTTAATTAAGAAAGAAGTATATTATGTTCAAAGACTCATGTTCCAAAAGTAATGCGCTCTCGTGTTCCTYCTTCTTAGATGCTTCCAAAGGTAGTGGTTACTGTAGGTTAGATCCTTTGTGGCTGATCTCTTGCAGTATAAATGAAGCCTTCATGTTAATCATGGACCATTAACATGTGACTACACTGGCAAAGTTTTTTTTCCTTTGTCTCCTCATACCCCTTTTCCCTCATACCACACTCCCTTAAACAGCAAAGAGCCAGAATATTCTGATGGAAGTTTTT
>JASVER010000050.1:3872935-4032126 GCA_030449065.1 Oceanodroma leucorhoa | reverse complement strand
CCAACAACAAACAAACAAAAAACCCAAACCCAAAAAACAGGGCAGGGTGGGAGGAACCAACAGCAAAAAAAACCTGTCAGTTCTGGTGAGTATCCAGAGCATTTGAACCTTAAAAGGTAACTATGTTTGAATGAACAGTATTCTGTCCTCTTTTTCTTTGTAAACAAACCTTTGTACCTGACAAAAGACAACTGCCAGCCAAAAATCTGGCCCTATTTATCACCTAGATTGTAGTCAGAATTTCCTTTGCTGTGTCCAGTATAAGGTAGCTGCTTGATGGATTGGACTGATTTCACAGTAAATCATTGAGTCCGTGGCTTGCATCAGCTTAGAAGAACAYGGTACTTTAGCATTTACGATTTGGGGGTGGGTGAAGAGTGCCAAAGCTTAATGTTGGTCTGCACTGCAATATTGTAAAACTATTCATTACTGAAAGATTATTATTTTTTTTCCTTTCCAGTGCAAAACAGCTGGTTCGTGGAGAACCTAATGTCTCGTACATCTGCTCTCGGTACTACAGGGCACCAGAGTTGATCTTTGGAGCCACCGATTATACCTCCAGTATAGGTATGTACGTGTATTTGTTGAAATCTGTAGCCACTGCATGTGGTTTTATTCTGTAGTTAAGTGTGAAGGTTTCCAGATATCTTGGATATGGTCCCGAGACACAGAATTTTATTGTAAATGGTCAAGTACCACTTCTTAACGAAATACACAGCTTTTGTAGATGACTGCTGTGATTTCTATGCCTTTTGAGATTTCAGTGTCAATTGCATCGGGAAAGGGGCTTTTTTAATGTACGGGGGGGGAAATCTGGTTTCAAACAAAACATTTCCCAGCTCTCCAAGTAATTTTGCTATTTAGTTTAAAAGTAGGTATGAGACCTCAAGCCAAAAAAGCATTTGATGACAAAATAACTGTAAAGAAGGATTGTAGAAATACCAGCTACTGCATCTGATATGCTATGATTTAGACACAAATAATTCTGTCACTTACTTGGCTTTTAGTGAAGTGTTTTTAGTGGGAGAGAAARTGTGGCCTGATGATTGGCTTTAAACTCTCTTGACAGTTTTAATATATTGCATACAGTAGTCTTTCTGATTCAACTTACTCTGTTRACTTTTGCTGTCCTATAGTCATTAATTTTGAACATGAAGACGACTTCTTTCTAATACCTGACATGTAGCTGTGTCATGGAAACGTTAGGGAAGCTGGAGGTTTTGTCAGAGGGCAGGGAATAGCCGGATTTTCATACAGTGGAATCATAAAAATGAACAGGAATGTGTTGGCTGGTTATGGGTAACTTCTTCATTTTTTTTTTAGTCAAGATATTCCCTGGGCCCTTTCTGAAGGCTGGTGCTAGAGAGACAAGGTTTCGTTCTCAGGTTCCTCACCACAGTGCTAAGGTTTTACCTTGCTTATGGACTTGAGTCGCTTAGGCAAGGTTTAGTATGTTCAGAAGGATTTGGAGATCGTGATCAAGTCTTGGCAGAATATGTTTATAACCCGTTAAAGTGTGTTTAAAGTTAGTATGTTCTAACTAGTATTAAACTCATTGGCTGGCTGGCTCATTTCAACTCTAGTTCTTTGAAAATAGAAGTGTTCCCGAAGACTTAGCTGCTCTTGCTGATTTTTTTTCCATTAGTTATTCTTCAGTATGTATTATAGCAACACTCGCGTACCTCCCCTACTATAGAAAAAGAGGTAGAACCATAAGAAGTTTGGGGAAAGTAATGGCACAATAAAGATAAAAAGGCATAACTTAATGGTTGGCCACTGCCAAAAGTGGCAGCCCTAGCCCTGCTCTCTTGCCGCTGGATACCCTGGCTCTCATGGTTTRCTGTTTCATATGCCAATTTGGCTTCAATTGACAAGAGACTTTTATTTTGGTTAGGTTAACTTTCTGCTTCATTAGTGAGTTAAACCAACATTACTGTGTAGTCCGATAAGCAGCAGAGCTCAGGTAAAAGTAAAGTGGTGGGAGCTTGTGAGTGAGAAGAAGGCAGCTGATCCTGGTTGACACCTTTTTGCTGGCTGGGAGCTAGTAGATTGGCTCAGCTGCGTTATCAGAGTTCACTGAGACAACCTGTTTCAGAGGATAACTACATAAAACAAATATTCTAGGTGTCACCAGAAGAGACTGCTTTGTAGATAAGTCTGTGAAATGTCTCTTGCTCCAACTGTATAATGACTTTAATCTTGGACTTTTTGCASAACCTTTTTAAAGTTGCTCTTTCCTTTTTTGTTTTCTTTTCTGCTGGTGTCTAAAATAGTTCTAATAAATCAATCATTCTAAAGTGAGGACTCCATTTTCCACTTGCCAAAAACATCATTAATTTCAATCATTGTGGTTCAGACTTTCTCATGCCCCCCAAAAACCCCCACCTCCCCAAGCCCTTTATCTGAACAAATTTCTAAATGAAACTTGCGCAGGATAGCTTGAAAATGAAGTTCAGCAAATACTCCTTCCTTCCTTCCTACCCTTTCCTGTCTCCACTTCCTTCTCAACAAAATCTTCGCATTTGGGAGCTGGGAAGTAATAAAAGGCTTTTGCAAACTTACTTTGCAGGTTCCCAGTGTTCTGCAATACGTTAGAAATTCTAGSGGTTTAGTTTTGTGGTGATGCTGCTTCCAGTGGTGGTAAATACCATGGTATTCCCTAGTTCTTGCTAAATAGGCAGCAGCAGGGCTTAGAACTCTTCCCTATTTCATATAGGATTACTCATCCAAACTCAACCAGCAGCATTTGTATACCAACCAAAGGGCACAGATAGATTTCTTAAAAGAGAGGGAGAGGAAAGAGCATTTAATTATCAGTAATTTATCCATAAATCAAACTATAGGAAACCATGAGATGCTTCAGTATTGTAATACTGCATTTTAAACCTTTTTTTTTTTAAATGTGGACATGCTTGTGTTTTCTAGTTCTTGTTTTCTTCTGAATTATTAGCACAACAGTCTTTTCCTGCTATAGTCTTTTTCTCTATATAAGAATTCACATGGGGGCAGCGAGAGGTAACAAAAACTGAGCTTAAATGCGACGTAGGGATCTTCACTCTTCTGTTTAAATATGCTGTGTTAAAACCACATTAAAAATAAAATCAGAGAACAATATGAAGCCAAAAAGTAGAACTCTTTCGTACATTATCTGCGTTCAGCTGTTTTCCTGAGGTGTTTTGTTTGCTAACATTACGGCAAGGCTTATAACACGCTTCAATATAGTAATTATTGGAAGTATTTCTGAGCAAGAAGTGCTTTTTAAACCCAGGCAGTGACACTGTGGTGGCCCAAGACTGACAGTACAGCCAGCCTGCATCATGACCATTTCAATAGTTAGTCATCTTGTTTAGCACGGTAACCAGGAGTTGCATTAGGCTGTCTGGCTTTGTCTAGGTTGTCTTTTAACACATGAATTTGTCCTTGTGACGTTACTTGCTCTTCATTGTAGCAGAAACTAGAGTTGGTTCCAGAATGTGTCTTTTCATCCTGGATCTCATGTTAGGACTATAAACTGGCTTTTAACTTCTAGGGTCTTGATTATTTCATCAAAGCACATAACTTAAATTCTAACCCAAAAGGTCCCTTTAAAAATAACTCACAGCCAGGGGTAGTGTTTGTTGCACTTCTGCAAAGTACTGCATTACTGCTGTATATAAATATATGTGATAGTAAGAGTAGCATCAAAAACACATTTATTGCTGTTAATGCCTCTGTGTGTGTCAACCAGCAGACCTGGGACTATTATTAAAATAATGACCTGGGAAATGACCTATTCAAGTTTTTAAATAATCTCTGTTGCCAAACAGCTACAAATCCAGGCCCATAATAGCTCTGTTGTTTGCCTGCATTACAACTTTAAGGGATTTTTCAATGGTCAGGCACAAGCATTCATGTCACTTGGGTGCCCTCATAGCTTGTACAGTTTGGGCCTTCATGCACCTTTGACTATGAATTCTGCAAGTGTGTGCATGTCCCTAAGGCTTGCTGGGGATGGCTGGTAGTTTTGTTCCTGCAGCTGAGGTTTGGTTTTTTTGCAAACCAAGCCCTTCAGCTATCCCTTGACAGCGTCTTGGCCGAAGCTTTTTCCTTGCAGGTCTGTGTGTGTTACGCCATCCCAGAGCATGTTGCCGACATGCTGCTGGCTGCGCTGGTCATCTGGGTGCTGCTGCTTGCTGAAAAACCGTGGGATGGCTGCCCACATTCCCCTACAACGTCCTGGGACAAACATAGGCACTGGGGCAGGGGTGGGTGCAGGTGCTTCTGTTGCCATGTGATCCTCTTACATAGAAAGAAGCTGTGCAGTTAAGCTTTACCACCAGAACATGCATTTTTTTTTTTTTATTAGGTTAGGTGGTGAGGCAATGGAGAGCTCACCAGAACGTGGCGGTGCTTCTGGATAACCAGGGTCTGCGTTTTCTCCGTCACTGCGCTGGCAGGAATTGAGGGCGTTCCAGAAGGAACATTTATAGCCACTGGCAGGGAAAGATTGATCTGCGTGGCTGTATCGCTGGCTTCTCTTGGGGTGTCCAAAAATAAGTATCACAAAGTTATTCATTCATTTTCCTAGCAAGCACTAAGACAGAGAGAGAGAGAGAGTATTTCACCTCAGCAGTCTGGAGCAGAAGGTCCTCTGGAGGCGTGTGTAGTTGGGCTGTCTCAGAGTCTCCTGGGGAAGAACCATCACAAGGTGTGTCCCAAACCTGTTGCCAAACAGTGAAAAGTATTTGCCTCTGTATCTCGGATGGCACTTCCAATGCTGAAAATAAGCACAGGCATTAATTTACTGAAATAGTCTATCACTTGTCATTGTAGTTTCATCTCTTCGTTGCAGAAAAATAGAGATACCTGTGTTTAGCTTTCGTTCCAAGTACTGGAACAAGCATGGCTTTCCAAGCATTTCAGGTTTCAGTCTTATTCTGTCTTCATAATCTGTGGATCTGTGGTGGCTTGATGTGCAAAACTTGCACTGATGTAGCRTGTGTGCCCGTAATCCAGAATTTTGCTCTCGTTCTGACATCCCMAAAAGTGTTCCAAACAAGCAGCAATGAAAAACACTTTGTGCTCTGGCGTTTGGCAACTAGAAGCTGCTGATTTTATGACTTCCTAGGGCTGCTTTTCTGACTCCTGGTTTCTTCCCTGCTAGTTTGTTTCCAGAGTTTCCAGAGCAGCAACTTTGAGTCACCTCCAAGATGGAAGTAGTCCATCAAGATCAAGGGATAGTGGGGCAGAGATGAATAGATGAGGGGGGGGAAAAACGTAGAAAGGTAAATGTGCCCCATACAGTGTCAGATAAAGGAAAGTTCTTAATTTGTACTAAATGGATGGGAGCAGGCTCAACTTCTTTTTTTCTTCATGTCCTCCAAATAACAAGTTAGAGGAGCTGGAGTGTAATAGGAGTGGTGGTCATGCTGTGAAGAAGAGGGCCAGCTTCTCAGCTTGGAAAGGCAGAGTTTGAGATCACAAAACTGAAATTCGTGGGCAGGGTATTCTGTCACAGGCAGCTGACAGCTGGAAATGGCCATTGCCCACTTGTACARTTAAAGCTAGGGAGCGTATTTTGCAGGTTGTTCTGTTGGATGCCTCTTCCTGAACTAAAGAGAATTTTTCCTTTTCTTACCTTCTCTAATGCTGGAACGGCATTCAAAAGCAAGGGAATTTTCTTTCTTCTACTTAATAGCTTTCAGTACTTTCTCCTAAAATTTCACATTGTCCCAACTAGTTTGGTGTAAGGATGATTTGTTGACTTGATTCTTGTTTTCTGTTAAGGTTCTCTTTTACCTTGTTTATTAACTAGTTTAAAGCATGTGAATGATAGTCATATTTTGCCTTAATTAAATTGCACATACTAAAAAGTAGTAGTTCAGAAAATGCTTCCCCTTCCATGGGAGTGGGTAGTTACACCRCAAACTTACTCTGAAAGGTTATTAATCTATAATAGTTAGCTGTGACTGTGCTAAGGCAGAAAAGGGAAGGAGCTATCAAAACCAAGTATTAACTACCTTATCACTTCTCTTAAGTGACATGTCTTTAAATACAGAATTTAGTACATTGCTTACTTCAGGCTTGAGAAAACGTTACCATCCAAATTTGRAAGATAAATTTTTAAATGCCAGACTCAAAGGGAAAAAGAAAAAAGGCAAACTATCCTGTTAAAGTCGATGGCATAAATTCCATCAAGTTTCAGGAGAGCTGAAATTTCCCAGTTTCTTCCTCATTGTACATTGCTCACCAGAGTTGTATAAACACCTATGTAAATTGTGTCCCGGCTTGGAGCTGCTGAAGTTAGCCTCTGCTCTCTGGCGTTCCTTGAGGATGCTTCAGGGTTTGTTCACTTCCTTGCCCAGGGAACATTGCCCAAGTCCTAATTTGGAAGTCAGTGAAATTGCACTCCTGGAAAAAAAGTTGGGGATTTTGGAATGCCTGTAGCTTATTTCAGTGCGTGTTGAAAGGGTTGGCAAGTAAAATCAAGGAAAACTAAATAGACTCTTAAGAAGGCATTAAATCACCCGATTTGGAAGATTTCGTTGCACGAGGACGTTGCACGTTGTAGGTTTCCGATGGATTTGTATTTTTGATGGATTAAACCCATCATGGATACAGCAAGTATTCCTCAGACTTTCCCAGCTATTTCCTTATGACCTACATCCTTTCTTTTTCTCCTCCCTCCCCCTGCGATGCCCTCAGCTTTCTCATGTACCCTCTGCTGCTGCTCTTTGGCCTTCTTGCTGGAGCGAGGACCTGCACGTGCTTCGACTTGTTTGCAGCGGCAGTTTCGCGGGGTGGGGGCAAGCCTGGTGCATCCCGCAGGGACTGAGCCCTCCTCTCCTCAGCAGCAACACTGATGCGTGCTCTCCCCACTGTTTTTACAAAACTTCTGCAGTGGATCCGAGACTTCTGACTTTCAGACTTGTCTAAAATTGGCTGGTGGAGTGCGAAGGCATTTAGGGAGACTGGGAAAGGATAAAACAACACAAAGCCGACTTCGTGGAGCAGCCAGACCAGAAGGTTATTTGAAACAGTTTTTAAAAAGCCACAGTCTAATTTGAAAAAAATCAYGCTAGCGTAGTTTCAAAATTTTAAAAGGAAATGAGTTGTGAATGCTGACTTAGTCTCATGTCAGCTTTGGGTTTGTGTATGTTCTGTTAAATACTTTTCCTCCCCTTATACTGTTTCTTTTTCAGTGCAAAATAAGGATTGAATTTGTAAATAATGATTATATCTTTGCAAAACAAGTGGTACCCCATACTTAGTGTAAAGGACTTTGCTTTTTCAAAACCCTTTAAGGTGCCTTTAAATAGACTTTTAAGTTACAGTACTCTGACTGCTTAGTACATTTCATCTGTTTGTTTCTTCAGTACTTCTGAAGGAATCTACGCTATCTGTTGAACTGTTGTGTAATTTCCTATAAACCCAGTATGCATGGGATGACATAAAAAGTGATTCTTTGCATCATCTTTTTGTTGTATGTGTTGGTCCAACAGCAGGAGCTATCAGAGAGAGACGTTGTTTAGCAGTCGGATGCAATTAAATGTTCTTTACGTGATGCCGCCTTCATTTGTTGTCCAAAAGAGATCTTAACACCTTGGTGGCCATATCAGCTTTTATTAAATATGACTGAAAGATCAAAAAGCGTAATCTGGTTTGTTTGCTTGTTGGAATTCAAGATTCAAACTTCAGATTATTGCTGGTTGCTGTTTGTATTGTAAGTAGTTASTTTTTTAGGATAAACCCTGATGCGACGTTTGTACTGAGGCATTATGTAAAAATGCATCCATTCGACTTAGAGGTGAATGATTTTGCAAGCTGCAGTAATGAGCAGTGCTTTTTGTTTACTGTATGTTACAATTGAAYCATCTCTTTCTTGAGAATGGGGGGAAGTATTTTTGCATAGCCCCTCTCTCTTCCATTTAGAAATGGGGGAAGGAAAAGTCTGTTCTAACTCGCAGATTCTTTGGTTATCAATCTTGAATTCCTGAAAGGGTTTTGTTCTTTTTTAAAATTATTTTTTGCATCASTCTCTAGTGGTTGTGACAGAGTGATAATAGACTGTTTCGAGAACTGTCAGAGATGTTTTCCTTACACAGACCTTTAGCCATAACTGACAGTGTTGTGTGTATCCTGCTTTCCAATGGCATAGTTTAAATACATTAGGGGAATAAGGATCTCTGTCATAGCGTGGGTTATCTCAGGTTGGAACGGGCCTCAGGAGGTAAATTCTGTGGGTTTTGAGTTSTGGAGGCGCTACTGTCGTTTCGCGGGGGAAGCTTAGCTCATAAAAATAGGTGAGAGTTCAAAGAAAGACGGGTGGAGGGGGACTGGTTTTGTTTTTTCCCTTTTGGGGCATTACAGTATTTTAGGCTTTACAAATCTTCCATTACTGATTGCTTGTTTGAGGGTAGATTTTAGTGTAAGGTTTCAGCTATACATGAAACGAATTATGACTTTCTAGAAAACCTTACAGTCAATCTTTTTTTTTTTTTTTTTTTTGAGAAAGTTACCTCTGCATCTAGGTGTAATACTTTTAGTGTGTTAAGCAGCTTAAACTTCAGTATTTGGTGTGCAGTTACAGCAAATTCTCACAAACGTCTACTAGGCAGTGTTTACTGCATTTGCTTAGTTAGATTTTTTTCATTCCAATTCACTATGTTTCAAAAATAAAATGCTATATTCTGTAGTACACTTAGATACATTCTTAAGTTGCTGTTGTAGTGTTGCATTGTCTTATTTATATGTAAGAAGATATACGTGTAATAGCTTATGAGCATTTTCTTCATGTAGAGGAGTAGCTGCTAGTGACTACTTGTGGCTTTTGGTATATGTATGAAAATTAGTTGATGGCTTCTTCGATGGATGCTATTGACCTGACCTATGACTTGCAGTTCTGTTGTCCAGCCAAGTTCACAAATGGAATCGGGATAAAGATGAGGTCTTGATGTGACTGAGTTAGAGAGGCTGTCTCCCAGATCCTTTAATCATCACGTACTGCAGGATACAAGTAATACTTGCAGTACTGGTTCATCTGCTAGTGTATAYATGCTTTCAATATATGGATGAAATATTGAGTCTATTCAACATTCAGAAACCATAAAAACATCAGCCGTTGCGGTAGGTGATACCTATGTATAGTTCATGATCAATGTGATTTAAAAACAATACAGGGTTGGGGGAAATTATTAATTTTCAGATGGCAAATGTTCTCAGGTCTTTTCCCTACATGTRTAAGTTTTAATGTCAATATATTATGGCGTTTAACATTATTTTCCAGTTCTCATTGTCTCATGGTTTGACTTCTAAGACTGTCTGCCCACCATTGCTTTATGCCAGGTATCTGTGTTTTCTTTAGCTGTGTTGTATACAGTATTAAATATGGCAAAGAAGAAAGTAAGTAGCTTAAAACTGCTGGKTTTATGTAGATGGCCTAATATGTACCTTTTACTGATACCTTTCTCTGTCCTCCACTTTCCCCTTTTTAGATGTGTGGTCAGCAGGCTGTGTATTGGCTGAACTGTTACTAGGACAACCAATCTTTCCAGGTGACAGTGGTGTGGATCAGTTGGTGGAAATAATCAAGGTATGGAATTTTAAGTGGTTTTTTTGACTGCATTATTSCTTGGGAATCAGCATGAAAACGTGCATTGTTATAACCTTGTTGACATATATATTCTGTCACCATTGTACAGGGTCTTGCATGTAAACTGTGTTTATAAAACACTTATCGTGCTTTTTTGAGAACTTTATGATCTTTATGCCCCTCTTGCAGTCATGCATAATGATATATCATCTTTTAATTATATAGGGTTTTTTCCCCTCTTAAAGGATTGCACTTTTGGTGTGCTTGGAAATAGTGTTTACATACTGAGCCAGTATTTATTAATGTGTGATTCTCATCTTTAAGAATCTGGCGCTTTTTCCTTTGTTGCATGCAATTAGTACTTGGCATTGAAAACAGTGTTATTAAATTTCCTGGTGCCAGATTCTTCACATATGTAGCCTTCTTCTCTTCTTCCTTCCTTCCAACTCTTTGAGGTGAAAGGTGAGAAAGGGCACTCCTTTTTGCAGATGGAGAATCAGGAAATGTAGGGCAAAGATACCTTCCACCTGAAGAGTCTTGTTTTTCAAGTGAAAAAGACCGAATGTTTCAGAATACATAGCATTTATATATCACTTATGTTGCAACACATCTTGATTGATTTCATTTGGTAAGCTGTGAATGTTCTGTGATTCTCAAAACTAGAGGCATGAAGAATAATTCATAGTTTAAAAGATTGGTGTCTGACTTCCCAGCACCCTAGTCTCCCACACCTCCTTCAACTTCTGCAATGCAGGAAGCAAGATTTCTAGAGAGTGCAGTAGATTTTTCCTCTGAATCTATACTACGCACTTAATAAGATGGGAGCATTACAGAGGATAAGATGTGTGCACATGCTGTTTTGGCTTTATTGATTTCATCACCACAAGAGGACTGTATTAAGAGAATTTCCTCCTTGGTTTTGCCACTTAACTGCTACCTTGATACATGTATATTTGTGTGGCATGCATGTGAAAACCCCCTCAAAACCAAAATGCGTGGGTGGAAGAGTAGAACTTCCTACTTGCATCTTTGTTGTTCACTAGAAGAGCTACTGGTGTCTTTGTCCCTGTCCTAACAGAGTGTATGACACCAGCCAACACCAASTTGTCGCTCTCTTGCGTGGAGGACGTGGGCTGGTGAGGCTCAGTGTTTCTGTGCCCTGCTCTGTGGTCTCAATGGGGTGTGCTCTGGCCTTTATAGGCTCTCGCCACGTCTCCTCTAGCCTTTGACCATGTAAACCTAGCTTCTRTTACAGTGGGTTTCTGTCTGTCCTGCTGGAAATCCTCCACTCCTTTCCTCTGGAGGCTCCATGTCTTGCACCTACTTCTCCTACGACTTTCTTGGTTTCTTATTATTTTTGCCCAGTGTATTTCAAGCTCAGCATGTCCAAGTCGGGTCAGTTTAAATAAGAAACACCAGTGGAAAAGTAGAGTTGCTGTCAGAATTAGGGCTGATGATGGCACAAGTTTTTTCCCTTTTGAGAAGTGTCTTGGAGCGCTGCGCTGTTTTCTGCTACACTGCTTTTGTGAGGTGTGAAGTGGTCCCTGAGACCACTTCAGGTGGCCAGGGTTGCTCAGGAGTTTGTGCAATAACCTGTGGCGTTTGCCTTCCAACGTTTTCAAAAGGTCCTGTTTTGTTTCTTCATTAATTTCTGCAATCCTGAGAAACTGTATCTAATGAGTTTTTGTAAATACAACTGTTTATATCACGGTGACAGTTCTATAAGTCCTTCTGTGGCTCAGTCAGAMATCTGAGAGTAGAAGGGCCTTATCAGCAAAACCATAGTGCTCTCCCTTACCATTGCTTTAACTTTCACGATGYGGAAGTAAAATAATCAGGAAATAGATGTCCTCTCATTATTGACACGCTTGCCAAGCAGAGATTGTGGTTTGGTTGAAAGTTTGTGAGAAGCTGTTATCAGTTGGGCCTTTCCAGTTCTGCAGTATTGGAAGTAAACATCTGTGAACTAATAATTTTATAGCACGTATGTGCTCTGATTGTGATGATTCTGCTTTGTCTACACTTGAGTTAAGTTGTATTGAAGCAGAGGAGTACTTTAATAAAATTGCTGATAGCCTGTATACCATCTGTGGTTTCTTCAAATGCCACTTCCATGAGTGGTGTGATAACTTTTTATTGACCAATTCATAGCTGTATACGTAGTACTGGCAAACTACTGTTATTTCTCATGACAGCTGAAGGAGTATCCAGTGTAAAGGCTTGAACTTCAGTAAGTTACAGCTTGAGATATGATTTTCGCCTCTGCAGAAACAAATTTCTAAATCATTTCTTTAAATGTAGGAAGGGGAATACTGAATGATCATCCACACCTGTGTTGTGTTGGGGTTTTCTCCTGTTAAGTATGTAGCCCCCTATGCGTAGAAGTTAAGTGAAACAACTTAAATGTAGGGATAACTCAATTTTGTAATAAGCCTGGTCTCTTCAATTAAAAGGTTACAGTACTGAGACACTATGTTTTAGGAAAGTCTGAGAGAACAAATGCTGTAAATCTTACAGTAGTAGTCACAAAAAAGTATGTTCACTGAATCGTTAAGGAAGTATGATGGAAAATGTGAGGCCAAATGGGTGAGTGCCATGAATATTTTTCTGCATGTGTATTTGTTCCTGAGGCAGCATATATTCTCAAGGCAACATCAGAAGAGACAATGAGTGCAAACTGCAGGAGTAGACTGTTTTTCAATGCCCTTGTCTACCAAATCTTGTGTTGTGCAGTTTTGTATAAACCATTCAGAAAAGCCCTGTCAGAAAGCTAAGGAGAGAATACAGAGGGAGTTACAATKGAGAATATTGCATTCAAAATCAACAGCTGTGAGAAATTGTCTAGGAAAGTGCATGAACTGGGCAATGAGGTGTTTCCATTGTAATGCCATACCCACCAACAAGTATTTCTCATAGTGGGCTTGGAGGGAGAACAGTGCGTTTACCTCAAATTTCAAGTAATTTTTCCTCACCTTTTGAGAAYGAGGAAAAAGTAGAAAATGAGGTCCTCAATTTTCTATTCTGCCAGCTGTTGGCAGGGATCTGTCCTACCTACTATGTATCCCTTAAAAGTGACCAATAATCAAATTGAGCAAWTTTGTTTTTCAAATCTGCAAAGAAGTCATGAAACATTCTGCTCTTCTCCACTCCCAGCATGATACTTAAATTCGACTTGGATTTGGAAGGTTAGCATAAAAACTGAAACCTGTGTTTATTGAGTGAACTTGGGTTCTTCAGCCTCAATACAGCTGAGGACATATGCAATTCTGCAGCATAAAAGTTACCAGGAATGTTAAGTCTTGGGCACAACATGTAAAACATTAGGTTGTATAAGATTCCATTTAGAATAGGATTCATTTAAAAAAATATTTTTACAGATGGTGTCCACCTCTTCTATTTGCTGCCATAGAATACTACTATTTAAAGCTTTCATTGTAGCACAGACTTGTTTTAATGCTAACTGGCTGTAGGAGAAGCAGAGCTGTGGGGTCTGCCAGTTGTAGAACGGCAGTGAACTTTGTAAAGGGTGCAGGTTTGGACCTGTGAGCTGCTGTTTGACTGTCTTGGAGTCATGCTTTTCAGATACCTTCCTTGRAACTGTATGTCTGAAACTTAGGGGCAGAGAAAATGGAGTATTTTAAACTCCCAAAAAGGGCTATAGTAAAAAAATATTTATCCACACATTTGGAAATGCATCTTTCCTACCTTAAATTTACTTGATTCCACTGCAAGAGAGGTCAGCTTAGCAACTTTTCTGCTGGTTCCTGTCAATTCAGGATGACTGAGTCACAGTCACTCTTGTAGCATTTTCTGAGCCAAGATAAATTTTTCAGTTGTCTCTTCAGTTGCTTACTCAGCTTTGATTATTCAAAGTTCATTTCACAACACAGCAATTGAATGCTACACCTGGGTGTGAAGTTTCTGCATTAGGCTGGAGAATGACTTCAAAATGCCATCACATTAAACTAGTCCTCCCTTCTCATGTAGTTCTTGATGACATCCCCTCTGTAGCTGTGTTCATGAGGATGGAATTCCTGTGATATGTCAGTCTGGCACGGCTTGTCCTTCCTGCAGGCTGCATGACCAACATCCTCAGTCCCTTGCTGCATCAGAAGCATTTTTGGCTTTTGTCAGATTTTGATTCACTTTCAGCAGTCTTCATGTAGTTTTGTTTCAAGTAGTCTTGCAAGATCTTCTCCTTCCAGTTGCACTTGGAGTTTCTCCAGTCCTATTGCATATTTGCAAATTGCTCTGAAAAACTGTGCCCCTCTAGAACCACAGCATCACGTTCGTGTGAATGAAAAGACGGTCCTCTTTTTAGCTTCTTTTTCTCTTGTTCCTATTTCTTTAAAGATGTTCTTTCCAGATGTTCTCAATCTGGCTAGGGGAGAGAGATCTCTGACTATTYACCCCTGACAAAATGATATTCGATATGGGAAATACTGTCTTGGAGCTCCATCTGAAGAAATAATTTAACCCAAGTACATTCTTCTTGAATRCTTACACTATTACAGGAGAGAAATCATGTGCTGTGCTTAAAAAGTTTGATCTTGGATGGTGACTCTTCCTCCTTATTTTTAGCTCTTGCTAGCTGTTCCAAATGTTAGGTTATCCCATCGGTGGGAATACCTCAAGTGGGTAACCCGATATATTCATTAAAATTCATGCCCCTACTGGCTTTTGAGTGACATCTCCTTCAGAAATGTGCTCAGTTTCTGAAGCAGGCACAGTGGTCGCGTAAAGAAATTACACATGAGCAAGCATTACGCCTCAGAGAGCAGTCATAGGGCCTGTCCCTGATGGTAGRGTGAACCCCCCCTCCTTCCAGCAGCCCAGGGGGATTGCAGTTGCTACCTCCCTATTTAAAATCYGCTGTGCAAGTGGGATACCACCGAATACAGCTCAAAAGGAGGAGCTTTCAGACCACAAGAGGGATTTTTTTTTTTGTGTGATACAATCAGGGCAGACTCCTCCATAAATCCTGGYGTTCACGGCTTGCAATGCAGCAGCGGTGTCTGCAGGACTGCCATGCCCCCTGCAAAAGCCTGCAAGGTGGGGGATCCCTGCCTCCCCCCCCAGCTCTGCAGCGCCCTGAAACCAGCAAGGGAAAACTGGCTGGGGTATCCCCCCCTAAACTAAAACATCTTCAACCACACTTCCCGCAGACAGTGGTTACTCTTTATTCCCCTTGCAAAAACGGAACCTCGGAAGTGTAATGGTTTTTATTTCTAAGATAATWATTATCTTCTGAGAGGTTCTGTTTAGTACCTTCCCCCTACTCCCCGCAAAAATGGAAAAAAAAAAAAAAAAATCTCTGTCAGGAGAATGAAGCAGCAATAATTGTCTGAGCAGCCCTGGGACATGGGGAGGACAGCATCTGCCAATCTGCCTTGCATTCTCTTTACCAGAAATATTTTTTCCATATGCTGCAATCTAGAGTATGAGATGCATCAACTAACTTGTGAAAACTGTAGGCAAGGCTTGTGGGGGCGGGTTTTTGTTTGTTTTGGGTTTTTTGGTTCCTCCTGGACTGTGTGATTATGCCTTGCATCAAAACTGGCATTTTGTGGTAATTTAGGAGAAATAATAAAATCTGCTTCCCATAGTTCTCTGGGTTAGGAATGAGGCAAGGGGAAAAAATGTATTAAGACAAGCTCTATACTATCAGGAATCCTATCCAAGTGTAACTTTTTCGTCTCTGACAGTTTTACTGAGCCGAATGCTAAGTATAGACTGCAATTATAATATATGGCTCATGCTCAAATGTGAAGGTTCTATTTTGGGCTCAGTTTTTGAAATAAAATAAACCAGTCGCAGTAGTTAATGGGGAGAGAGGAGCCGTCTCTTCTGGGAGAATAAGCAGTAGGAGAGTGTGTTACTTTTTATTGGATGTGGTCCTGTGCTGAGGACCTGCACCTGACACAGGCTTTCCACATGGGTCGTCTCTCCTTGCCCCTAAGGGAAGTCTCCTGGCATTTTTTTCTGATGTCCCCCCACATCACAACTTGGCTGCTCCTGTGCCTCATGTAATTTGTCACTTCCAGTGCTTGCAGGCAAGAAAATTGACGAGCAATTATATTCATGTCAGCAGTGACAATGGGTTTCTTCCTATTCCTGATGTATAGCTGCTCTCAGGTTTGCAAATAGAAGAAATCTCTATATTTACTTGGCTTTCATTTGGTTTGACAGGAGTGTGTTTTTGAAAGAAAGTATATATAAAATGGGTAAGCTTATTTTATTTTCTACCACAGACCTCTTGAAGTATTATTTCAAAGCTGACCCATGTTTACTGCTTGAGATGCCTGCACTGTGAATTTTTTAAATAACTATTTGGCACACCTCTCACAACTTTCTGAAGAGGTGCAGACATGTTTGCAGAAACATTAATTATGCCATCTGGTAAGCCATACACACCAGACTTTCTGGAGCACGTTTCCTCGTAAACTTGCACGGTTTTCCCAGGGAAGGCACTATACTGCTGTAACCATGGCTTTCTAGAGGTTTCTGATTTAAATAACCACCTTCTCCCCTCTCTAGTTGAGTCATTACTAGCCGGAGCTTCTGAACCCTCGGTGTCCCTGTGCTCTTAACTGATTTTTACATTTTGGCAAAGGTTTAGCAGTACCACTGGTTGTCGGAAAGGGCCTCTGTTCCACTGGGGTTTGTTGAGACCCTTGCAGTTTTCTCTTCCTCTGGTGTTGCAGCAGTGTGGGTCTGGTCTCATAAATAACTCTGCGCAGTTTTGCACCGTGAAGCCAGGTGTGGATAGCAGCTGTCAGTATTGGGGTGTAACTAAGATGTCTTTTGGAGATGAATATCATCCATCTTTTTCTCCTATGAAAATTCGATTGCAAGGACATAAAATGAAGATCTTTATGCTATTTGTAATCAAATGCAGGACTTATTCCAGGTTCAGAAATCTCTTCCTCATGTTTGTTAAGGATGACATTATCGGGAGCCTGTAGCTTTTCTTTAATTGCTTGAGATATGTACCATTACCCTACCTTCACAAACCATGTTCCTGGAATAAAATATCTGACTTCTCAGCAAGTACTACTTCTCAGCAAGCAACTACTAATTCTGTAGTTAATCTTAGTAGATAATGTTTCTTCTGATTTATTTTTATTTAAGAGATGATGATGACAGTAGGGAATGAAGAGCAAGACCAATTGACCTGTTGTCTTCACTTGCAGGAAGGTTTCACGTAGACCCCTTCATTCATTCAAAAGCTTAATCTTCATTCCAGATACAGTTGATTCCATCAGACAACTACATTTTTATTATTTTAGTATTTACTCTGATTTGGTTCTCTTAAAAAAAAAAAAAAAAAAAAAGCCCAATAAAAAAAAAATCAACTTTTTCCTTAACAATATCACCTTTCGTAAGACTGTCCACAAGAAATAGAATAGTATGTGCTAATGTGCATAGACCTGAATAATTCAGTATTGGACCCTTTGCAAGGTCAGGGGGGATCTTATCAGTGTATGGAAGTATCTGAAGGGAAGGTGCAAAGAAGAGGGAACCAGGCTCTTTTCTGTGGCATCCCGTGACAAGAGGTGATGGGCACAAATGAAAACATGTGAAATTCAGTCTGAGCACAAGAAAACATCTTTTATTGTGAGGGTGGTCAAACGCTGGAACATGTTGTCCAGAGAGGTTGTGGAGTTTCCATCCTTGCAGATAGTCAGAAGCTGTCTGGACATGGTCTTGGGCAACCAGCTCTTGCTGGCCCTGCTTGAGCCGGGTTGGACCAGATGACCTCCAGATGTCCCTTCCAACCTCAACCGTCCTGTGAAACCTCTCTCCAAGGAACGTCTGCTCCATAGTATTTTCAGAGTTGGTATAGCAAAAGCAGCTGTTTCATGGAGTAACTCTGCCAAAAATGTGCAAAGTAATTTATGGTTCTCCTTTGCATTTCAAAGGAAAGAGCAGTCACATATGTGACTTTTTTGAAAGAAGAAATTTGCCCAATTTTTGCAATAGCTTGAATGATTGTTGTTACTCACCAAGATTACTCAAATGTATTCCTAATATATGAAAACTCAGTGTGAATCAGTGAGGTACAATTTCAAAATCATGTAGCAAACAGTGTTGGTGCATTGGGGGGCGGGGAGAGGTCCACTACAAGCCCTCTTCCAGGTATGTCAAGTACCGCTACAGTTCTATAGCTTATCACTTTATTATCACTTTATTCATCCCACATTCTTCTGGATTGTGATTTGAATTTGAAACGGTTTTTAAAACTTCCATTCTTCTTCCTATCTGATTTCCTTTCCTCTTCTTGGGTTTGGTGGTGAGGTTTTTTGGTTGTCTTTTTTTTGGGGGGGGTGTTTGAGTGTGCTTTCCCCCCCACCCCCCCAATCTGCCTTCAGTACAAACTGAAAGCACAATCTGGTTTTATAATCCAGAGAGAACAAAGTAAATACATGGAGTGGCTAATATAAGTCACTTTTCCTTTTGTACAGTTATTTTGTGTGTCAAAGGCTGCGATGTAACTGAAAGGTCAGGCAATCCCTTCTTTCAGCTGGCATGATCCCTCTTCAGTACCTTCTTTTCTAAGCATTCATGAGAACTTAAGCAGTGTTGCTTAGATGACTGTGCTTGAGCTTAGGAGTTGCTCCCTCCCATCATCTGGAGTTACAGCTGTGGTTTTAGTGAAATGTATGAATAGACATAGTCCATGGGTCCTTCCATGAAAATTGCCCTTGCCTATCTAATCTGAATTAGATAATCTAACCTGGTCGACAGCCGGCTGACCATGAGCCGGCAGTGTGCCCAGGTGGCCAAGAAGGCCAACGGCATCCTGGCCTGTGTCAGGAATAGTGTGGCCAGCAGGAGCAGGGAGGTGATCGTGCCCCTGTACTCGGCACTGGTGAGGCCGCACCTCGAATCCTGTGTTCAGTTTTGGGCCCCTCACTACAAGAAGGACATTGAGGTGCTGGAGTGTGTCCAGAGAAGGGCGACGAGGCTGGTGAAGGGTCTGGAGAACAGGTCTTATGAGGAGCGGCTGAGGGAGCTGGGGTTGTTTAGCCTGGAGAAGAGGAGGCTGAGGGGAGACCTTATCGCTCTCTACAACTACCTGAAAGGAGGCTGYAGWGAGGYGGGTGTTGGTCTCTTCTCCCAAGTAACAAGCGATAGGATGAGAGGAAATGGCCTCAAGTTGCGCCAGGGGAGGTTTAGATTGGATATTAGGAAAAATTTCTTCACTGAAAGGGTAGTCAAGCAGTGGAACAGGCTGCCCAGGGAAGTGGTGGAGTCACCATCCCTGGAGGTGTTCAAAAAATGTGTGGATGTGGTGCTTCAGGACATGGTTTAGTGGGCATGGGTGCTGGGTTGATGGTTGGACTCAATGATCTTGGAGGTCTTTTCCAGCCTTGGTGATTCTATGATTCTATGAATTCTCTCCGATGCTGTAGGCAGTCTTTAAATAAAAATACTTGCACTGTGTAGGCTCCTGTTCTGAGCAGCTTTGGGAGCTCAGCCAGTTTCCTGAATTTTGGCTATAGAAAAAAATCTAGTCTTTGCCTCTTCTTAGGAAGGCTATTAAAGGAATTTTTTTGGGGGGAGAAGGGGAAAGAAGGTAAACGTCCTTTTGAACAAGTCCTTTTCATACTAGGGCGGCCTGAAAACTTAGCCTTTAGAAATTGTGGGACAGTAATACGAGTCACCCATAATTTTTCAGGAAGTTGATTTAACTAATTCAAGAAACTTCCAAGGTTATGAAAATGGCTTTTGTCCTAAATTGGGATGAAAATAATATCTGCAGGTGTGAAATCCCCTCATCTTTTAGAACAGGAAAGCTTTGAGAGCGGCGGCCATGGAAGCTTTGAGAGCAGAGCCGTCCTGGCAGGCTGGCAGCTGGGTGGCCGGTGCTCTGGGGGGAGCCAGCTGGAAGACCAGCAGGGAAAGGGCACATGTTTCTGTCAACCCTTTTTTKCTATGAAAGTTGAGCAAAACGTACRGAATCCTGTAAACRCCCCCTTTTCCACCACCTCAGCAAAACCGGCATTTTCAGACATGCACAGAAAAATCTTCTGTCAGTTCTGAAGGTAACCCTTGGCTTTTAGAGTGGGTGGGATTTAAATCCTGGTTAGCAATGGGAAGGTAGGAGTTACGTGATCATTCATTTTGTACAACTTGTCAGTTAAATCTGTTATCCAAGAAGCARCTGTCTGAACAAGTTGCAGGGTTTATTTCCTCTGCTGCTGCTGTTTATTTAAAAGATTGCTTTGTGGGTAGGTATTGCAGTTTGTGTCATACAGCTCGTATTTTAAATAATAAAGAGATACCAAGTTCCTTTCATAATACCTGATGGTAGTTTCTCTGTTGCACAAACTAATTATGCAGCGATTAACTTACTCTTTTACCCCTTTACMTGACTCTTTAGAGTGCATTTGTGTAATTTCCACTCCTTTAACAGAATGAAAATGTTCACGGATACCAGAATATGTAACCAAATACTTCTTTATGAAGCAGTAAGGTAGAGTGCTAACGTCATGCTGTAGATCATTTGTTTCCTGATGGTGACAGTGCAGTCTCATGAGATGAGGTGATAACATTATGCTAAGCTATATGGTGAGAGATTTGTCACAGAGCAAGAGTAGCGTGGCTACAGGGTTCCTATAGGAAGATGAACCTGAGCTCAGCATAGAGGAGCGACTCCTCTGCCTTGTGCCCTCTTCACTTCTCTCTGCAGAAGCAGAGCRATACCCAGCAACGGGGTGCAAGCAGAAAACAACGGGATTCCTTGAACATGCTTTGCAGTTTTTATATATAAGTAGAAGGCAATGGCTCTCTTGTGCTTAGCGCTAACTGAATAGAAAACACTAATGCTGTATTGTCCGGCTTATTCCCTGAAGGGATTTCCGGAATCCTTCCAAAATCTAGCCATCCCTACAAAGAGATGTGCGATTGCGTGTTATTTCTCATACAACTAGTAATTTGCATGTATAAATAACATTGTGTAGATTCTGGGAATAAGAAATACAAATTGTAAACCAGGGGTGGTATGTATTTAGATGCTTCCAGGTTAGGTTTAAACTAAGTTTATCTTCCAYGTGAAAATATTGGGGTGGGGAACCACCACCACCAAAACCCGCACAGTTTGGCGGGCAGCTCTGGCTCCCCTCAGCAGTAACTGGCTGATCTTTTAAGCTCGTCAGAGGGCTGCTGTTSATGACTTGTAAAATGCAGTCTAATTAGAGCAAACGCTCTTCCCTATTGAAATATCACTAAGTTTGAGAAAGATGCTTGAATTTTGTGAAAAACTGTAGAAGGTAATTAAATTTTTGACACTGGGCTTGGAGCATGAGCTGAATTGCCAGCAAGAGACTACTGAAGTTGGAGCAAGGGCCACAAAGATGATTAAGGGTCYGGAGCATCTGTCATATGAAGAGAGGTTGCAAGAGCTGGGACTGTTCAGCCTGGAGCAGAGAAGGCTCAGGGGAATCTCATCAATGTTTATAAATAGCTGGTGGGAGGGAATGAAGAAGAAGCAGTYAGGCCCTTCTCAGTGGTGCCCACTGACTGGACAAGAGGCAGTGGCACAAAGTAAAAGACATGAAACTTCATTTGAATGCAAGAAAACACTTTTTTTTTTTTTTACTGTGAGGGTGGTCAAAGACTGGAGCAGGTTGCCCAGGCAGGTTGTGAAGTCTCCTTCTGTGGAGATGCTAGAAACCCAGCTGGACGTGGTCTTGGGCARCCTGCTCCAGCTGACCCTGCTTGAGCAGGGGGTTGGATCAGAAGCTCCCAGGAGAGGAGGTACCTTCCAACTGAAAAGGTTCTGCAAAAGTTTTGTTGTTTTGTTCTCAACACTGTATTAATGTTCTCAACACTGTATTAACTTACTAGTTACACAGATTGACTTCAGTTAATTTGTCTGAATGTGTAGTAGGTTATACTGTGCTCTTCAGTTCCTTGTGAATCTGAAGCACATCTAAACAATTTGCCTTTTTTTCTCTCACCTTTCTAGGTTCTGGGAACGCCTACAAGGGAGCAAATTAGAGAAATGAATCCAAACTATACTGAATTCAAATTCCCTCAGATTAAGGCACATCCATGGACTAAGGTGAGTCTATATGAACTGAATAATAAACACATGTGGACTGAAAGTAAAAATTCAATGAGTTCAGTTTGTTTAATGTCTTGGTGGCCTTCAGTCTAAACTGGGTGCCTTTAACTACGCTGGGGACCCAGTAATTTTTGATGTAGATAAGGAAAAGAAGGTATTGAAGCAGTGTACTGTAATGTTTATTGGTCAGGGGTTTTTTTGAGGTTGCCTACACGTGTGTTTTTTTTAACAATGGTGTGTGTGTTTATAGCGGATTGCAACATATCTAAATCCTGTCATGCTATAAATTGATGTGCACAAAGGTCACCTACAACTGAGAAAGTGTTCCAATGATACGTGTGACATTTTTGTAATGCTGTTACATAATGTGACGAGGGCTGACAGTCACTTTCTTAACTGGTTCTCTCATAGATGTTGTTATATCTGTACTCCTATAGGTGTGCTGTTTGAGGGGAGGTGTTTTTCCTTGGGGTTACTTCTTAAGACTACTTGTTATCTAGCTTTCACAGGGAGACACTATTGGAGTACATGCAGAGAATATTATAACCTCCATGATCAGAGGAAACTACTAGCATTGAAACAAATACATTGCCACACAATTAAGCTGTCTTCCACGTGTCAAGGAATGATGAATGTTTGATGTGGGACAGGGTAACAATCATTTAATTAGCCTCTTGGGTGTGAAATAAGTTAAATATTGAATCTTAAGCAATTGAAGCCTGGGGGGTTAATGTTTTCTTTTTGCTGCTTGAGAAATGTCTGATGTAGTCGCAGTATATTCTCATCATATCTTAACGGCTCAGGTTTCCTTCTGCTAAGAAAGTAGCGTGTATGCGCGGAAGGGTCACGTTCCTAGCTGAGCGTGTCCAGGTCAGACTCTTTTGGACCGAGTGCTCGGTGGTGGTAGAAACTCTGAAACACTAGCTASAGCTCATTGAGGGTGATAGCAGGCCATGGTACATGCCAGACCAGGTACTGCAAGTCACTGTTTTTGTGATAGAGCCTCCAACAACTTGTGCACCACCTGAATTCTCCCCTTCCCCATTAATCCCCAATTTGCATTTCCATATCCAAGTTTATTTCTGAGGGTTGGTTAAGTGATTTATAATAGTATGAGAGGTCAGTAAATCCAGTGAGGCTTTTTAATACCTTAACAGGGGGGAAAAAAAATTAGGGCAAATGAAATCCTTGGGAGTTGGTCTCTTCAGTTTCAAATTACATCATGGTAGAAGTTGCAAGAATAAGTCCAAAAGCCTTGTAGCATTGAATACTAGGATTGCATCTGAATTCCTGCAGTGACGGTGTTTGGATTAGGGGGCGTTAAATTAATATGCAATGGAGTAGGAGTGCAAAGATGTACTGTAGGACACAGTTAAGCATCTAAGCTAGCTATGCAACTGATCATCTGCCTGAATAGTCTTAAGAATCATCTGTACGCACTTGATGGTCTGTTAGACCACAACAGAGATCTTTTGGCAAATGGAAGCTTCAAGAAAAAACTGAGACTTCCTTCTATTTATATGAATGGGTTTTGGTCGTTCTACAGGATCACAAGTGAAATCAGGTAGTTTATAAAGATTTRAGAGGAGCTTGCCAAAAGATCAAACCTGCATTCTCCATTAGGACACAATTAGTTTTGGAGAGCTGTGCTTGCAACATAGCTTCTCATTCTCAAGTCATTCTGCACACAACTCTTCCTGACATTAGCTAGGTGTAGAATAGCATTTAAACCAGTTTATTACAATTGGGTTACATGATACTTCATCTGTACTTATTATACAAATGCTAAATTATCTGTACTTTTCTTATTATACAAATGCTAAATTAACAAAATGGATTATCCAGCATGGTGTTGGTAATGATGCTCATCCTCTCAATGTATTAGTTCTAAAGATCCTTCCCTTTCAACATTTTGAGCATGTTGAGCTGGGAAAGATTTAAGTGGTAGTATTGTATAGAATTGGTCTTCCTTACCCAGCTGTATTGGTGTAACATCTGATGGCACRGCAGTGGGCATGTGCATCCTCATGGATGAAAAGCATGGGAGAAAAAGCACTTCTGAATGCAGGCTGTCTAATGAGCAGAAAAGGAATGACTGAAGAAGTGGAAGTGCAAACGGTTTTTTTGTTATAACTGTGTATGTAAGTAGAGTGCCTACAGGTAGCTGCCGGCAGAAGTTGAACTTTAAGTTTCAGCCTCAAAAGCACAAACCTTTGCCATCTAAGCTAAAGAATTACTGAAGATTACAGCAGTTAGAAGGTTGTTATTTTTGTGGACTAGTTACGACCAGAGGACTCAGCAGACAGAAGTTAAAAGTATTTTTGTGTGGAAGAACTTCCAGGCAGCTGGTTTTCAGCATGTTTGAGAGAGAATTACTGAGAATATAGTCAGTCCCTGCTATAAGCTCTTTGACACAAAGGCGTTCTCCTTGCTGCTTTGTGGTGTTTAATACAACATGGGTATTTTTCAAAGTTGAGGGTTTTGTAGGTCCTACTTGGAGTTAATTTCATGCAGCGGAGATGCCCAGTGAAGGTGCATGTTTAGGTAYTGTCTAGGTGTTTAACCGCTTCTATGCAGTCTGGAGCTGGTTGTATCCTCCCCAATAATCTATATAGAAGTAAGGTCCATGGTTCACTCTTGTTGTCAGGGAATTTTCTTGGTCTGCAAAAGCACGTGTAGGTGGCAATTAAGAATTTTCTTTGGAAGCTGTAGTACCTATAGGTTGCATCCGAAATTCTGTGGTGCGGACTTCTGTCGGATGTACCTGGTTCTGGTCTGCTCTCTAGGTATTTCTGGCAGGCATAGATACGTTATTTTCCTACTCAGTATCGCTGCGGTGATGTAATCTGCTACATTTGCTGTTACCTACTAGGTGAAGAAGAATGGTGGCTGGTGCTGTAGCAGAATAAAATTAAGTTCTGGGTTTTTTAAAGAACCGGAGAAATTGTTTGRGACTGAATAAGGAAGAGTCCATGAAGGAATACTGTTTCTCAGATTCATTCAGTTTCAAGMTTAAATTGGAATTTTGAGCACAAGTTTTATGGAAATTTGAAGTCTACCTTCATAGATGTATCTTAAACTGAAGTAGAAGTGGATTGGTATCATCCGAACACAGTACTGATACTCAATGTGATGTAGTTGTATGAAGAAAGAGATCTCAAATGAACAAGTGTTTGTCTTCACAGATGAGAAGTCAAGCTAACGCTCTAAAAAAATATTTTTCTATGCTGCAGCAATAATGCGAGTTTACAGTGCATACTATTCTCAGGCTGGTTTTTCAATCTGTTGACAATTTGAGATTGAAGTACTTTTGTAACTTAAGAGCTGGAATCTCTCGTTATAAAACGTACAGAGGCCTCTCTCTCTTCTCTCCAATATAGTTCTGTGTTGCCCAAGCAYGTGCGTGTTACTATACCAGTTACGTGCGTGATGCGGCTGATGATGGGAGTTCAGTGTGTCCCTGGCTAGCAAAAGAAAAGAGAATCTGAACTTTTCAGGAATCTTTCAAACAGTTCTTCCAAAACACGACTTCTTTCTTTTTCCCCTCTGGCGCTCCACCCGCACAACCCCAGCCCCAGAAGGAGGAATCTGGGACATTTTGGTTCTTTTAGGGGGGTCCTCTTCAGAATACCGGAGTGTTTAATTCAGTAATTTAGCTGTTTAATTTTAATTTAGCTGTTCTTTTCATCCAGACCTCCCTTTGTTTTCACTTAGTATAGAACATTTTCTATTCTTGGAGGAGCATCCTACTGTTTGTCTGCCTTGGTCTGCAAGTAAGTAGCATTAAGTTGTAAGAGAAGCAAGGTTTTGCRGGGGTGGGAATATCTTTGACTGATCCAGTTGGAAAAAAAATGGGTAGGCTTTTAGATAAACAGTCATGTCTTCAGGTTTATCTTGGGTTGGAAAACCTATCCATTTTTTCCAACTGTACCAGCTCATTGAATAAAAGTTACTACCCTTTCTGGAGGCTTTGCTGCTGTTGTTTTTACTAGGTCAGAACTTTCCTTCTGTGTCTTTCAGCCACCTCAACTCCTTGAGCGTTCTTTCTTCTTGGAAGTGGAGTCTGATCTCTGCTACTAATCTTTATTTTGTCTTCATTTGAATCATATTCTGTTTCTCTTCTTCTGACTAAGCTTCATCTATACTTCATAACTGTGTGACTGGAAAGCGAAGAAGAAAATCTGAGATCAAGTGCAAGATTGTACATCACAGGGCTATTGAAGGTTCGGCTTTGGCAATGAGCTTTCTCTGAAGCTTTCGGCCCTTTTGGAGGGGGCAAGGACAATGGGGTGGCTGACGAAARGTCTAAACGCGTGCTTCATAAGCTTGTGTTAGATAGGCGTTGCTTACCATGGCCCCATTACAGCTGGCCTTTATCCTAGCATTACTCAGATGCTACCTTCAGATCTCAAATCCCTTGGGTTATGRAAAACAAAGACAGTGCTGTGATTATTTCCAGGAATATGAAAAACGTCCATCTGTGATGGCCTGCATTTCCCCTTGTATCCAGCTAGTAAAGGATCTCATTTGAGTAAGATTGTAGTAAATGTAATATAATCATGTAGTTTATGCCTCTTCTGCATGGGGGAGGTGACTTGTTTGGATTTTTTTCCCCACCCAAGGATACTTCCACRTGTTTGCCGGTAGTGGCATTATAATGAACTGACTTACCTACTGAGCTGCAAGCATGCCCGTTGTTCTTGATGGCAGAACACCACAACAGGTTATATCAGCAAAGGCTGTTTTCTTTAGTCAAATCATAACCTCTGCCTTGTCTCMATTGTGTAGACATGGAAGTAGTTTCCACTGCAGGTAGCTCTTTAAAATGGATAGTGCATCTCTTCAGTGTGCTGTAGTTTAGTGGCCTTTGTTTCTCCTGTTCCGAAGATACTTGCAAGATTGTTCACACATGCAAGCACTCTTTAAATATACAGTTGGTGAGGTAAGTTTGAGTGTACTCAAAAGAATGGCTTCATTCACCAACCCCAAATCTATAGCTAGCTGGTGTCTGAACTATAATTTCCAAGTCAGTGTTGATATGGAAAAAGACAGGAGTCATTTGTTTAACAGTGGAAGAGAGAGAGAAAAACTGTCATGTCTAGCTTGGTTTTGAGCATTTCTGCCCTTCTGCAGTTCACTCTTGGAGATGAATACATGAGGACTTCTCTCTGCAGCACTTTGCCATCACAATATAAAGTTGCAGCAGATCAGGGCAGGGTCCCTCCCAACTTTGTAAGCGCTTCCTTTTTTTTTTTTTTTTTTTTTTTTTTTGTTATTTATACTGTTCAAGAGTGCTCTTCTGTCTGTGTCTTCAAGCCAAATTATTATAGCAGAGGAAAACAGTGTCTAAGATGAAACTTCAGGCCCTAGCTCATCCCTTCTGGCACTTTCCCAAAGCAATTGGCTACTCCTGGCTGCAGCTGAAGTTGTGCAGAACCACAGTTGGTTATATTATAGAGTAGCTTTGGATATTGACTTTAGGATCCATATTTCTGCCTATATTAAGAAAGAATTTCTGCTAATATTATAAAATACTTGGCAAATATTTTAGCCTGAGTATCCTCTGTGTGTGTGTGTATTCTTTGTGTACATTTTACCATACTAATCACTTTACCTTGAATGTTGAATTTTTCTGTGCTTGTAGCAGACAGTCCTGTCATCTTTCCCACACTCTGGGACTGGGACATAGAGAGTCTGGTCTCTCTCATGAGCATGTTTTTCCATCCTCCAGAATCAGTTTCATGTCTTCGTCCTGTCCTACTCCTGCTCTCCTGGTTCTTGTCTGATTTTTAAGCAGATTGTTTTGCTTGTAATGCTTCCAAAGTGACTGCTCATACTGTAGATTCGAAGAAGAATACCAAACATTAAAATGGATAAATAGGCGGCTCATTTTGTCACTTCTAATTATAACTGATGACAAAAGAAAGCGAAAATTCTTTTGTCAGAAATCTTGTAACTGGACTTGCGTTTGAATTAAAGCTGAAAATGCAAACTCTTCTTTCTGAGACTGGGGTCTGATCTTTTGTAGAGCTACAAAGGTACAGTGGAAATGAGATGTTTCTGTGGGTGCAGTTTTATAATTGGTGTAAGTTCWTCATGGAGCGGGGTCAGTTCTCCACCTCCCACCTGCATATTCCTCATGCCTGCCTTCTGCWTTATTGTTTGTATAGTAGCAAAAACTTCTTGAATAACACGAATGTTAAGGATTTGGATCACGTTACTTACCTGKCTGACCATTCAGCCGCGACTGCAAGTGCTGGGGCAAGGGAACAGGGCAGACCTGCGTGGCCAGGRGAAGGGCAGAACTGTCTTTTCCAGCGTGAACTGGAGGCGATTTGTGCCTGTTGTGAAACCGTGCCCTGACCTCCTTCTGAAGAGTGCAGTTCTGTTTTTCACTTGGTGTGTAATGACTTTCCAAGCAAACAGTGAAAACAGCTCTGCTGGAGACTAACTTCAAAGAAGAAAAACAAGTTTTCYTGGCAAGTTCATGTTTCCCAGCTCCTTTTGTAGGAGCAATGATTTTTGACAGTGTAAATCTCTTATCTCCACCTAAAGCATGAGAAAAGAAGCCAGGTTTGTCGGGCGGTAAATTACCCTGCCTCTGCCCAATTTGTATGCAGTAAAGAAAGTACTGCTTAACAATAAATGAGTGAGCACTAATGTAACATTAAGACACGATTTGCATCAGTGCAACTATGGAAATCAAATGCTAAGTTTAACATGTCTTCTGCAATGTACCGTATGTTCAGCTGTCCCATTGCAACACATCTGTCTAGGCTGTTCATAGCGGCTGTCCCATCGAGGCTGAGRGGGCTTCCAGAGGTAGATTTTTGGGGGTTCTCTCTGAGAAGAAGGGGAGCTGTTTTGTTCTGCTTAGCTTTGTTGCTTTCCTTTAGAGCTTGGTAGAAGCAGAGCACATGCACTGGGTAATAAACACTAGCACGTTCTGTCCCTGCCGGGTCCTCAGTGGAAGGAGCCCAGTAACAAGTGTGTGGTCTCAACAAGAAGTAGCTTTGGAGACAGGTTCCTGGTCCTTTTCCCAGTTCTGTGTTGGCTCGTTTGTAAGCCACTTAACCCTTCTGTCTTCATTTCATTTTCCCCTATCTCTGGAAGTGCCACCTGACAGGGRTTTTTGACTAATAAGGCGTTTGCTATTTCTGAGCTGCTTTTTAGAAAAAAAATGTAGGGGGATTTAATCAGAGAAGGAAGCTTGGAGGGCTTACRTATATTTTAAAATAACTTCCAATACCAGTGCCTCTTTGGTGGGCTTTTTAACCTTCATTTTTATCACGTGAGTTTTATGCACTTCAAAATAGTCAAATGGCGTATTTCAGAACTCCTGAAATTGTCAGGCCTGTGGAACAAGACTGGTCCCAAGGGCAGAGCTTCAGCCACAGCTTTGGGTTTCCTTGTGTCAGGTGGAGCTCAGTGCAAACACTGGTCTCTCGCATATGTCTCTTCCCTCTCCTTTGGTGTTTATGAATGTGTCGTGTTTATCATAAGGCTTATTACGTTAAACTTGCCTGACCGAAATATCGCTTCATGTTKTAAAGTTGTGGTAATGGTATTGTGCGATTGCATTTTTAAAAAGTTGATTTGAGGGTCGTGTCCTACATCTGATGACTTCGATCACTTGTAAACAGTGCAAGCTTTTGGTTGAAGGGAGGAGCTTTCTGTCGTACCTCATGTTCATGTGCCATCAAAAATGTGCTTACAAACCGAAAGGAGATGTGCACAGCCTGCCAGCCTGAATCGGTGGTGTGGGTTGTTCTTGGCAAAGCCTATGAGTCTCTGAAGCTGGGGAGGAAATTTTTAACTGTGGTGTCACAAACTTGATGCGTTAGCAACAGATGTCATTTTCATAAGCCTCTGCTCTCTAAGGGAGCACAGCATGCGAGTGGTATTCACAATCTGTATGCAAAATGCACGGTGGTTGATGGCATGAAGTCATGTCTTTTAATACACACTGGCTAGAAGAGCACCTTGGTGTAACATTGTGAAGCTTTGGCTTCGGGGCTTAATTTAGACCAAGACGACGGAGCTCCGTGTTGTGCATGGAAAGTCTGCCTGAAGAATGTCAATGAACTGAAAGTCAGAGCAACCATTCTGTTAAAACAATACTTAGCTCTTGCCCCATGTGGTTTTATTTGAGAGCTGAATGCTGATGTGAGTGAAGTGAAATAGGAGAATCCTGTGCTTTCCATCCTTTTTCTTTTGTCTTTCCATGCGCGGAAAAAAAAATAAAATAAATAAAATTCAGAAGGGGCATGAACTCCTCTACACTGGTAGGAACTATTTCAAATTAGTAAGATAAAATGTGACTAGTGCACTAAGACTTCATCTAAATTGAAGTCACCTGAGGATGAGAACCGCATAGTGCACCAGGGGCATTTAAGCCTGGCAGTTGTTTTTGAAATGTTGAGGGTGGTGGTAGTTCCAGAAAAATGAAGGGGGAGTAACATTAAAAAATTCGCACTGATAGAAGTGTAGCTTAGAAAGAGAGGAGTGTGTCTGGCCTTGCTGTCTAGCTGTTACGGTCTGTCAGCATTTGAGCATCACCAGCATGCCTGAGCAAAGAAAGAACTTGCACTGGTCCCTCAGCTTTTTGGTGAGGTATAGATTTATTGGGATTGGAAGGGGTGGGTGGGGGAAACCCAAAAGCACCAAAAGCTGTGGGTTTGGATGAGTCGGCATTTCCATTTGACATGATCATTCAGAGATTTTTGTAACTCATCCAAACACAAAACCCAACCAAATAAAATAACAGCAACCTGGGTCTCAGCCTGAAATTCATTTGCTTTGCAGAAACAAGAGGTTTTGAGTTATGCAAGTGCAAATTTTCCTTGAAGAATATTGTATGTAAAGCCTTTTTTTTGCATTTGTTTATCTCCAAAACAGGTTCATTTTTTAAAATGAAAACTTGAGCCTTTGGTCCCTCCTGTGGACAAATAGCCTTACACAAGGTCTTGTTTCATTTTAGAAAAATGAATTGCTGCGCCGGTGGGGTAGTATTTGATTGCTTTAAAAGTTCCTGTCAGTGTTTTATTTTTGTTTTTCGTTTGTGGACTTGCTGTGCCTTTTGCCCGGCCATATTTAGTCTGCATACTAAATGTTAGTCCGCCCAAACACTTTACTTTGTGCACTTAGCTTTTTTCCTTTTTTTTTTTCCTTTCTCCTTTTTTCTTTCTTTTTTTTATTTTTTTTTTCTTTTGCTTTCACCCAGATGTATTTTAGACCGAGACAGACTTTGCTCCGATGGGCCGGATTTTAGTCCGTGCACTAAATTTTAGTCCGCAGACTAAAAAGAATCCGCGGATTATTTACTAAATCGATTCCCTCACTGAGAACTACAGAGACCTTCATCTCCCGCCGAGCCGTATGCGCGAGGGGCCTCASGGCTCCCGCGTCCCGCCGTCTGGCCGTCCTCCCACCCCTTCCCACCACGGAGCGCCGGCCCGGCACTGCCTCGGCATCGGCGCCCCGCGGCGTGGAAGCGCTGGTGTGCCCCTTGCTGTGGGCGGCAGCCGCTCGTGTAGTTCTCGGTGGGCGAATTGGGCAGCTTTCCCGGTGGAACTGTGTTGAATGGGAAGAGCTAAAAGACCGCAGGGGGTTTTGCTTTTATTTCTTAGGGCGTTATTCAAAAGGGAGGCGGGAGGGGACAAATTGAGGGGAAAAAAATTTCTTAAGTAACGGGTGCGACGGGTATGAGGGGGAATAAACCCGCAATAGAGAGAAATTCAGTCCATACCCGCATTCCTGAGGTGGTACGTCCAGTTCCTGAAGAATCCTAAAGAGATAACGCCAGCAAACAAAATCCAGTGGCGGGGGAAGTCAATCCAAAATGGAGAATAATCCGCGGCGGCCTGAGGCACTCATAGCTCACGCAAATTAAAAGCATCCAAATTCAAAGTACAGATCTCGGATTTTTATTTTCTCTTCAGCACAAATTATAAATTGCTAGGGGTTTGGTTTTTTTGGAAAAAAAAAAAGAAAAACCAAAACAACCCAAAAGTTTGCATTGTGTCTCTGGGACAGATTTACAAGTGGGATGCACCTTTGGGGACAAACTAATCTGGCCCCATTGTCTGTGGACGTTTATATCCAGGACCAAGGAGTGAAAATTCTTTATGATGGGAATTTCAATTACCCTTTTAGTTCGAGTTAGAGTTTTGATTTCAATTTTTTTTATTTTTTCAGTAAATGCACTGGCATTGGAACATAAATTTAATATAGAAATGTTTCTATACTATGCCTCACCATTGCACAATCGATTTTTTTGGCATACACTGTGGTGAAGTTGGACTTGCTGCTATGGAGACTGATGTTTAAAGTTTCTAATTGTATAAACATTTTCTATGTCCCCCACACCATGGATTTCTTATAATATTGGCTATATTTTTCCTTGCTGGACTATTCTCTTTTGGATTGACTCCCCCTGTTTGGATTATTTCACTGCATTATCATCTTTAGGACTCGTCAGGAACAGGACATTTCACCTCAGGAGTACGGGTATGTACTTAAACATTTTTTCAAATTACTAGGCCTAGCCTTGAAAAAAGGGAGAGAAATGCTGGAAGTGGAATATTTGAGTTCAAACCGCATCCTTGAGGCAGCAGCCAGGCGAATGTTGTAACACAAGGTGATAGAGATGAGATGGGCACARACCTGTTAACTCACTTCACGTGTTAGTCACCACGTGTTGCAGGAGGAGGCCATGTGAGGCCTTCTAGTTTATTTTTTATTTTTCCCCTCCCTGGTTTGAAGCAGTTAGGGCAGACTTTGGGAACTGCCTACCCTAAGTGAGTAATTTCTGATCCAAAGGCAGGCTGAGCAGTTCTCAACGTGGTTTAGGAAACAGCTGTTAGGGTTTCACTGACTTGAAAATGAGGAGTTTAAGAGTGGACAAACAAGAGTACTCCTTTTACAAATGGCAGATTTGCGACTGTCTGCCTACTAATTTGCTCAAGATAAGGGCTTGTCATCTTTGCCTTAAGGAAAAAAATGATTTTTKTTTTTCTTTTTAAAAATCTGTGTAATAGCTGGTATGTGAGCTGTCCTGAGGGAAGAACACAGCTAAGAGTGAAGTACTTCAGTTTCAAGCTGTGGTAAATCAAGCCTGTTAAACATCAGTGAGAAGGTGGATGAGGGAGACCTCAGTAGTTTTACCTCACCTTAAATACCAAGCAACTTCACTTCTGTGGATTTACCTCAAGACATACTCATTTGTGCTACTTACCGTGGGGTTTTAAAAAAAAAAAGAGCTTTCTTTTTTTTTTTTTTAATTGGAGACAGTCTTAGATTTTGTTCTGGACAGGCTGTGGCTTGGGAGTGATACTTTGCACTGTGGTCAGCAATCCGAGCTCTGCAGGCAACAGGTCTTGGCGCTGAACAGCGTCTGCTGCCCCTCCACGTAACCGTATATTCACGGTACGGTGGTCAGCAGAATTCTCTGCTGGCAGCGTTAAGTTAAAGCCTTTACTTTTGTCATTATAGGTCTCCTGCGAAAATTTTGTTTGTTTGTTTTGCAATAACCCGGTAGAAGTAAATTCTGCTCTTTTGGTAGCTGGCCCTTTGACTCCCCAAGTCAGGATTCCCGGCCACACAAGTTAGTTAGCACAGCACGCACTGCAGCAAACCTGGGTGCTCCTGAGCCAGCTGGGCACCAAGGGGATAAAATTTATGTCCCCAGAGAACTTAGTATTTGTGTTTGATTCTCATTCACAAGAGCATATGTCTTTGGTTTAAAATCTACTTAAGGAGTGCCTGTGCAAGTTCCTCATCTGTGATTAACTAGCATGTCATGCACTGATATTTTTTTTCTTCCCCCCCCTTCCTCCCTTGGTGCTGTGTGGCTCGGGTTCACCTGCACTGGTGCAAAAGCGTTTTGGATTAGCTCAATTTTTACCAAAAATGCTGGCATCAGAACTTAACAGTCGCACCCACTTCACTCCTTTTTCCCCAGCCTGCGTATCACCCGCGACATAGCGAGACACAAGTGCTTGAGGAGGCCATCCAGGCCACGTACATGATTAACTCGTATTTTGCTTTTGATGTAATGAGAAAGGAGGATGGGGGTGTGATTAGTGGTGGGCAGAACCATTCTTAGAGGTTTAAAACAAAGCTGCAGTGAAGAACTCCTTTTTGTAATCACTAAAGGTAAAAATCTGTTAGAGTAAAATAGTTGGTTCTCTTGACACAACTCTCAGCTGTCCTTACAAATACCAAATGTGCAGGAATTATCCCAATAAACTTATCGGAATGACTTGCCAGAATAAGGTCACRGAAGGAGTAACTTGCAAATTAAAGCTAGACATTTCCTGCACCCCACCCGTGCTTCCCTTGTTGTTCTCCGAAGTTGAACAGCAGCCTCCATAGCAACAATCTGACCTGCCTGCCTGCAAAAGTCCATCTTAGTAAGACTTCATTCGCTGGCCAAAAAAACCCCMAAACCATAGCGGGGCCTTATTCAATTTTGACATTCAGTGAATCCTGCTCATTTGAACCCTCCTTCCCACCTTTACTCCACCTCATATGCATGGCTGGTAGCACCTGTGTGTGTTTGTCATGATTTTTGAATGAGTTTCCCCTTCATTCTTAAAGTTGTTTTTCTGAGTGCGCTCTCATGAAGTCTCTTGCTGGCATTGCACCTTCACTCTAGTGCAAGACTTTTGCAATTAACCCTTTCTGAACCCCAGGAACTGGATTTTCCCATCCTTACTGGAGGACTCTGATTAGCACAAACCACAAGTTCCTTCCAGCTTGTTGGGCAATGAAAGGTTTAATTGCTCTGACTTGCTTCTGGTCAGCAAAGAAAAGACACATACCCAGACAACCTATTTCTCCTTGCTTGTTTTTTGGGTTTTTTTTTAGGTCTTCCGGCCCCGCACTCCACCAGAAGCAATTGCGCTATGTAGCCGTCTGTTGGAGTACACCCCCACTGCCCGCCTGACTCCCCTGGAGGCCTGTGCGCACTCTTTCTTCGATGAACTACGGGACCCAAACGTCAAGTTACCAAACGGGCGAGAGAAACCTGCACTCTTCAATTTCACCACTCAAGGTAGCCTGTGAGCGTTGAAGGATCCCTTCTTTAGGAAGAAGCACTGGGAGAAATGTTCTCTGTCATGTAGATGTCACTCCCTCAAAAGTAAAAAAAAAACTCCGAGCAGGACTGAGGTTGTTACGCGGTTGCATAACCCGCTGTCCATTTCAAAAAGAGAGGAAAGGGACTTGGAGAAATGGGTTATGGGATTTTCAGATGCCTGGTGACTTCGATTCAAACTTAGTGCAGGGGACCGAGGGTTGTTACTATTGGATTGMGTCAAGAAGGCTTATGTTTGCAGTTCAGTGTCTGTGACCTAGCTGATGGTTTTGTGTGAAGTATCAGTCAGTGGACCGTGGAGATGAGATTATCCTTTTGCAGGTGATCCTGCTCCTCCATACCTGAAACGTCATAGCAAGGAGTAATGCATATTAGGTTTGGCAGGGAGGTTGTAGTGTTGCTGCCCATTTTGGTTCTGGATGCGAGATAAATACAGAGGCTTTAGTGTCCAGACTTTATGTGCTGTACAGTTCGTCTGGCATTACATTGACTCAGTCATTTAGAAACTGTAAAAATGACAGACAACTAACTTTATTTGAAGCCAGACTGGTATCAAATTTTAAAACCATTCATGTATTTTTTTTCCACAGAAGTCAGAAATGTAAAACTGATATCCCCCCAGAACAGTTTTGCCTGCCAAGACAGAAAATGTGAGAAGTATGGCATACAAATATGCTAGTAATTAATTTTGTAGCACTTTTTTTTTTTTTTTTAAATGATTAGCTGCCAATTCTCACCCTTTGAGCAAGAATAGACCTGTGTGCATTTTCTGTTGAAAGTCTAAAACACCTTTTGGCTCAGTTAGCATCAACATAATTTTTCAAACTCTTTAGTACATGCAATGCTGATCTGCCAAAATGTGAAACAGAGCCCTCTCTTTCAACACGTGGAGCCCTTTTATTTAAAAAAAAAAAAAAAAAAAAAAGAGAGGGGCAAAAAGCTTTGTGTCTGTACAAAGTAGTATTTTAAGCTGCCTGGAAATAAACTTTTAACTTGCTTTGAGTGGCTGCCTTGCAGAAACTAAATATATTGAATATACTAAAACATTTCTGAAGCATGAACATCTTAAAGTGTTCAAGAAAACAGTTTGTGCTTCCRGGTCACTGTCCTGTGTGCTGATTCCTGCATCTGTTGTTACGAATTTAGCAGTTATGTTACAGGTCCTTCCTTGTTACAGTACTCAGGAACTGCCTCTTCTTCGCACTCTAAGGCCATCTTCAGTAGCTAAGATAGTTTTGATCCCTGTATCTTAATACAGCTTCATGCCTGTTCTTTTTGAAAGTGTTTCTTACTAATTGTTTCTTAATGATGTTAAGATTGGGCATATCTACTACATGAAAACAAGGATTTTAAAAAGGATTGGAAAGCTTTATAGTGAGTCTTTTTAAAAATCCTTGGGGGAAAAATAAATGTATGTTAAATGTATGTATTAGGAATGTGTCCCTGGTTTCCCCCCAGGCAGTGTGGGAACTGCTGGGTAAGCTACCCTAATGGTCAAGCAAATTTAAAGCTCCTCTTTTGCCATCCTAAGGAGCTGATGTGCTCTCCCCTTGCACAGTGACTCATGGGAATAACAAAAGAAATCAGTTTCAGTGGAGTGATTTCCTTAAGATTCAAAAAAGAAGGTTTCTGTCATCGGCAGGTGCCAGTTTTACCATCTAAAAAGGGAAGGCAGGACAGAGGCTGGTCATTAACGCATTTCCARATAAGCTCTGATGCAGATGACCAGCCAAACTCAAAATCATTGCGCTAAGCACTGTATTTATTTTAAAATACTCTGGTTATTTTTGTAAGACCTTTGTAATTAATAAATATGCAGCAGTGAGTCTCATGTAGCAGCAGTCCTGAGTATGACTTCAAGATACACAAGAAGCTTTTGCTYCTCCTGTGACCACTGTGCAGTCCTCACTCTTTAGCCAGACTGTGCAAGGTCCATCATATTGGCTAGTCCAGAGCCGAAATCCCAACTGGGAAATAGATCAGGTCATTGGAAATCAGATGATGACTCATGTTAAGTCATCTGTGGTAATTTAAAAAGCAATGAAAGACATCCTTTTGTTTTGAATGACATTTGTTTTCAACAGACAATATTAACTTTTAGAAGTGTTTTATTTGGCTATATCCAGTTGCCTGAAACCCATGAAGTAGGAGTTAGCTGCAGAAGGCTTGAAGGCAAAACTGTTAGAAATAACAACATAAATCTGACCGTTAATGCATTGGATTGATTTTCAGAAAACCTAAACATCATACCAAATCTGCTGATCTTGGGCACTGATGCTGCTCAGATATAGGCTAGAAAAAAGCAGTGAGAGTATATGGAAGATAAAGATCATGGTCTTTGGCTGCCAGCAGTAGTTGTGGAGCATGTAGGTGCTTACTTTATTTTAGAGATGAGATCTGTAGAAGAGAGCTTCATCTGGTCATTCTTAATGTCTTGCCTGTAAGTTTCTCTTACTATTTAAACAATGTTATGTGCTAGTTGGGGTTTGAAAAAATTATTTTGACCAAGGAGGTATCTCCACTAGCCAGAGTTGCAATTCAGTGGCTGTTAGACCTGCAAGACAGAAAGCACYGAAAGCAATTTTTCTCTTAGAAGCTGAATTTTCAAACAATCTGTGAAATGACTACCATTTCCTAAACTTCTTGTAACATGTCGGTGATTGTGCTGGGTCACAAATGTTACTGTCACTCCATGTTGGTCATTAAAGACTATAAAATTCTTCCGTGATTCAGCACTTAGGAATGGTTATCATGCTTCTCAATGACAAATGAATTTTTTGCTGAAGTGTGGGAAGTGTGTTTTGTTTTGAGGTTTTTTTGTTTGCTTGTTTGGTTTTTTTWAAATAAGCCTGGCTCGTGACCTTTAAAAAAAAGATATTTTTAATATATTTTTATATATATATATAAAATATAACCCCTTCATTTGTAACCAAACTGTTTCAATGTGACCAGAAATCCTTAGTGTGAGTATTTGAGTGYCATCTAGGTTTTTTTAGACAGAGTATTTCTGCTGAGGGCATGTGGAGAGGGGGAAGAAGGCAAAACAATGAAACTTGTACTGCTTCCAGCACTCTTCTAGGTTGATGAGAAATGGCTGGAATAACTTGAGTTACATGGAAAGTTTGTTATTGTGACAAAGCAAACATGATACAAGACTAATTTTTCCAGGGGATTCTGGGAGTGTTGATATATCAAACGTAATGGTACTGAAAAAGAGCACTGTGCTGTTTCCCAACACCAAGCATTTTCTTGTGTTTGGGGAATGAAGATGATCTGGTCTTCTAGTACAGCTGGACATTTTCATTCCTGTTCCTTATTGGAGATGTAAACTGCCTGCAAATGGCGTGATTCGATCAGGAGAAWGCCAAAGGTGTTCTCCCAGCTGATGTGAATGGGAGTTGGCTCTCAAATGAATTAGCATAGCTGCTCTGTTCACATCATGGTATTGAAAACTTGGTCTGGATTGCCTTGATCACAGTACCTTCTTGCAGCAATATTGGTTATAATTAACCCAACCTTGAATTGCAAGTTTGATTTAGATAAGCAGGCTACAGTTCAACAGCATGTCCAAATACTGTGTTGGAAATCACTGAGAACAGAGGTTCTCAATACTCTGTAGACTGCAGATACCACAGGTCAAGCTGCTTCCTCAGKATTGACATGGCTCATCCTTACAGAYGGGATAGCTGCAAAAATATGGCAGAATAAAAATTCAAACAAGTTTGCAAGCAAAGCTGCTATTAAACTTCAGCCAAAAGAGTTCCATTTACTTTGGTTATTTCTTGTCTGAATTGAATTGCTCCTCTAAGTGAAGTGTCAAGACATTCAGAGCATGCTGAATTTAAGAAACTTCATAGRAAGAAAGATAATGTGGGGTTTGAGAAGAGGGGAACAAGATCAGTCTTCTAGTCTCTCTGCAAGTTTTTTAAGGTAGCTTCAGAGAAATAGTTGCACTTGCCTTAAAAACAACRAACAACAGTATACTTGCCATAATTGGTGCTGCGAAAGGARGTGTTCTGATGGCATTAGAAGAACRTATGGGAGGAATGAGAATGGGGTTGAAGTGCCRTTGCAAGGGTGGTGTTCTGTGGGACCAGCTGGTTCTYTGGCTACAGCGATGCAGGCAGTTTATAGCTGCATCCTTGAGGTACCGCTTAGCACTGGAAGGTAGCAAATGTCACTTGGTTTCCTTGATGTTTTAGCTCTGCTCTTGTTTGGGTCACAGCCCTGTACTGCTGCCAGTGATGAGCAGAAAATAATGCGAGGATGACGGAAACGTTTAAGAGAGTGAGGTAAACAGCAAATTCCCAGTAATAACAGATTTGAGAAATAGCTTTGGAAAAAATACTAAAGGAGCAATATATTCTAGCATGGAGCAACTAATACCGAAATTAGTATTGAAGTATCGGTTTATCACTGGTGCAGCTTTGATACTTGAGGACTCATGTTTCTTCAGCTTATTTTTCCATTTAAAATGGAGACTTATGAATTCTGAATTATATTATGAAYATATGAATTCTGAATTATTCCCACATGAATTTGAGGATTGGTATTTGTACAAATGCTGTGAGTATTGAGRCTTTGTAGAAGGACTAGCTAGGCCTGCTTAGACCTGAATGGAGTATTACAGGATAGATTGGATGGGTTGCAGGTAATGTAGCAACTTCTGTTTGGTTCTAGACTGGAGCTTGTGTTCTTAAGTGCTGAAACGCAGTCTCAAAATGTGTAGTAATAAGAGGCTTATAAGCAGGTGATAGTCCTCTGCCTCTTGCCCTCCCAGCAGTTAAGAAACTTAAAGTAACTCAATGGAGAAAAAAAAAAAATAAATCGTCAAGTAGACTACTGATCCCTTTAGGCCCTAAATTTAAAGCTTGTGTTTAAAAAAAAAGCAATAGGCTCATAAAAATGAGCCCAAATAATTTAAGACTGTGTGCAAAACCACTTTACTGAACCCATGGTGTGATTTGGACTGGTTTCTGTACAGCCCTTGCTATCTGGAGGTCTTATGTAARAAGCTGTCTATTCTCATTTCTCCTCCAGATGACCTCCTGGAGCTCCAAAAGTCATCAGTCTCCTTCCATGAGGTGACTGTTCACATCCTTTTCACCGGATGTTGCTTTCTCAAGAGACAGTCAGTCACTCCTGTTTCTGAAACAAACAGGACCTGTCTTGTCTGGGCTCAGTCCCACCTTCTGTGAGGCACTAGATTCTCTTGAAAGGGTGCCAGAAGATTGTCATTTGTTGGCAGTGTATTGCCCTTAATTCTCCCACAGTTGTGGCTGTTAAGATGCCTATTTCTCATTCTGATACACATTGAAGCTATATTAAATTTGGAGCCTAAAAGACATGACTATTTTTTTCCTTGGTTAATGTCTTCAGAAAGAATGGTCGCATCATTTTGTTGTCCATTTAAATTGCCCAGCAGACCAATTCCTTTTGCCTTTCCCTGTGCTTTTAAAGGAGRTGTCACCTCTTCTTGGCCTCGCTCAAGGAGACTGCTGTGAGAGATTGGYCTTGGGTTCCCAGGTCCTTGAGAAAGTGATGCTTGAGTGAGCCAAAGAACTGAATCCCTGAAGCTCTTGGAGCAACTGTGGCAGCTGCTTGCTTGCTGAACCAGTGCCCAAAGCAGCACCACTGTTATCAGCCTTCTCCTTGAGACTGATTGCAAGTGGGTTTGTGAAGGGAATCCTTCCAGTGCTCAGAAGGAAACAGCGTTATCAGGCCGTTGATGAGGAGCAGGCTTGGCTGGTTCTTTGCTAACTCCCAAGCCGCTGTCTTTCTCTAGGAAATAATTCCTTTSCACCACTACTTGTAGTTTTGACAGTCTTGCTCTGGAGACTGCCTTGCCGAAGATGGCTGTGGTTTCCTCTCGCTGGTCGGCAAAGGAGAAAACGTAATGCGACCTTGGGCTGTAAGGGCATGCGTTTCACCCAAGGTTGCTGTTACTGGGGGTAAACCTGAGGAGCTGAGCCTGCATGCGGGGCTCTTCGTGGACGATGAGCTAACTCTGTTTGTTCCACCTCCCCTCCAGAACTGTCAAGTAACCCATCTCTGGCTTCGATCCTCATCCCTGCTCATGCCCGGAACCAAGCAGCTGCTTCAACCCCTACAAACGCTACAGCGGCCTCAGGTGAGAACGTGCGCCTGCCTGCCTCCCTCCCCACTTCTGCTCCCCCTGCCTAGGCACCTGCCCTCCGCTGTGGTCCCTGAACCACCTTGGCCCTCGGGGTGAACGGGGAGAAAGGGTTCGTTCCAGCATCGCCTGAAACTTGCTCTYAGTAGGCAGTCATTTGGGTGCTAGCTGTGGTCACCAACCCAAATCCGAACCCAGGGCACTTAGTCTCYGCGTTCAGCTGTTTAGTTTGTTGGTCCCTCTCGCTCAGACTTCCACTGTTAAAAAAATCGTTACCTCCCCTGTTTTTTAGCAATCCTTGTGGATTGGTTTGCACCTAATTCCTGAGCTCTCAGACAGTCTGAAATTAACACTGACTTGGAGCATGAGATTGTGATGCCTGGGAAGAGAAGAAACGTACACATGGCCTCTGTGGAGCGTGGATGGAGAGGATTTTTCCCCAAAGGCAATAGCACTTAAAAGTCTGGTTAGGGAGTTCAGTCAACGTGCTCACTGCCTCATCTAAGTAGTTGCAGTTGCTTCTTACTGAGTTGCTTGTGTCATCTTCGGCCATGAGGCAGATGCTTTTGGGTTTTGACCAGCACCGAGTGAATTTCTTTTTTGCCTCTCTCGTGCTCTCTCAAGTTTCTGTCAGAAACCTTTTAAAAACTCACTGTTGGCCTGTAGCCACTCCATATTGTATTCTGTTTCCAGTGAAAGCTTAAAAGCTGGGTAATATCAGTTGGGAGACTCCCAGAGAAAATCCTAGGTGCTGCAGGACGTGGCAGAGGTGATTCAGTACCCGGCACTCTTCCTCTGAGTCAGCCCTGAGTCAGCACAGCAGCCGGCTGGCTCTGGGCTTGGGCAGCCAAAGGCAGGCTGCAAAATGGGTGTGCTTCCGTACGTATCCTGCGTGCACGTCAGTCCCCTTCGACAAGGGCTGTGACCCGCTTTTGAGGTGCAGGGCGCTTATTAAGTGTAAGATAGCTGATAAGGAGAAGCCCTCATTACAAAGGTATTCTTGAAACGTGCAGGAAAGCGTTTGCAGGTTGGTGTGCCGGACAGTTACCTGATATCTGATGCGCTTGGTCCAGCCAGTGCTGTATAGAAAGCATTTTCATACTGCAGGACAGACAGATGGACCCAGGTTTGAAAGATGAGGCTTCTCTCGGAAAATGTAGTAGCAGTAGAAAAAAGCTACAGCCTGTACAATTTACACGCTCTGAATTTAGAAAAAGGCAAAATTGCTATTTTCAAATTTAGTATGTTTGTTTCATACACTTGGCAGTATTTTGCAAATAGTCATATTCTCTGTTTCCCTTTTATGTGCATCTGTTGCTCAACAATGAGTGAGGGGAAAAAGCAGATAAAGTAGTAAAACTGATTGAAAAACTACAAAATACAAACATGAAAAATTATTTCCGAAAAATACTGTTTCACTTAATGTCCCTTTCATGCCTTTTAAGGAGTTCTCTTTGCCAAGATACAAGTCTTGAGAAATTAATGGGGTTAAGAAGTCCGTTTTCACCCAGCACTTTCCAAGAGTTCGTGTGGGCAGAAGATGCATTAGGCTGAGTCCTAAATGTGTCCCAAATGTGAAGTATACTAAAAGAAAAACCAAAACCAACCCCACCTTACTGATGTCAACACTTTTAAACCTCCTATTTGCAAGCACTGCACTGAGTTGGGATAGGACCTCTTATTCATAGCTCAAAAACCAAAAAAATATCCTTGCAGCTTGGAAGGAAATTGTGAAATTAAGTTCAGTGTTGGGCAACACGCAGCTTTGGGTTTCTGCAGCACTGCTGGTTTGTAGTTTCTTACTCACATGGGGTTCTCACAACAGTGGGAATTTCATCAGAGTTTTGGTTTTTAGGGTTAGGTCCCGCATGAGGTTATGTTAATCTGTTGTGCATCGCATGTTGATGCTACACTTAGCAAGAGATTTTCATAGAAGGGGTCCCTTCTCTCCCTATACCCCCTGCACATCCCAGAGCAGTAAATTTCTAGTTCTTCAGTAACTGCTAAAGCCGCGTGGGAGCAACTCTTCCACCTAACCCAGGGCATCCCGATAGGCAAGAGGCTTTTCGGCAAAATGTTTGTTCACGTGACTAAGCAGTACAAGTCCAGAAACTACTTTTTTAAGTGGTGATGATGCTACAAAATGTAGCTCTAAAGGCAATTCAAAGGGCAAAGCAAGTTATATGTAACTGTGATTTACATAATTGGTGTGTAACTCGTATCTCCCTCTAGCAAGCGGAACTGATGCTGAGGTTCAAGTGCCCGCTGTTATGTCCGGCGCAGTGGCCTCCTCTGGAAGCTTGAGGCGTAGGTGCACGTACATGGAAACGCAGCCTACTAGTTCCTCACTGTAGGTAATCCAGCTGGGCTGTTGTTACCTGCTTGCGGACAGCTACTCCATTTTCATAGCTGTCATGGTGGTATGCAGCCATGTCAGAATCTCAGCTTTTCGATAAAGTGTAAAGCACTGCTTTTTATCACACGCCAAGGCAGGGTCAGAGTTAGAGAATAACTAGAAAAATGAGATCTATTTGTCTGAAGTCTAGCAAAGTAGCGTTTGCCAGGAGACTTAGCAGTGGTGTGGTGTTAAGAGATGGAAAGATTGGCTTTTCAACRTACCACGTTAACAGTGCAGGTTTCATCAAGCCAGGATTACTAGCCCTTGTGCTAACCAATATGACACACATCCGCATTTTTAAAAGTTATCTGAAACAAGTAATTTCTGTTAACTGATAGATTCACAGTGGTGATTTCAACAGCCCAATGCAACAGTAATCCTGGGATCATGATCTTAAATGCAGGGCAATTATTATTGTAGGTAATTTTTGAGTGTTAAAAAACGTATTTGTTGTAAATGTCATCTTCTCTTGAGGCGTAAAGCTGGACTCACTGKACTAATGGAACCCGGCTTTGCAGTGGGAGTATGAAGCCTTGCTGCCCTGGMGTTAGTAAATTCACCTAAATGTTTATGAGAAACTCTCTGTGACATTAGTGGCATGTCTAAAGCAAAGTGGAGGAAAAGGAACATGGGAGTTACTGGCCCCTGCTTGAAATGGTGTGCTAGCTTTCTGTGARTTATGCTGGCCATTGATTAAAAATGCCAGTGCAGCTTTGTTCGTGTGGATGCTGACTTGATCTRGCTGGAGGAGGAGGATGGTTTCATAGCCATGCAGCCACAGCATCTGAGAGGGGAGCATGCACACCAAGCCGAAAGCGTATCTGCTTGTGTGACTACATGTTTTTCTTCCTGGATCAGGCAGCAGCAGCAGTTACCTCGTTAGTCAGCGTTAAGGTGGGAAGAGCGTAATTGCCATCTGCAGGGGGGTTGTGCCAGCAGGGATGCGGGCTGGGGTCATCGTCTTAGGSATCCTGCTGCGTTGATCCCGTGTAATCCCAAATGCAATGGTGTGCCTGAACTTTCAGTAACAAAACAGATTAGAGCTGGCGTTACCTGCTAATGTATGGCCRTTGAAAAAGACCACAGTGCTCCATAAAAATAAAAGTTTAGTGCATTTACGGTATTCCCATTGAAGGAGTTTTGGAAAACTTCAATTCCTTAACCAGGAGAAGAGGGGCAAGCAATTTACTCAGGCTTCTGCAAGCGCAGCACAGGGATGAGTCCATGACACAGGAGTAAAACTTGCGCATTTCAGGCTTGCCAGTTTTGCTCTGAGCCCTGGATTTCTACATCCGTAGGCAGGCACAAYAGGAAAACCGGGCTTTTCTCCTCCTTCCACTTGTCTCCTCAGCTGTCCTGTGAGGACTCCCAGGCTGGTGGTAGTTTTGTTTCTGTATCTTTGCAGATGAGCAGCACAGTCTGTCAGCGTTACAAATCCAACCAACTAATGCTGTCATTAGTGCTAATGGGCTTTCTCAGACTGAGTTGGCTCTCCGTCTTTCTCTGAACTGTAGCCCCATCTTTCCTTTCTGGGAGGCTTCTAAGGAGTGTCACGTACCCTCCAAGAAAGCTGAGGCATTCCTCAGAGGGAAAAGCTGAAKTGGAGGAGGTGCTCTACACTGATGAGAGATACTTTTGCCCTCTGGCTGGAAGAAGTTTTGGAAACGGCTGACGCTTGATCCCTAGSGTGGTTTCTTTGTCCACACAGGCAGAGGTGTCAGGTGGGTAGTTCAGGGCAAAGAGGCTGCCCTGACCTCAAGCTGCAGTCTGCTGTGTAGTCATCTCTCCCGTACCAGAAAGCTGCCTGTCAGCCCGTAGCTTTGCTCCCCAGCAGGGCTTCCACAGCGGCACTGGCCACTGCTTTGCAAAGCAGATGTTTTAGCAACATTGCTGAAGGCCTAGATTTTCTTCTCTTATGCCCAAATACTGATTTCTCCTCTCATGGTGAGGAGGAGTAAGTGAATGTCCAGAGACCCTCATACTCCACTTGTGCTCTTCTTCTGGCACTTCAGCAAAGAGGTGCTGGAGCAAGCCCGTCTTTGTTCCCCAAATGTCCTGTCGATGCAGAGTCAAAGAACAAGCTGGAATGTCAAAATACTGCATTTTCTTGCAGGTTTGGAGCCAGTACAGCCTCGAGCAGGCTCTGCACTCTGTCCCAGCCTGGGTGGACTTCTGTATATTGTTGTGAAAAGCCCCGTGTAAATGGTCTTGGGCTGCGTCACCTGGTTTATTTCCTTTTTAACATGTGGCGTATATTTTTCTCAGGAACTCCCCCATTAGAGTGATGATAGAAAAGGAGCATATGTTACATATGTTACATGAAGTAGCTCCATCCCCTCCTATTTTTCTTTATCTCTGCTCAGTAGCAATGTAATGATAACGGTTTCAGCCTCTKCTGTCTTCAGGAATAGGAGATCAAAAGGCACATTTCATTTCAGCAAGTGAAATACAAGCACTTTTTGTACACATACAGAGAAATCCCCTGCCAGCAGTACAGACTCCAGCTGGACTGCTTGCATCAGGCACGGCAGATGTTGCATTAACTGGAGTTTATCCATACCTGAAAATTAATCTAGAACAGGCACAGTGAGATTTTTAAAGTGTGGAAACTATTATCTGTCTGGCTGGGTCACTTTTGATTTCCACGGTCATCACTGCTCTGCMTGCATGTGGGATTTGGGAATTGCTCCTTCAGGGTAATTATCCACGTAGGAGGGCGTCTCTCACGTGCAAGGCTGGCTTTCCAAATCACATTGGCACTGTCGTCATGCTGCCTTGGTGCTTYTACTGCATGAGCTTTTTTTATCATGGTGGTATCATGGTGGTATCATTCCTTTGTGAGGGAGGGGTTGCAATTAATTTGGGGTGAGAGGAAAGGGAATGGGAAACTACCAGAGCAGTCGTCTGGCATCCTCTGCCCACAGGAGGATTTCCCTTTCTTCCCACATGCACCTCGCAGCATTTCCTTTTCAAATAGGCATCATCCTCTCTTCCCACCTGTCCCTTGTATTCCTGGCTGCCGCTGTTCGTTTGATTTCCTATTTTTGTTGCCGTTGTCTGTGTACGTTCCTTAATTTGTCACTCGGCAAGTGCTGCCCTTCTCTAGACTCTCATTCATTTCGTTGCCTTTGCTCATGGCTGCGCTTCCAGCTRTGGTCAGGCCAAGGTGGCGGGAGGGGAGAAGGGGTTTCGGTAACAGGGGACGGTAGCGCGCTGCCCGGCTGCGTTGCCTCGCGAGCTCTTCCGTGCTGGAGAAGTATGGCTGCACCCCCACTGCCCACCGGTTGTGTTTTGTCCTGTCTGTTATTTATGCTAGTCATACTGTCCTTCAGTCTGAGGTCAGTAAATCTAGTCTTTCTTTTTATAAGCCCTTTTCCCCATGTCTTTCGAATGCACTGTTTGCCCAGTCTGCCCCCTTCTGTACTGAGATAATACGTCTTTTTTTTTTTTCCTGTTGCAGTATTGATAGCTTTGCAGTTAACCTTACTTAATTTAAGTGGGAGAAATGCATGACGGTCTCTTGTAGAAAACCTCATTTAATATCTTTTTCACCCCATCCTGTATTTATTGTGTTGAGTATTTTGTGTGTTTAACCATTCATCCGCTTTCCTTTTTGTGACCGTGCTAATTAGATACTGCATAGGATGGTTCCAGATGAAGTCGGTGCATTTTTTTTTYCCCTACCAACTCTTCTAATACTAAGAACAATTTTTTTAGAGATAAAAGCTGATGTGTGTGGCCTATGAAAACGCAGTTACAGTGAATTTCCTTTTGGTATTTCGTTGCAAACCCTGTGTTTTCTTGGAATGCGCTYTGACACGTGCCCGTGAAGCTGTGACTTGTCTCTCTGCGGAGCACTGTCCCTCCCAGAGRAGAGAAGGTGTTGGAGACCATTTACTGCAGAGACCCGATCCTCTAACAATGTCGTATGCTTGTGTAAGCCTTGTTCCTGGCTTCGGGCTTTGATGTTAATCTGCTTCAGCAGTTCAGAGGGTGGCAGATCCAACTTTGGTTGAGCAACGCAGAATAAAGCAGTAGRCTTGAAAATCGTTTTCTGAGGCAACAAGTGCGTGAATTACACATTAACACACAGGCTGTTTCTGCCAGGGAAGCAGGCTYGTCGCGTTCATTGTCTGCGCTCACTCACACAATTAACAGACGCCTTTGTTACAAGAAGGCCTAAAAATGTGAAACTTCAGCACCAACATGAAGCCTTGTAGTGGCCACGGACACTTGATGCGTTAGCTTCGGCGATGCTGGTGCGCCTTGTCTTGCAGTTCGTTACTGGAACGTAACGTGGGCGACTTACCGCTGCGCAAGCAGTGTTACRTCCTGCAAAACCTGTGTTTGCGTGCCGGCCGGCAACCCTCAGCCCTTGGGGTTGCCTTTGTCCTGCTTAAAGAYCATCTTCCCACCCTCTCCCCAGACCGAACTGTTCCATCTGCACCCCCTGAAGTCAGGAGAGCATCCTAACCGAACGGCACCTCGGTGGGAGTTGTGGGGTTCCCTGTGCGGAGAATGTCGTAGCTATTGTTCCAAATGTGTCTGTATTTTGGAGGTAATACTGGTTGTTTTTCTCTCTTCCCTTCCTCTCGCCTGTCGTTTGCAGATGTTAACACAGGAGAACGAGTTCAGACCAATAGTGTAGCTACAGCATCAGCCTCCAACTCCACCTGAACCGGTACCAAGCAGCCAGCTGCACAGGAAAAATCACCAGTAATTTGAGTCTTGCTCAGCAACACTGGTCACATTTGGAAAGAAAATTAAAAAGAGGAAAAAAAAAAAAAAAAACCAACAAACCAACCAACCTGTTCATTTTAGTGTTCAATTTTTTATTATTATTATTGTTGTTCTTATTTAACCTTGTAAAATATCTATAAATACAAACCAGTTTCATTGTATTCTCACTCTGCAGGGTGTCCGGGGCAGGGGACTAGGTGGGGGGGAGGAGGGAAAGCGGAGCAATACAACACACCAATGTCTCCCCTCGACAATCTCTTCATGTTGGAAGTTTGCTGTTGTGTACTTCAGAACCAGGACTCTTGCCTCATGCCCCCTCCCACAACAGAAAGAAGGAAAAAAAAAAAMAAAACAACAAAAAAAAAAAACCCCAAACCTCATTCTCTGCTGATGTTCTTTTTTTAACCTCTTTTTTTATTTTCTTTTTAAGTGAAGTTTCGGACTTTGATGTAGTGCACAGCTTGAATTTGGTCGGGAGCTTAGCAGGAGTCATTCAACAGAGCTCAGCGTTTCTTGTCAGCGAATCCATATCCCAGGTTGTCTGAAGAACTGCCCCGGCTCGGTGTGGGGAACGGGCGACGTGGTAGGAAAATAGGTTGCCGTGGGGTGGGGGGGAGGGTTTGCCATGTGTCCGAGGCTTGAACCGCTAGTGGAAGCCTTTCGTTTTAAAAAAATCAGTGCTAGCAGTGAAGGAACCTGCAGCTTCATTATGGGAAAAGTCTTACCCGCGTGGGTTATATATAATATAATACACACACATGCACGAACACGAGCGGTTGGCTTTACTGAAGCAGCTCCTTTGCCCAGCCGGAGCTCCTGCCCCCCGTGTCGCGGGCCGGTGCAGGGCAAAATGGCCGGCGGAGGCGGCCGGTCAGCTCCCGTCCTCAGCAGAGAAGAGCGGACGAACAAAATCCTCGGAGGAGGCGGGGGCCCAGCCGGGGATGTGTAGGGGACTTTTCGGAAGGTGGCCACTGTGAAAGCTGCCTCTTTTTTTTTTTTTTTTTTTTTTTTTTTTTTTTTTTTTTTTTTTTTTTTTTTTTTTTTCCCCCCCTTGCCCCCCAGGCTCTCGATTTGAACAGGCTTCCCTTTCCCAAGGTGCGTACAGGAAAAGGACACCAGGGTTTATAATGTGAACTGTAACAGTCTACTGGTTTATTTTGTAATATTTTTTTTTAACTGCAGTTTTAACTTGGAGGATGCCACATTCTGCGATAGTTCTGATTTTAAATCCACAGCTAGAATCTGTATTTAATTTCATCTTTTTTAACCTCTTGCTTTTTTTTGATCTCTATTTATTGCTGCCTGTTGCCATATCGCCATTATGTTTTTACATTAGTAGAATATTAATAAAATACGCATCCGAGTGCTCTCGACAGTAATTTGTACCTGCTGACTTGTAGGAAAGCTGGCTATATATGAGTGTGTGTGTATATATATTATATAAATATATACATGTATACATAGATACAACACTGCTTTTTTTTATTTTGTCTACGATCTCGAAACAGTCTGACTGAAGCGTGAGGTGAATGCTTGTTCTAGTCCATCTGTTCAGGGTCCGGGTTTCCTCCCTGCGACGGCGTGTGGTGCGAGCACCCGCGTCTCTCTCCCTGAAGTCAAAGCAATATTCCTCGGGAAAGGGTCAGGTGAGCGGCCGGACGCAGCCGCGGCGTAGGAACGAGACTTTTTGGAGACCTGATCTTGTCGTAGGCTTGCGGTTGGTGTCCGCTCGGGCCTTGTCCTCCTTCAGAGAAACTGTAGTCGCCTTTGGTGCTTATCGAGCTGTTACTCGGCCTGCGGATCTCTAAGGCAGGGGGTTGCCTTTCGGGAACGCGTGGACCTTCGCACGGCCCGGGGGTAGCCGGCAGTTCGCGGCTTCGGCAAGCGCGGCCGCCGCAGGGGCGGCAGGGSTTTTGCTCAGGAGCTCAGCGCGTTTCTTCTTGTACCTTTTATCCTGTTGACGTGGGATTCTTTGGAAACTGTCTCTTAGCAGCCCTGGGACTGGTAAAAGCCCTGCCCTCTCCCTCCTGCCTGACCCACGGGGGGGGGTTGGGGAAGCAGGAGCTGTTTCAAGAGGTGAGTGACCACCTACCATGAAACCAATAAACCCTCATGKTATACCCTTCGGTGACTTGCTGTCGGGCACACAAAGGAAAAAAAAAAAAAAAGGCTTTAAAGCTTTTAGCTGTCGTTAAATTGTGGCTGGCTGCAAAGGAAAGCGCACCCACGTTCAGAAACGGAAGGCTTTCCAAATCCTTCCATGCCACTTAATAGGAAGGGCTGAAGGARCATCTTAATGCGAGAGCTCGGCTAGTCAGTGTCCCGAAAGGTAAGTGCAGGGGCTTGGTTGACCCAGTGATCCACATCGATGCAGGAGACTCAAAAAGTAGGCCAGTGGCAGGGTATGGATCTGCTGTGTAGGCGAGACTGCTGAAGCATTGGCCACAGACGCTGTTATTTGGAGGCAGTAAATTACCGAGTCTTTAAAAAAAAAAAAAAAAAGTAATAAAAATAATGAAGAAAAATTGCTGCTTGTGCCAGGAAATGTGGCTTTTCTTCTTTTTCATTTTATCTTTTCGTTTTAAGACTGGCGGGGGGGAGTTAAGAGCATTTCTCTCTGGTTTTGTGACTGTGCCGGCGTCTGCGTGTGTCTTGTGTGTGTGTTAGGCTGGGGGGAGGGTCGGGGGTGCCCCTCTGGTTTTCTTTCTTTTTTTCAAGGATCATGGCAGGATCACACACTCTTTTATACAAGTTAGATCCAGGTCTTTGAATAACCTTTTTTGTAAATAAGAAGAAAAAAAAAAAAACACAAAAAAAAACAACAACAAAAAAAAAACAAAGCTCCTCACCAAATTCAAGCTTGTACATTATTATTTTTGGTTGTTTTTGAATTTTGAGTTTTATTGTTTTGTATGTAAATATGTGGACCCAGGAACTGTTATTAATGAGCAAAAAGTTACCGTTCAGGGCAGTGATTCTGTTTAATAATCAGACAAAATGTAGACGAGCTTTTTAAAGCCATATAGTTTTAACTCTGTACAGTAGGTACCGGCCTGTATTATTGTAACAATAACTCTAGCGATGTATAGTGTATCTATATAGTTTGGAGTGCCTTCGCTTCCATGATTTTTTGAATTTTATTTCTTTTTTTTTTCCCCCCTCTCCTTTATTAACGACGTCTCCCACCCCAAGCCCGCATCTTTGCTCTCCCCCCCCCTGCTTTCTAACTCTTTGAGTGCTGTAAGGTTTCGGTGATACCCTGATCAGTAGCGGAACGAAAGGAAACCGTCTCCACCGTCATTCATGTCATTGGAGCCGTGGCTTTGTCCTGGATGTCTCCCAGTTGCCCACCCTGCCCTCTCCTCCTCCCGCTAGCAGCGACCGGTCGTGTTTGGGCGCTCGCCCCAGCAGCTCATCTAGACTTTGCTCGTCTCTCCCCCCAGTCCTGCGCCCRGAAGTCGTCTGGGCGGCAGCAGCTTCCAGGAGCCTCGGCCTTTCCACCCTCCCTGCGGCTGTGCCGGGGGCAGCAGCCGGGCCCGGCGGGCGGAAAGGACCCCCGGGGAGGGGAACCCCCCCGCGCCCCGCAGCCGTGCTGCGCTCGGAGCYGTGCGGCCGCGGTGGGAGCGGGGGCATGGCTGCAGGAGGCCGCGGTGGTTTTTCCTGCCAGGGGAACTTTCTGTTCCCTTTCTCTTCTCCCTCTCTTTCCCCCCGTGCCCCTCCCCAAAGTCACTTTTGTTTTCTTGAGATGATAAGTTTAACATGACTCTTGATTTCTTGTGCCCAGCACGAAGGCCTTGTTTCTAAAACTAGTTTGCTTGTGTTTTACTACCTTGTTAGTATTCCACATAAGATTGTCTTGAATGGGAAAACACTTAACTCTTTACCAAACCAAAGGTTGCTGTTTTATTTCGAAGCATCTCGTGTTCATTCCAGTGAAGCAGAGGCTGCACTTTCTTTCTGGTGACACGAAGGTCAGTGATGCCGAGCTGTTGGCGACAGTCTGCTCAGAGCTGTCCCTCTCTTCTTTCACTCTCTTTTGGGCTTGTTTTTAACCCAGTCTGGTCTTGATCTGTCCTTTATGTCAGCCCTGCTGTGGCGTGGGTCTCTGAGCCGGACTCGATCGCAGTCCGTCTCCCCTGACGGACACCCGSTCAAGACGCTGGTGTTCTTTAATATGAAACTTACCTACCTTGCTAGGGAAAAAAAAATGACCTGCAAAAGAAAATTGGCTGGTAGAAGATCCCCGAACACTTTGTCCCCTTATCCCGAAGCCAAGCTTTACCTAAAATAACGGCAGGTGCCTGCGACTTGCAACTTAAATTTCCCCCTGGTTTTCAGTACTTGGAAAAGTAGAAGTCAAGCAGCCTGTCAGACTCGTACTCCTGTACTAGGAACCTCGGCCACCGCGGAGAAAAAGGAAAAGCCGATGAGGAAAAGCACAGTAGGGTATTCGGTCCGGGCTCTGCCTTTTGGAGACTGCCAGCGGGTACCCCTGGGGTGGCAGCTGATTTCCACGGGGCTCTCAGCCGGTTCTGGTCGTAGTTGGCTTCGTTTTGCAACACTGCAATAACGGCAAAACGACAGGAAAGGGAAACAGTACCTAAGGGGTTAGCTCGAGAAAAGTAGCTTCCTTGTGTTGGTCTTTCTCAATTTATTTTTAATATATATATATAAAAAATATATTTATATATATATAATTTGCTTGCCTGTAAAATTTGCGTTCATTAATGTGTTGCTGATGGATCACTTGGGCCTGTACACACCAATTAGCGTGACCACTTCCATCTTAAAAACAGAAATCTAAAAATATATATATATTAAGGACTGTGGGTTGTATACAAACTATTGCATACACTTGTGCAAATCTGTCTTGATTTAAAGGAAAAGCAAAACCTGTATAACATTATTACTACTTGAATGCCTCTGTGACTGATTTTTTTTTTTTTTTTTTCATTTTAAATATAAACTTTTTTTGTGGAAAGTATGCTTAATGTTTTATTATTTCCCCCGCCCCATTCCCCTTGTAAATACGTTTTGTTCTGTGTGACTCGGTTCGGAAATAGTTAACTGGTACTGTAATTTGCATTAAATAAAAAGTAGGTTAGCCTGGAAATGAAATTTAAAAAATACCAAGTGTGTGGTCTTTATTTCAAAAACTTGCCCCTTTCTTTCCTCCTCCCCCTCTCCCTTCTCCACCCCTTGTTCCTCACCCTCACGCCTCTTTCCACTCCGCAAGAATAGGTGGACGTGAATCTTTGTAATAATAATTAAAAGAAAAACTACAAGAAATAAGCATGTTTTCTTAAATGAGCTGTGTTATTCCATGCTATTTTTCAAGAGATGCCAGCTTGTCTATGATACCGTTTGATTTGATGGAGAGAGGAACCCTGGGACATAAATATTTCAAATTAAAACCAACTGATCTTCCTTTACCGTCCACCTATAGATATGAACTTAAGAACCTGTGTAAACTGCTGGCTTTGAATCCTGCACTCATGGTTGTTTGGGGTTTTTTTTTATCATTTGATCCCATTAGTAATGTTATTTGGTGGTGATCTGTAAAGTTTGTCGAGACCACGTCCAGTGGACCGTTCCTCCAGCAAATCAGCACGTAGCTATCTCTGAGTTGGGTTTCCGGTACTGGATAATGTATGTATTAAACATGACATGTCTATTAGCGCAAAAGAAAAAAGAAAAAAAAAATAAAATCCTTTTTTGGGCTGGCTGACCTGGCCGAATCCATTCTGTTGCTATCCTAAAGGCTAGATGCGAGGTCATGTGACTGCTGCTTCAATAAAAACAAATTTATATTGCAAAGAGGCTCCTCTCGGTTTGTTCGTCTGCCACGAGCCGCGGTCGTCCCCACTGAAACCTCCTTTGCTGGGTCTCTGGGCTGGAGCCGCCTCCGGAGCTGCTCCAAGGAGGGGTGGGAGCGGGGGGGGACGGGGTGCCATGGCCGGGACTGGGGCACGCTGCCGGGGCACGGGGACAGCCGCCTCCAGATGCTGCGTGGGGAGAGACCTTGGTTTAGTAGAAAGGCCTCCTGTGTCCAAATCCAGCTGGGACTGGAGAAGAGGCTGCCGGTACGGAACTGGTCGCTGTGTGAAAGGACGGGGTGGGTGAAGCCTGGCCCTTCCTGCCGAGCCGCCCCCCGCTCCCTGGACCGGGCAGCCAGCGGTGACAGGACAGTTGATGCCCTTGATGGGTCCACGCTGTAAGTGTTGCGTTAGGCTCTCTCCGACCCCTCCACTGCTTGCTGTTACGTGCCGGCTCCCCCGGACTGAGCCATTTGGGGGCTGTTCTCACCCTCCCGGGGTGCTGAAGCTGCACCCTCAAAGCAGGTGCCAGCCCGCCCCAGCTCACTGACGGGGTCTTGTTTTGTTCAGCCCCTGCCGCTCTGGCAGGCGCTGGGATACCAGGGCGACGTGGCCGGGCGGCTGCCTACAGCCTGGCCGCCCCAGAAGCAACACGGGTGACCGGCTGCTGTCCCTTCACATACTTCTTCTGTCCCTTCACATACTTCTTCTGTCCCTTCACATACTGCTGTCCCCCAAGGGGTTCGGGCTGCATCTAGCTCGTGTGCCGAGACCAGGGCTGCTCCGCTCAACCAGTCCGGCCCCTGGCATCAAGGGTGGCCAGTTACATCTGCAGAGGCATCGCTGCCTGAACTACAGCACCTCGCTAGGTGAGTCTATTGATTTAAAGTTTGCCACTGATGGGGAGTTCGTCACAGTCCTCAGGAATTTGGGGTGGTGGTTAATTATCCTTGGGCACTTTTCTTTCCTAGATGCACACGCACTGGGGCTTTCTGTCTCTTCTGAACTTCTCTCACTGCGAATGCGAGCTGCGGGCTGTGTTTCTGCACTGTCTTTGCACAGGAACCCTCTGCTCCAGCTCAGGTCTCTCTTCTGAACATCAGAGCCCCTTGACCCAGACCCAGTCACCTCATAACTTCTTGCTAAGCTGACTAGAAGGGGATCTTCAGCTCCTTCATGTCTTTCTGATCTTTCCAATTGTATCACTGCCTCTACAATTGTTTTTAACACCCTCCTTAAGCAGTGGGTACCAAAACCAGCCAGATTTCCTACAACAGTCTCCCTAATGTCAAATACAGGCACTAGGGAGCATCTTGCAGCTGGTGCCTGTCTCCTTACCTGAGGATTGTATTCGCCCTTCTGTGCAGAGGCTGCAGTTRTCCAGTTTATCCATCGCTCCCTTCCACTGTAATCCCTGCAAACATCATCGATGAGACTTTCATAGTTTCATCCCAACCACCATTTAAAAAGAAATAATGAAACACCTTAGCATCAAGAGCCAGTCCCCYCACCACCTTCCAGGGAACAGTCGTTCTGTCACCGTTCCCCATGTGAAAATACCTTTTGAGACCTGTCTGTAAACCAGGTTCAAATCCACTTAGTTGTCGGTCACCGATGCCTTTGGATGATTTAAAATGCTAATCCAAACTCAAAGCAGTACCGAGCTGAATGCGGTACGGAAGTCTGCTCCACTGACGTGCTCTGTCTTTATCAACAAAACTTCCAGCCATCTGGGCTGGAATTAAAAGTTGGCATCAAGGCCACTGGCACTGTTATCTGGAAGGTGGTAGCTTTCAGCCTGCTGGTGGTAAGGTCCAAGAGRCTTTCTCTTTCTGTGGGAGAAGAACGAGAGCCACAAAGGAGGAGGGAAGCAAGTTGCAAAATGCGGAGGGGAGAGCGGGAGCGCCGCRGTTTGCGTCTGAAACGCCAAGTCCAGTTGCTTGGAGACGGCGAGCCCAGCAGATGGTACACAACCTCATTAGCCAGTCTTGAACCCCGCTGCCCTCCCTTGGCTCCAGGAAGGGCTTGGCTGGGTCGTCGTCCTGTCTCCCCTCACTAGCCTTGGGGGATGGCGTTCYGGGCGAGGACAGGGCTGCTCCATCTTCGCTGGCTTTGCTAAACCAGTCATGCCCAAAGGCTGCAGGGTCAGACCTGATCTGCTGCCGAAGCCGAGCTCTGGTGGGAAAGGAAGGTGTGAAGGTAGGAACGCCGGCCAGGGCATGGCAGGACACCCAGGCTCGCATCTTGGCGTGAATGTCATAAAACTACCGAGGCTTTGGAGCAGAGACGGGTCCCCCAAACAAACTCCCGCTGGTGCTCATTGCAGGAGACAGTGCAGGTGACAGTGGTCAGGGCTGTAAGGGAGAGTTGGACTTTCACAGCGAACACCTGCCTTTGGTCCATGCAGGAATGCAGTCCTCGATCTTCTTGCACACCCAGCTAACTCCTGATGTCCTGGCACAGACGTTTTCTTCTTGGTATATCCTACTGCCCCCTGAGAGTCTGCATTCAGCTGGGTCGGTCTCCCATGCGGTCGGTGGAGTTAAAGCCTTCTCTTTTAGGGATTCCCCACTCTCTGCATCACCCATCCCCACTYGCGCTCTCCAGAGGCAAGGCTGGGTCCTCCAGGACAAGGTAGGTGGAGAACAACCAACCTCTTCCCTTGTGGAAGCTTGCGAATGGCTGCAGCAGAGCAGTTGTGACCGGGGTGCTCTGTTAGGAGAGCCGCAGCGGGGCAGCCTGCCCGAGTCCAGGGCATCCTGCAGAGCCCCCTCACTTGCCGCAGAGTGAGAAAATGTGGCCATGGGCAAATGAAACCTCCTCCCCAGGCAGAGCTTCCTGGCCGAGCACAGCCCCTTCCAAGCAGAGGAGCCACAGGCCCTGCATATGGTGCCAGGGCCCTGGGGTCTGGGTACGTAATGGATTGCTCAGTAGAGCGATGGAGGGGTTTGGGTTGGTTTTTTTTTTCCCTAAGCAAAGGTTTTAAGAACTGGTGGAATCTAGGGGTTAGAACAGGACTGTTCATCTTAGCTTGCTGCTTGAACGCCCRGTGCTTTATGCCACCTCCACGCAGTGAGCGTTTGTGGGGTCCAGACGCCTGCCGCTGACACAGGAACGTGTGGCAGGTCTTGTCAGAGGGAGGCCGGGGCTGCAGGGAGCGAGGCAGGGTCAGAGGTACGGYGGGAACAGCACGTGAGCTTGAGAGGAAGCAAGAGGTATTATTCATCCTCCTCTCACCAGCCTGTCAGCTACAGTATTGCTCTCYACAACTACCTGAARGGAGGYTGTRGCGAGGTGGGTGTYGGTCTCTTCTCCCAAGTAATAAGCGATAGGACGAGAGGAAACGGCCTCAAGTTGCGCCAGGGGAGGTTTAGATTGGATATCAGGAAAAATTTCTTCKCTGAAAGGGTTGTCAAGCATTGGAACAGGCTGCCCAGGGARGTGGTKGAGTCACCATCCCTGGAGGTATTTAAAARGCRTGTAGATGTGGTGCTTAAGGACATGGTTTAGTGGTGGACTTGGCAGTGCTAGGTTAACGGTTGGACTTGATGATCTTAAAGGTCTTTTCCAACCAGTTCTATGATTCTATGTTTCCTAAGGCATAAGAGCAGGCGTGTCTTTGTCCTCCCTTCTGCAGCTCGTTCCTGTAACCAAATCTTTTGCCAGGCAAGAGTGCTGAGGAGGCGGATGGTGATTGCTGGCAAAACCCAKGTTGTTTGAGGGCATTTTTGCTCAAGGAGATCATTGATGTTGTTTGGGATGCTGTCATTTGTTAGCAGTCTTGGGAAACGAAAGGGACTACCCAGCTGGGGAGTCTTTGGACCATCTCAGTTACACTTCATTCCTCTTTCAAGATTTTTGTTTCATGGCACCAGGCCTAGGAACAGGTTGGTCAATGGAAGCTGTTTCTGCTGGAGACTAGAAATTTGGGGCCTGCACAGCAATGAAAAATGGTTTGCATTTGGCTGGAGGCGGAAAAATTACGTGGGCAGGTGGAGAAAGGCTTCAATAGATAAGGAACCAACCTGGTGTTTGCAAAAGGCTTTAAAGGGAAGGGCTGGCTATTGCTGGCTCAGTAATAAACAAAAGGGAGATTCGTTCTTAGGCTCAGTCCTGCAGCAACTTAAGGAGAGAGGAGCGAATGCAGCTTTTCAGTCTCCATAACGCTGGTGGGACCGGCTGCTTTCCAAATGCTAGCGATGTAAAATGGTGAGTGAGAAGATGCTGGCCGAGAAGGGTATTTAGGAGGAGGTTTAGCACGCTCTCAGWTTAGGGGCTACGTAAGAGCACTGGTTGAATATTTCAGGCTTCTYGCTGCATCTGTATTCAGAGCACTGGTGGTGTTCACGCTCAGCGCTGACGTTGTCACCAAGAGCAACAGCATCGGGTCCTTGCTGCGCAGCTGCAATTAGCTCACGGCAATTTGCATTGCAGGTAGCACCGCACGCTCCCAGCCGCTACCCCGAGGAAGAGGATGAACATCCCCGCGCCCAGCCCTTACYGAGGAGCTCCGGGATGGGCAAGGACTGCCGGTTACGATGCAAGCTCCCCGTTGGAGGAACTAGGTGTGATGAATCTCAGACGGCTGGGCATGGGCTGGGCTGTGCAACAGGTCCAACCAGCCGTAGACCGGCGGCCAGCCGCGACGGTGAGTGTTCGCAGGGGCAGTCACAGCTCTCGGGTCCGTTGGGGATGGTGAGCTGAGCCCGGCTGGCCGGGGCGGGCAGCCCTGAGTAACAAGTGGGTACAGGTGAGGAGCCCAGGAAGGAAACAGGAACGGGACATCCCTCCGAGCGCTACGTGAAGGATTGGGCTTTGGCACGTGGGAACAGGCCGAGAGAACGTGGCCTGGACTCCAGCCACAGGAGGTGGAGGAAGAGGCGCGGGGGGTTGACACAGCGTGTGGGAGAGAAGGAAGAACGAGRGGGAACGAACGATACGGTCGGAGCAGAGAGCCAGAGCTGCCGCTCCTCCCCAGGTTTCAGCGTACACCTTTCCCATCGGCCCGCTGGGGTTTTCTCTCAGCGCCTGTTGAGATGCTTTCCCTGCCAGCTCTGCTCCCGGCAGGGGCTGTGAGGAGAGGTGGGGGCCTCGGCCCGGAGCCGCACGGGAGGCCCGCTGGCCTTCGGGCACCTCGCCCACGCTTGCGAGCCGGGGGCACGGGTTGCGTGCGTGCTGCAGGGGAGGGCTCTGCAAGGTTCCGCCGGTAAACGAAACGCTGCAGAGCATTCCGGGGCACTGAAACGTGACTGTCTACATCGTTACATTGTCCCTGGCGTGGTTTTCAGGCAGGGTCCCCCACCTCTCTCCCATACCGTTGCTTGACGCAGCCTGGGAATGACCATGGGCCAGGGATCACCTCCAGGTGCCATTTCATGTSCAGCCCCTCCGTTTTTGGAAGCAGCCCGTCCAGGCTGCTCTGCGCGTATCGGGCTCACTGCCAAGGAGAGGTCGCAGGCAAATTGAATTTACTAGTCTCGGTGTACACGTTAACGTCTCCGGGAGTTGGCAGTTTTGGCAGATGTTCAAAACAATTCCTGCCTCTGGTGGGGTGGAGAGCACAGATATGAGACAACAGCTCTTCTTCCAAGCTCAGGCCTGACTCTGGAGGGCACTGAGGTGCGGAGGCTGGTGGATGCCGAGAAAATACTGACTCACCAGTCAGAAAAAAACGCAGGAAAAGCTGCATGAACAGGATTTTGGTGGAAGCAGGGAGACAGGACTGGGAGGAGGTGAAGTTAGTTCAACTGGATCTCGTTAAAAGCCTTTGGCACGTGAGGACCATACTTGTAGGGTTATCCCCCCCCCGCAAAGTTGTGCGAGGGCTGAACTGAGCCCACCGAAGCCGCAGGCAGATCCTGTGCACTTGCAAGACCAGGAGCAGGGAAAACGGCAGCGCTCAGACAGTGGCAGGAACTCTTTTAACAGCACCGCAGCCAGGTCTGCAGCAGCAATGCCTGTGATGGTCATGTTGCTTTTAAGGGAGACAGGAGAGATGGGAGAGCATGGGTTTGGTGTGGTTTTATGTTGACAAAAATGTAGATAGAGTAAGTGTCCAGTGAAAAACGTGCGTTGGCTTCCAGCTGTCCTACCGAAAGTCCTTTTTGCTGGTCTGAACTGTAATTATCGCAATAGGATTTCCTCCTTCCACACTGTAACAGCCATGTCGGCAGGGAAGACCTGAGACAACTTGCATTCATTCATTTACCGCAAAGAGACCGATTTTTCACCATTCTCACAGCGGCTCGGGTGGTTCAGCCCGTCTCTCGCACCTGTCAGGATGCAGAAGCCGGCCGAGCGGCACAGCCAGGCGCCCTCCCCGCGGGCAGCTGCTGAAAGAAAAGCGGGACAAGCAGAATTTCCCCAGTGTTTCCACTGGATTGGTGCAGCCCTGGAGGCATCTGCTGTGTTTGTTTCGGGTACGGGCTCCTCCCCAGGGTTGTTCTGGCTCCTGCTAGGAGAGGGAATGGTGCATTCTTGTGCTGTTGATTTATGATCCCAATTCCCTCTCACTGTGCTCGTTTTCTTTCTCAAAGCATATTCTGCAAAGCTTGAAAAAACCCCACACGACAACTGAAAGCAGTTTCTAGAGCAAAGTTTCCTGCAGGAATCCTGCCATGGCCTTCAGTTTACATGCTAGGCAATGTCATGTGGAAAAGATGGCTTTACCCTGACAGCGTCCCTTAAATCATAACAGAAGCCAAGACATTTATAGCTCAGCCCGTGCATAGCATCTAGAGTCCCCTGCCCCCTCGTTGTCGCGCAGAGGGCTGTATCCCTGCAGAGGAGCAGAGCACTGCAACCTACATCGACTCCCACACCTGTTGGAATACTTCTTATCTTTTTAAAACCACGTCAAATTGTACAACGAGCCACATGGAGAATGTTTGTTTCGACATACCATCTCAGAAATACAGTAAATGCCTCAATGGATCAGTCTTCCTGTTCTACTGTTCTGCTGCATCAAGTTTTCCATGTCTCTCTTATTACATTGGATCTTGTGATTCACGTTATCCCCCCTCTTCCAACCAGGCTAAATTTGTCCAAGGTAGCCTGAGGCAAAAGAGCCGRTCCCTGCACAGCTTCTCCTCCCACACTGTGGAGAGTGTTTCTTCCTATGTTTTTGCATTTGCTACCTTCTCTGTTACTGACTAGCTATGTATGCTATGAGAATTTTCCCAAATCCCCAAACCCTAACAGGATCATCCTCACAGAGTCCTAACTAAAACTCATCCCCCACCTCTGACTCCTGCCAGATTTTGCAGTACTTAACCCAGGCTGCCTGACCCCACCGGTCACCTGGTGCCCCTGGTTCCGTGGTCTGGACACCAGCAATGGTTTCYTTCTCCCATTTTCCTCTCTCCAGTTCTTATTTACAGCTCAGTGGAATACGGGGGCATTCAGACTTTTTTTCTCCTCTTTCTCTGCTCCCTGGCTCCTGCCYCCCCAACCCAATCCACAAACCAGAAACCCGACGCAAAATTTTTCCAGGAATGCACTAATGAGCCTGAATTTTTGACCAGCTGCTGGTTTGTGTTTTGAAGGAGCTACGTTCAGGATTAGTTAGCGGGACCATACCTGAGGCTTTACACACCCGGCACAAAGAACGGGCTATCAGTTACAGAGAAATGATGCAGAGATCAGCCCATTATCACGTTAGCACTGAGAGCTAATACTGCTATTTGTTGCGTAAGTTGTACCACCAATGAGTAAGCATTTTGGGTGTGGTGTTGTGGCTGTGCTTGCTCCTCCAAAAGCTGGTGCGTTTGATGTCCGTATCGGTGTAAATGTACCTTTCAGATGCTAGACCTCAGGAATTTTGACAGGTGAGTGCTGGAGAGCTGAGCAATTCCCCGACAGTTCTCCGATCGGATGCACTGCGCCTGTCTGCAGCCTGCTGATTCCTGACATCCTGAGCTGGAGCACCCCCATGCTTGCAAACAAGGCAAAGCCAGCATCCTCTCTGCACATCCAGTCACTCTGCAACAGAGTGACTAACACTGTTCTAAGAAAAATAAGATTCTTTCCAGAATTCTTCTCCTTTGGGATGATAAAAAGCAAGAAGAGGTCAGCCCAAAGAGTAACATTTCTGGAAAARCCATAAGCACTGGCTAATGGGTTCTCTGCACAAGCTGCATCAGCCCCCACCATGTCATTCTGCTATCACCCAGCCTTAGTCATTAGTGCCAGACACGGCCTGGTTGGCAGGAACCACTCTGCTGAGGTCAAGGGCGCCTTCCTTTTCTCTATGCAAGGACTAATTATGTGAAAAGACGATGCAACATTTTCATTCAACGCTTTATTAATAGCAGTGCTAATGCAGGAAGACACTCTGCTTTACTCCGCTAAGGAAATCAGTGGGACATGCTTGAGAAAAGAMTCTCTGTATGGTCTCAACTCAAAATTTCCCACTGCTGGAATATTTTTTCATTTAATGTTATTGATGCAATGAAATACGATCAAAAGCCCAGGTGCAGATCTTTATTGGTCTGTGCCAGGAAAACAAACAAGGAATGCTAACACTGCTTTCTCACTCAAGCTTCTCTTTATAATTAGAAGAGGAAAATTAGCTCATAAGGTCCAAAGCTAGTTGGGGAGGGGCTGGAGGGGGCTGGACTGGGGCTGCCACACCAAAATGTATGATGCAGAGTGGTTCCAGGACAACATTGCTGGCAGGCAGCAGGAGGGACAAACCCAAGGGGGAGAGAGGATTTTCCATTCTGCGTGCCCTGAAAAAAGTAAACATAACGTGCTTCCCCCTCCTTCACCGTGCTCCGAGGTCAAATCACAGAGGGGAAGGGAAACTCACCTGGCTCATCTTCTATCTCTAGGAGGCTGTGGGATGCTTGTCTGATCCATCAGAAGGGTCCACTGCCRTCTTTCCTGGGCTTTCTTCACACGGAAGTTTAGCTAGTTCGCGTGCAAGTGAGGTAGAGCAAGTGCTGTCAGCTGCACTCGGTCCAGCAGCTGTCCCAGCAGGAGGATCTCCCTTTCTCTTGCTGGCAGAYGTCTCCCGATGTAGTGCCAGATCAGCCACTACCCTCTCTGTGCCCCCGTGGATGATCTGATGAGCAGCGTAGATGTGTTTCCTTTGGGACTGCCTCACTGTGCATAAAAAGAGGTAAGGCTTTTACTTGGAAATGTACAGCAAAGTGTTCTCCGTAGGGGAGAAGGGAGGGATAGCTTTTAGCCTTCCTGCAGCTGTGGAAAAGCCTATCTCGGGGAAAAAAAATCACGCCCTTCTAACTTTGGCTGAAAGCGTTCTACTGCCACCTAATAGCAGCAACCAACTTTGCATTTCACTTTGAAGACTGGCCCCCACAGTGGGAAGCACAGCCAAAGTGTTTTCCTCTCCAGCTTAGGGCCTAACTGCCCAGGATACGTTATCAGGATTTAAAAGAACTTCTCCGTCAGTGTCTGTTAACTGCAGCAGGTCTCTGGAAGACTGGAGCTGAAATCTGCCCTCTCCTGTGTTACGGTTTTGCCTGCACCGAGAAACTCTGAGTTCAAAGTAAGACTTGGAGACAGTATAGACACATTAAGCCACCTACCTACGTCTCCCTTTTGCTACTGCAGGATTGTTCTTTACTGTGTTTTACAGTTTTCATCCAATYTCATTTGTATATATTTCCAGCCCACCTCTTGGGAAATAACTACCCAAGCCAAATCATTCACCCTACAATTCTCTTCATTGCTCTTCACTATTCTTTGTTCCCTCTTTCTCTCTCTAGACTGCTGGTAAACAATCATGGGGATTGAAATACTGCGTGCTTGTAAGGAGGGTGTGGGGAACGTTGCAGGAATGAGCTGTGGCTCTCATGGTGTCACTTCCCTGCAAAAGTCCAAGACTTTCTTGTTGCTTTCGTCTGTTTGTGTTGTAAGGCTGAGCTGTACTCTAACTGTGAATCTGAACCGCTGGTGTCTTGCATTCTGCATACTCTCACTGACTGGGTTGCTCAACATTACTAACCCATCCTGTTTATGTTTATCCATCTCCCAGGTCCGCTTTGTCAACAACGAATGCAACTGGATCTCACTTGCATTTGAAAAGCTGACCTTCACCAGCCAGCTCTCAATTCCCAGGAGAGCTTTCCCTACCCAAGGCATTTTGGCTTCAATCGTGTATGCATGAACTGCATCAACTATACCAGGAATACTCTCCTGGTATTGCTGCAGTCCCTTCCTCCATCCACAGTGAACACCATGTAAAAGAAAGCAGGTTCAAATTGGTGAGTGATTGTCCTTTTAAAAGCAAGTTTTTTCATATCAGCACATTGACTTCTACTTCCAGTGCGGGAGGGTTCAGAAGTGAGGTGCAGAGGGGTTTCAGGATGAGCCAGTATTGGATAATTCCTGCTTTYATGCATAGGAATGCAACAAAAAGAGGAGAAAAAATAAGAGGAGAAAAGACTAGRTAATGGCAGAATAGAGATGTTTAAGGGGAAGCTAAAGTGTAGGCAAAGACTGAACTTGCAGGCCCTCAAATCTTTGTTCTACAAATGGATTTGCTCCTCTGGCAGGCCAGGCAACTGTGCTCTCAGATCACCTCCTGCTAGTTTCAAGGAAGGTGTATGCTCAAGCATGTGCCGGGTTGCTAAAACACAGTTTCRTAATGAATACTCTGGCTCACTATAGGGAAAGCTTTAAAAGCTACCAGAGAAATGCAATACACTGATGGGCCTGTGGGATCTAATGCCATTCTTTTATACTGTTTCCTTTGGATTTACATAGAATAGTTACTGATTCTGCTTCCTTGAAGGTATCACTGTGCAGGAGGTTTACGGCAGGGTATGTTCATCAGCCTACACTGGGTAGAATTCAGATGTCTCTTAAATGTATGGAGTCCCCTCCACCCCATGCAGCAATAGCAGAAGAGAGTATGAGCCAGGTTTCTTCCTGACATTTGATGCCTGCTGTCACAAGAATATTGTGGCAAATTTCACCAGATCATCTTTGAAGGAGCTCTTGTACTTTATCACCTATTGCTCTAGCTCTTCCACCAGCATCCACTTTAATTTTTGTCTGGGTCTAGCTCTGCTTTCCAGGCAAACCCACTGCAGCTATCACAGATTTTGAAGGGTTTTTTTTTCCTCTGTTGTTTGGGAGTGCTTCTGAGGTGCTTTGTTCATTAGCTGCTGTTGCATTTAAGCCCAGTACATATTTTCTTCCTTGACRGACCTCTGTATGTCCAGGATCCTAGGCCATCTCCAGGTCTTCTCTTTCTGTTCTCCTTTCTGAGACTGGCTAACCTGTGTGCATTAGTGCCTGAGCTGCAGACTTCATTGACTAAAAYTATATCACCTGCTTTGGTAGGCTTGCAGAAGCAGGGTTAAGGAGAAGGGAGCTGATTTAAGCTTATGCAGAACTGCCAGCTGCTGAATAGATACTGTTGTTGTGACAAATCCACAAACTAGGAAGAAAAAAGTTTGCACAATTCAGAGACGACAAAATGTGTTTGCAGGGTTTGTGTTTTCATTCACAAAGCAACAAAAAAAGCAATGAAGTAAGTGCCTTTGTTCTCAAGTCAGAGAAATACAYTGCGGCAAGGACCACTTCAGACTCTATTGTGATACAATTGCTTTTCTTAGGTTTTAGCCACTTTGTATGGGTGACTGGTTTAATCACGGTCTTCTGAGTGTGCTGGTCAGTGGAAACATCCCAGTTAAGAACAGCCATTTATTCATGATACTCAGTGTAATACACAGGTTTCCAGGGCCTTCTGCTCTGTATTTTGACAGATACTATTCCATTTTGGCTAAACAGAAGCATCCTTTACAACTGCAAGAYTACCTACTTAAAACATGATGCCACTACAGCCAACCTTAAAACCTTATCTTTGCTCTCGACCAATAGGGGGGAGGGGAAAAGCATAGGAAAGCATATAATCTTCCTTCCACATATGGCATATATTTAAGTAATCTGCCTGTTAAAGACTTCTACAGTTTTTAGAAACTGCCATACAATAGACAATTCACAGCCAKGCTACTTAAAGACTTTTCTGTTTGTTTTTGAAGGTGCAATGGGCTGCTCCTTTTCATGTAGTTTTATTGTTTCAGATACACCAAATTTACATCAGGTCTGAATTCAGGCCACCATTTTGAAAGACTAAAGCTCAGGAGAAATTGGTGAAAAAGGGTSTGAGGGCTTAACTTTCTACCTGCAAAAGAGGAATCTCAGAGAACTGAGACAACTCTTGTCACTGTWTCTTTCCTTTCAGTGAGCTAGAGTGAGGAGGGTGAACCAGTTCACAAAGAAAATAAAGTTACTGGACTCCTTACCTTTTTCTCTGATAGACATTTTCTCAGCTTCTGGAATCAGGAAATCATAAACCAGCTCTGCTACAATCTCTTCTGACTGTAGGCGAGTTCGACTACAGAACAGATGCAGAGTGGTATTAGTATTTTCATTTTCTTTCCAGATCACCYCTGCAAACACAAGACTCCCTTGTAAATATTTTCACTATTTTCAAGGGAGTGTATTGTCATGGCAGTAATTGTGAGCTTGGTCTCTCTTTATCCTACAAATACGTGACAGTGTGACTATTCCCCTTTGCACTGCACTGCCAATGTGTTCAATACTGCACTGGAAAGCAATATTTCCAGGGAGAAGATCACCCTAGACTCCTTATCCTCGAAGGTATTTAGGAGCCCAGTTCTCACTGATGACAAACTGAGTTAGACACGCAGATACCTCTGAGGCTTTGCGTCTTCRTCAATTTAGTCTTTGGCCCATTGCTGAGTTTGCTAAATTCTTCCCTTTTGTGACTCTGCGTTTGGCTGTCCCCATGCTCTTTTCCATGCCAGTGTTTGGTGGGTTCCCAATTGGCCCAGGGGCTGCATGCATTATCTACGCCTCATTCTCCCCAAGGATTTCAACATTCTGGTTGTATTCATCTAGTTACAAAATACACAGCTGCTGTACCATAGGAGAGTCACTGTGTCATTGGGATTTTTATGGCTCAATTCCAAAAAAAGAGCATAGAAACTGAACTGGAGGTTTGGCAGGTCCTAAAAAGTATTCACTGTTGATGCCCCAGCCAAACACAAGACTGTGGTGTTCTCAACAACTTACTCTACTCAACGTGCCTTGTCAGGCAGCCATCAATAYGACTGACCCCCATGGAAATTGGCAGTTTCTTAAAGAACAGCYGCCCCAGAATGAAAGACTGCTGTATAGCTGTATCTTTTAGCATCTCTTTCAAACAGATTTTCTGTAGTAGTGTAAATAAATGAAAAGACCAGTATGAATGGGTATTGCTTTAGGCAGTTCCCAGATTCACTTAAAGCTCAGTCACAGCATCACATTGGCACAGAGAAGTCTAAAAAGGGTGATTCACAGATCCCACAAGTGATTTGCAAAGGGAATCTGGCACATGCTGTACAGAAATAAGGCTCTGATGGATTTATATGTGYGTACCAGGTAGTAACAGTGTGGTTCCCATACAGCAGTCACACTAATGAAGTGATCATGAACAGTATCACTCTGCCCTTCTCCCATGTCTTAGATTATACACGTAACCACAGACGCAGATGGTCAGGCAGGTTCTAAACTGCCGTAAACAGACTCTAACGTGCCATTTAATAACGTACCGRCTTTCCATTTCATAAGCAATGTCATTGATTTCTACAGCCATTCTCTGAATCTCCTCCCTGGCTTGTTCTTCAGCTGTGTTCTCCATGCTACTCAGGATGATGTCTTCCAAGTAGGAGTCAATAGTGCTCTGGTGCACTTTCACCACCTGGAACAAAACACCAAGGTATTTTTCCTCTGCCTACTGCTGTGCCAGGAGCGTGGTGGAAGCAGACTTCCAAAGAAGCAAGAACAACARATTTTCACCAGACTCCTAATTTCAGGCAGGCCAGCCTGCGATTTKGTTTCAGAGGTGCTTTCTGGGAAGAACGACTTGTGTAAAAATYTGTTTTCTAATAATTCTTTCTGAGAACTAATTGAACAGAAACAAGTGCAGGAAAGAACCAGTGGTGGGAGAAAAACTTATACGCAGATCCAATTCTGCTGCAGCAGGTTAGTTCTGTGAATGCAATGGCAGTTGCTTCCTCAGTTCTTATGGTCCCCTGAGCAACAGTTGCCAAATAATAATCAGTATTGACTTCAGTAAATTAATCAGCTTTCATTCAAGCAAATCCTGAAGGAAAAGGTTCCATCAAGCCAGTCAAAGTAACATGAATAAAACCAAGATAAAATTATTGGTTTCCTTATAATGGTTGTAGAGCAGAGATCCTAGAAATGTGTGTTTTCCTTCTGCTAGTCTGAAGGGCATAAGCTTATGGCACTTTGACCCTCCTTGCTTCCCACTCAGAGATGCAGAAAAGATAAGAGGAGAAGCTAAAATTAAAAGAAAAATTAACATGATGCCAGACTCTCTTGGTATTAACCTCCTCCCACAAAGTTTGAAAATTATTGGTTTAGTCAATTAGGCTCCCACTCATTCCTTTCAACTGGGAGAAACATGCCTCATGTAGTCAGGAGCTAGGGAATAGGAATAGGACTATAAAATAGTTATGGAATATGGTAATTCAGGATTTTTGTTTCTGGATTTGAAGGTTATGTTATCCATTATCATTACTTCAAAATAATTTTTGTACCTCTTGTTATTTACAGTCCACTTTTGGGGGACAAAACCTTTCCAAAACCTTGCTTAAAGGCATTCTTCCTGGGAGAGCACCTGATAGCTCTGCTGGACAGACCAAGTGCTGACAAAACATTATTCCTAAAGATGATCTAGGTACATCTGTTCTCCACAGGTGTTTGTTGTGGGAATTTAGAAACCTACATCCATTCATGATATGCCTAACAGGACTGTCTGTAGGGGTATTCAGATCATCCTTAATTTAATGGGCATGACTCTTTTAGGAAGGAATCACCCTCTCTTCACTAAGCCTTCCCCCGCAATTTTAAAACTAGCCAAAGTCAGAGCTGAAGCACCTCCCTTCCATCTGGGCTTCCCACAAGGAGGCAGTTCCTACAAACTGCCCACAGTCCCACCAGTCTCCTCTCTTGCCTGTTTGAAAATCTCATCTTCTTCCCGACGCCGCCTCTCTTCCACCTGACGACGTCCGCTTTCCTCTGCTTCCCGCATCCGCCTCTGCCTCTCAGCCAGCATGACAAAAGCGTGGATCTTCCGTTCTTCTTGCAGCCTCACCAGCTCTTTGGACAGGAAATCAAATATGTTCGCCAATACCCTTCCTTCTTCCCTGGCCAAGTGGTTTTCCACCGATGACAGCTTTTAAAAAAAAATGCAAAGAATTGTGTTACAARCCCCAGGAATGTTGTTCGAAGTCCCAGGACTACCACAGGCATGTGAAACAGCCCTGCAACATCCACCCAGACCAGCCATGGGACAACCCGAGGAGTTTTGCATTTTGTTTTACATGCACTGGCCTGGATGCTGCATAATGTAATGTTCTCGTATACAGGCTCCGATGGCATAATGAGGCTAAAAGATGGCAAAACTAGTCAGTGYGGGAATAGTCCCGATACTGTTACACTAGGACAAGCAGCCCCTACGCTTGGGCGGGTGGGAGGAGATAAAGCACTAGACGTGCTGTATTCCAGCTATTATGAACCACTTTTGTGGTTGTGAGTATAATCAGAATAGTTGTTGAGGCCGTCTGCTTGTCACCGGGGAATGCTCCACTGCCCAGACCGAAAAAGGGGAGGTATGAAAGTGACAATGAAATGACTTCAGCTGCATACCCTCCGTCTTTCTGTGCTAAGCTTAGCTAGACCAGAACAGAAAAACAGGGTCAAAAGTTGCAAATGAAGCTTCTCTCCAGCATTTGGAAATTAAACCCTCAATCTTCACRAGTAGGAAGCTTGAGTAAAGGTTTAGGAAACGGCAATTGTGAGTACAGCCACATTTCTATCCTCTGCTAAGGATATAAAATGTCTGTTACAGTTCAAAGCGACCTCAGTGAAATGGTACGTCTTTGGTTGGACATTCATGATGCAAGCGAAGTGATATAACTTGCTGAGATAATAGAGCAACCATGAGTCTCTACAGTTTTAGGTATTGAGTTATTACCTAAAACTGTACAAGTTACCAACTGCTAACAAATACAAATCAACAGTAATTATACTGAGTTTGCAGAAGTGCRAATGAGACCTCAAAATTCCAGGTTATGGGAAATCAGAAAGTCTGTGACAGAGCTGAGACTAGATTTCAGGTGTTCAATGTTACTGTGCCATTAACTCCCTGCTCCAAACACATCATGTTTTATGGGTGATTGCACTTGGGAAAGGGACAAGATCTATGGKAAGTTCATTATCTCCAGTATGGACTATGAAGCCACAGTCCTTGGCAGGAGGGAATGTCTGGAGCTGGCTGGAATGCTGTGCGTCTGTTGGAATCAACAAGCGATAACAGAGTAGACYTGAACGTAAAACTCGAGATGGAGCTGAAATAGCCCAGACAAGTAGTAATAAATCAGCTCTCTCATAYTGCTGTGCCATTTGCTCACGCAGTGTTTCAAAGAAAGTGGGATTGTCAGTGCTGCACACATCTAGAAGTGACAGTGCTTAGCCCATCGGTGTTTAAGATGGAGGACGGCAATGCAGTAACCGCAGCAGCCCACAGGGAGGGATAACATGGAACTAACATGCTGCTTTCTCTTCATTGCTCCAGGTGCTGTGTCTAAAACCGGTGTGAAATGGAGGAAAACAACCCAGAAACATTCTTGTCTTAGACTTTTGTTATATACCAGGTCGGAAATTTTCAATCCCTCATCTTTGAGCATTTTATCTGGAGTTTCCATCTTCTTTCTGCAGAAAGCATTTCTTGAAAAATACCTCTTTTTATATTGGAAAGGTCAAAAACCTGAAAAAGACTATGACCAACAAAAACTAAAGAACTGAGTCACTGAGTCATCAGTGACTTTCTAAAATAGCCACACATACAGAAAACTCCTGTACATGCATTCCAGAGAGYTTTAAAGTTCAAAATGTTTGAAGACCTGAGCCTTGGACTGTGYGTCTTCAGAGACATAGTAAAAAAAAATGCAAGGGTAGAGGAGATAGATACCAGCAGAGGGGGATAGTGGCTCTCCCAAAAGGAAATTCTGAGATCAGAGGTCAGCATCTTTACCATTTGCTCTCTCTCCTTCTCTGTGAATATCATTATGGTGTCTGAACTGCTYTCTTCTTCACTCTCACCTGAGCTTCCAGAAGAGAAGGAGCATTTCAAGTTCCTAATGCCTAAGGCTTTTATTTTTCTCTTAATTCCTCAGTAGAAAAATTCTGCATTCCTGCATTCCACACCTGGGCTCCCTGTGTATGAGGGAGCATCTGGAAATGATAAACAGTAAAACACAGTCATCCGGTTGAATTTTTACTGAGATCTGAGGGGAAATTTTGTTGCTGCCCACCCAGCGGGAAGCAGTGGTCTGGCTTCATCTCTGCCAGGCCAGCCAGCCAGCCAGCGGATGCTGTTATCCTAATCTGGAACCTGCAGAATTGCCTCACAGATGGTCACTGAAAAAACAGGAGAGGGGTAAAAACTATAGGAAAATCTGCAGGAATGTGGGAGATACTGTATATCTGAGATGCAGTGAAGTCTGGACTAAATTTCTTTATGATCCATTTCAGACCAACATCTGCCATTTGAYTGACTTTGCTCTAGAAGGTTGTGGCCCTGGAAGGAAATAGGATGGGAATTTGCATCCCCAGCTCTCACTAGATCCTTGGCAGAGGATGAAGCCCAAAATTTCTCTGCTCTCCATAACAGTGGCAAGTACAACAATGTGACACCATTGCTAGGGTCCTAGAAGTCTCGAGCCCAGCAAGATTTACAAAGTAAGTCCACTTTGGCTTTTTTTGTGATGTTTTATGCCTGAGGAGGTGCCTGAGAGGGTGCCAAGCTAGAAAAGGAACAGGGAAATGACAGAGCAGAAACACACATTCAGTAAAACATCTGACAGATGTGAGTGACAAGCATGTATGGTGATGCCAGGTCACAGCACCAGTCAAATGGATTGAAATGTGGGAAAACTGAGGTTTGTCTGACAGTGCAGTTTGTTCAAAGCCCYGTAAAGATAAATAAGTGCTCTGTCTGCAAACAAAGCAAGTGCAGCCTGGGTAGCAGCTGTGGTCACGGCGCCTCAGTCTGTTTCTGAGGTTCCCCAGGGCCCCCACAGCAGTGAGAGCAATTTTAGCCCCTCAGGCATTCAATGCTTGGCCTGTGCTAGGAGAGTATTTTTGTTACTTGGGGTGCTTTCTGGGCTGTGGATAATAGAAAACATAAAGAAATTAAATGTGAGAGCGTTGGTGGTACTGCAAGCACAGAGTGCCCGGTCAGGACAGTGTCGTGAATCAGCCTTCCCAYCTATACAGGCAAACCTTGTGCATTTGCAAGTCATGCTGTTGCTGTAGGGCCAGTGTCATTTGCTCCTCTGCCTTCAAAAGCAGCTGTCCATCCTCCTGGAGTGCATGAGTGGTGCGCAGCTCTCGGATCAGTTCCAGCCGCTTCTCCTTCCCTTCAAACATCTTAAAAATAAAGTTAAACAACCAAGCATATTAAATGGAGAATACAGATCAACATGCTTTGCCAGCAGAGCACATCCTTTTTCTCCAAGTTGCCGGGTCAGCTGTTTCCAAGACCTAGTTCTCTGTAAGAAATTTGTGGGCGCATTTAGGCAAACACTACCGCTGTCATGTAAATCTTGCCTAAACCCTTCTGCATGGAAGATGAAAGTTGAGACCTTCTGCTGTGGAGTATAGATGAGCCATTGCTACTTTATTACAAAATGTATTTTTTTTTCTGTTTTGCTTCACCCAGAACTCAAACCACTGGAATGCAGAACAGCAACACCAATGTCAAGCAAAAAGGGAAATATCCTTCTGGATTCTGTTATACCAGCCTATGTCAAAGCTTCCCAGTGTGAGCATTGCCCCTTTTCCTCAGTCCTAGGTTAGATGTCTCCTGTTTCAACATCTGTTGTTCTCTGAGCTTCATTTTGAGGGAGTCCAGCAACAGCTCAAAACAATAAATTGGTGGGGAGGTTGTTGAGACTGGTGCTGCCCCTGTTATGGGGTTATGTGGCCCACCCCTTGCCTGACACCGTCTTCTTTTCATTCCCCCTCTCTTCCAGCAGGACTTCCAAGAGCAACAAAGGATCACTCAACCCTGCTCACATCACTGTCCGAGTCAGATATTTCTGATCCAGTAGTAGCTGGAAGGAGATTACTAAAAATGATGGGACATTTCATGGTGTGAAGGTCAACAGTCCTGCAATGGCATCAAACATCCTTCTCATAGATCACCACAGAAGTGGAGAAGACTTGGGAAGTCTATATTCCACCTCAAGCCACTTTCACAGTATTGCATTGTTTGCTAAAGCTCAGGTCAGGGTCCCACATGAAAACACTTCACAAACATTAAACAATTAGTGCAAGAGAGAATACCAATGATCCAGAAAGAAGCAGCAGGCATGAAAACAAACCCTCTGGACTGGTCTGATGAAAAGTGACCRACTTGCTTAATATAAAGCCCACAAGGCATGGCTACTCAATTTATTTTACCAAGACCCACTTCTACTCCACTGAAAGCAGAATGATGGGTCYTGTAGTTGCTGGAAATCATGGTGGTATGCTTCAACTGCTCCTCATCTAAGGTYTACCTCACCATCTCAGGGAACTGGAAAGATGGTATGAAATAAAAGCTGCCCTACTGGGATGCAGGAAGTTTCTTATGCCTGGGATCTTGGCATCATCAAGGCAAAATGTACCCATGGTCCAGATCTAGTCTAGAATTTGCCATTTGAGTAATTTTGCTGTGAAGCATCTAATTAAACAGCTGAGTGTAGGGGATGGCAGGAAYAGGGAGACATTTACAGACGTGTAGGAACCTAGAAGTTCCTGTAAGAAATTTGGGCTGGAGAGCAAAGACTTSAGCCTTGAAGGACTTCAGAGAACATACAGGAGGATATGCTGCAGAAGCCTCACTACCCTTGATTAGTGCTGTGTAAGAAAGACTGCAAACACACCTTCAATCATTCCCATCATTCTGAAGACAGACATAAACAAAGAGACACAGAATACCATGTTCTGAATAGCCCTGCCTCGGAGCAACTTCTGCAGACAGATCACTGCCAGTTCTGTTTCCTCTTCCTCCTGCCGGAACACAACAAATATCCACACAATAATTAATTATTTCTTTGGAGTCTGATTTCTATAGATTATCCATCTAACTATAAAAAAGTCTAACTTATATCCAGCTTTTTCTCAGTTGTTTCTGAACACCATTCTTCTAATTTCTAGGGAAAGGAAGGTGAGTCAGAATAATAAGTACTTCCATGTTTTACAAGAGATGGGGGAGAAAGGCTGTATAATTAGATTCTATCTGAGATTTKAGAGGGTCTTTAGAGAGGAGGACCTAATGGTAAGGAGATGTTGATGGAGAAAATTACTGTATGCATTAGAAGTACTGTTTGTTGCTTGACTGAAACTGAGTTTGCAAAATGAGCATCAKCTACATGAATTTAACAGGTCAAGACACTAAGGGGATGGAATTATTATTGAAGGAGGTGCAAGAGAGCTGTTAACCATAAATAAAGGGATTACATTGAACGGGAACATATAGAATTTTTGATATTTAGTCCAGTGGTGACCTTTATCGGAGTAACTCAGTAAATTTAAGACTCAGAAAGTGATAGTTTGAAATAAAATTAACTACATTATATTGTGATTTGTCTCTTYGAGAACTTTACTGGCCTAGCATTGTGTGACTGATACCAACTTGGAAGAATGATGGAGTGTAGTGGGAAAAGGAACATGACCATAGGAGAAAAAAAAAAAAGGCTTATTTTAACTAGAGGAAGCACAACTGGCAGCACTTTTTCTTGCTGCGGGGTCTTCTAGCCTGGAGTTGACAGTAGCAGAAGGAAAAAGCCCATTGGGTGCCTGGGAAAGATAAAAAGAAATCTAAAAATTGCAAGGAAGTTTTTTTAATAAAGAGCCTATGAGGTCTGCATTGAAATGTGGTATTTTAGAACTGCCGGAAAAACAGTGAAGAGCGTGGGATGAGAGAAGCAGTGTGGGCTTGAATCTTAGTATCATCTGTTTTTTCTTAGGTGTTGCAGATTAAGTTTTCCAAAAGCAAAAGGAAGTATTTCTGCCTTTGCACACCACCACCCAGGAGGAGCAAAGCAGAACTAGGCAAAGGACTGCCTTATGATTTGGACTGTTCTTTTTCTCTGGAAAGAGGGGGTAAATTTCCAGTCCAGTTAGAGAGCTAAACTGTACCACATCACCTGGCAACAGTGTGAGAACCCTTCAGGACAGAGTTTTGGAAATGGAGATGGCACATATAGTGGACAGGTAAGCCAAACTGCTTGGTTTGATTTAAACTAAGATTGGGTTTAAATTTTTGTGGAATATAATTTTCTGTACTTGTATTGTTCAGTGCTGCAAATGATGCCTTAGCAAGGGTAATCATCAGCTTCTCCATCTGCCTGCTACAGACCAGCAKGAAAGAGTGAGGGGAGACGGAAAGCCTATCATGCCCTGCAGGAAAAGGAAAAAAAAAAAAAAGGAATTAAGGATATAGAAGGATCTAGGAGCAGGCTGAAAACTAGAGGGGGCTGGGAGAAAGCGATAAACCAGTGAAGGAATTCAAAGGCAYTCTGCAAGGGCTAGTAAGTGCATAAGAAATGACTGGGGAAGAGGAGTTGAGGAGGCCTGCAGTAGTGCCTCCATTCTCTCCACTTTCTTTTATATCCTTTGTGGTCCGTGTCACCAGCCTGTCACTCTGGCATATTTTCCTCACCTCCACTGGGAAGAGGCTGGTGCACTTAGCAGTTGGTTTTTGTATCTGTGTATGGCAGGAAGAGAAGCACTAACAACACAGAAGAGCCTTGCTTTCAGTGCTCCTCGCAGCCAGCTGGTAGGAGAAACCTTACTTGGATTCTGCAAGGCAGGAGATGTTGGTGCTGCTCTTCAGTGGCTGAAGTGGCCTSATTACACAGACGGAGCTTCACTGGAGAGCTCCACTCTTTTATGTGTTCACACATAAAGATACTTGAAAATACACCAAATGTTGAGAGAATTCATTTAGGTGGAATTCTTTTGTATTAGAACTCTCTAAAAAAAAATATAATCTGTAAACACGCTCAAGAATGACTACAACTGAGGGACAAATCTTTCTGATTTCTTTCCATGTTACCTKGAAGTACTTAAAAATCTGCTAAACTGGTAAATCTAAATAGTGTACATCGACCGCTGCAATACAATATCCAATACCTAGGAGTTAGTAAAGCTGTGGAAAGCTCTTCCCAAGGAGATATTCTTGTTTCAGTCATCTTAAAATAGACTGTATAAAACATAGGACATCACATTGCACAAAGGAAGACAGCATGGATGATCTAATAAGACTTTCTCACTTGCATGGTTGTGTGACTCTYTTAAATTCACAAGTTTAAGTGGTACTTGTGTCTGATTCTTACTACACCATGAAAATGGTGTTAATAAGCCGACAAAGCAATCCAYTGGGGCAACCACCTCTTAAGTATGTTACTTCAAGAAAGGAAAAGAAGTTGCAGCTCCCCTAAAAAGTTGTTTTTTCCTACAGCATATCACATCCCCCATGACACATCATTACTGCTATTTCAGTCTCTGCAGAAGAACCATTTTCTGTGAACTGGAGCATGCTCATCAAAGACTGCATCTTGCATGATGACAAGAGCTTCACTCCAGCAAATTAATGAAGTGAATGCTCAGTGCTAAGCACCCAAAGTCTCACTGACTTCAATGGGACTAAACTTAATTGCTCTGCTGGATTACAATAGGGTTGTCAGATCAGAAGGTTGGAAGACACTGAACAATAAGAATAATAATGCGATTCTGCCTTTTTGTTCCCCAAGGACAAGGGAATAACATGTCTACTAACTTACGTCTTTATAAAATAAAGTTTAGTTAAGGATTTGGCCAACAGATATTGTAAAAGATTTTCAATTCTTCAGCTGCTAGTATCTTTATAGAATAAAGAGAGGCTAAGAGAGTCTTAAGAAATAGTGATGTCTATTTCTAACACGAATACACACAAAAAAGAYAAAGCTCACCACTTTCCTTCTCTGGACATTCCTTTAAATAACCATGTAGGAAACAATCAGGGATCAACAGAAAAAAAAAGTGCTAAAACCAGCCCACTTACAATTGATGGTTTTTCCAGGATTGGAGTGGGTGGCCGAGGAACAGGCTTTTCTACTTTTTCAAGGAAATGAAGGGGCTTCTTCGGCTCCTTGACTTTATTCTTCTTCTCCAGTAGTGCCTGGAATAGACATACAATTTAATAAGAACTCGGCTAGATAGAACAACACTATAAGGCCAGTCCTCTAGATGCTGACGGCTGCTGATCACACTGACTACAGGGAGCTGAAAGTATTTTGCACTTTGCAGGCTTGTGGCTTCTATTCCTTACTACACATCAACTGAAAAACTGAATATGGTCAGTAGATGAGGCTATTGGTTGGTCAGAAGATACTGACGAGAAATTCAAAATCATATATAAGAAGGAAGCGAGAATTATTTTACTATATTTACAAGTAAGTAATCAGCAATAGCATAGGGTGTGTCATCTAAAATTAATCTAAAATTGGTATGAACTTAATCTCTAATACAATGCATTCTTAAATAAAAGCATATTTCAGATTTTTTTTTTCATTTTAAAAAAGGAATCTCATTGAACCAATTAAACACTGACCCATAYGCAAGCAGAGGCAGTTGTGTGTGTTACTTTCCTTATGCAATGACAARAACATTAATCATTTTCCTATACGATAGAGGTAAGATTCTTTCAAAACATGAAAAATGGGTAGGAATATCACAATTTAATTACACAGTTTACATATCACTACAGAACGGTTATAACTCTTTGCCTTTAACTATAGGTATAATGCTYGTTGCTGCAGGTTAGAAATGTTACACGGTCAGGAGATTTTATGAAGGGGGTCACCTGAAGAGTGTATTGCCACTGTTCTGTGGCCCTTCCTTAGTGAAATGTCTTTGTACGATACGCTGTTGCCGCGCAGGGTTGAACCGAATGACCCAGGACCCCTTCCTTGCAAAACGTGTTCTGAAACTCTTCTCTGCTCATCTGCAACTGCCCAGCAGCCCAGTGGCACCCACAGCAACTGTACAGTGGACTAAGGGCGAAAGGGAAACTAACTTGCCTGAGAACTTCCTTCTACCAAGAAAATCCACAAGCCCATCAAGAGTGGGTTTTATCTTGCTTGCAGCTGTTTGGTGGCGGATGCCAAACCTTGTCAGCCAAAGCAGGCTAGGAATGGAAATGCCACCACGGCCTCAACTCTTTCAAGACATTTTCAAACTGTTTACAGAGCCAAAGTCCTGCTGACTTCCCCGAACAAGATATTCAGATAATCATTTCCAACTGCATGGCAACGCTTGCCTTGCTGTAGGACATCACACTTCAGCTCACAAAGAAAAGGGAAGAGAGTATGGAYATTTAAAGCTCCTTCAAAATTATAATCCTACTACTGCATAGGCTGGATCTGTAGTCTTTATTACTGAAAGAACAGACATATTCCAGCAAGGAAAAGTGTGCCTTTTTCTCTTYTTGCTCTCTCTCTTTCAAATGTTCAAATATAGTATTTCACTAGGGAGGGAAACCAAAGAAAAACTTAAGAAAAAAAMCCCATGTTAAATTTCTCTCTTCAGTAACATGAAATTGATGGCACTTGCACAGCATTTAATTGTGAAATTAATGAAGTTTTGAAACTCCAGTGGTCATTGTACAAAACTCTTCTTGCATATTGGATCKGACCTTTCAGGCCAGGATAATTAATTGCTCCAGAAAAGGAGAGAGATTTCTAGGTGGAGGGGATAAAATGCTTTATTATTGAAAACTTCTGAAATGGACCATGTTAATAATGCAAGAATCAAAGCCTATAAACTGCTTACAAGCCATGTGAAATGGTTATAGCTCAAAAACGTTGAGACATTTTCTGAATTGTTTCCTGTATTTGATGACCTTAGAGCTCTCTGGCATGAAGATTATAACAGTGCTTGCTATGATTTATAAGGTGTTTTGCATGATGGGGGGGGAAATTGAAAGAAAAAAGCTGCCGTAATTGTGATTCTTCTGAAAACAATGGCTTCTATGTTTATTAGTACAATGTTGCATTCATAAGAATTTTTCTAATAAAACCTTAGCCTCCAAAAATATTTCTTGCTAACCAGAATAACAAAATACAACCAGAATAACAACTTTTAAATACAGAAAAATCTATGAGCACTTCTGACAAGAGGGAATTTTTATTAATGTAGATTTGAGAAATACTGCAGTTCCCAGAAGTGGTTTTACGTTTTCATGTCAGCACAGTCTAGTGCCTGCTTTGCTATCTCTACTAAGTCAAAAATGCTTACCATTTGCTTTCTCTAATCTGAGGTTTTAAGTTATTTTAAGACTTTAATGTAAGAAAAGAAAAAGAAAATACGTTTTTTGCATTAACTGGTTCTGCCTATCTTAACAAGTTACCATTTTTTGAAATAGGGAGACCAGGGCCCAAGGCTGTAAAATACTTTCTTAAAATTAAAAAAATGCTAAATTTCTGAACAACATACTTYGAATGTTACTGCCTACATATCACACTCTAATTTTTCTGAGATAGACTACGCACTACTTTTTTCAGGTAGTAGGTTCAGAGTCATGGTATAATCTGTTTGGATTGGACAGGTRAAGGACCACCTAATTCATCTCCTTTTCATTTTCCTGGAAAATGCAGTGAACAGCAAATGGCACCCATGCTTTTGGCCATACACTTTGGCTTCTTTGCTAGCTTCTGATAGAAGCAGAACTCTTGACAGGATAGTGGCTTAAGAAACAACTCTCCGTTCAAAGAAATATATTCTTTAGATTCCTTCCTCATCTTCACATCTTCCTCTCCTTTTCACAAGACACTAGGCATTTTTTATTTTCATGTACAGCAYGGAGTATACAGTCATGTTTCTCTTTCTTCCTTTTTGCCCACAAATGAAGAAGGTGAAATCATCAAGGATGGACTGACTACCTACTTTGCAATGCAGCATGGCTGCTGCAACTTGGCTGATCAAGACTGACATAATAGCTCTTAGAGCTTGTCTGAGCATGAGCCAGCTAACACTGTGTTGGAGATCTATTCTTGATGAAATAACTGCTTGAACAGGTTTTCCTACGCTTTGAAGTTGGCAGAGATTTTCTCCAGAGACATTCTTGGCCCCCCTACTTCTCCACCTCCTTCCAGCAACCGGATAAAGGAAAACAGACATGATGAGAGTTGCACTTAATGCTGAGGTGAGAGATTCTTTGTTCTGACATCACCTTGATCCAGCACTTTGAAACTACCTGACACTTCACCCCTCTTGAATCACTGGAGCATACAGGGTCAACCTGAAGTCACGCATTGTTCTGCACTGGGATTTCTTCTAGCAGCTCCTCCGTTCCTTGGTGTATTCAGTTACCTAGTTGCATTTCTTTCCTATAGTAATTAGCTATATCAGTATGCTATCTCCTTAATGCCTTGGAATTTCACACAAGGCTGTCTATATAATGGCTCACTTACATTCCTTAAAGCACTGTCATCTGTGCTGGCTAGGAACTAGCTTTCCTTGTCCTTTTACAGATCTGGCTTGAGATACAGATCATTATTTTTACTGTAAATCCTGGGTCACTCCTGTTTCTGTCATGTTCTCTTGTTTCAGAGAWTTATTCAAAGAATACTGAGCGGACATAATACTCCTGCAAAAGGTTTCAGGATGGACCTCAAGAAGTCTGCTTCTAAAATCACTTATTTTTGGCTTAGTTTCAAGTCTGGAAGAAGCKGTTCTTATTCTCAAGAGGACACAGATCCTTTTTGTAGTTCCTTAGATAATTGCTTATCCCTTCTTACAAGCTTTAAGCTTAGGAAAACCCTCTATGTGGCAAACCAAGAGGAACATAATGAGGAGGACTAGTCCATCTTGCCACTTGTTTGGCCAGAGAAGCAAGCCTTGGAAACTTCCTTTATTAAAATTAATTACTTCTGAGGCCAAAATCTAGCATTCTTCCTCTATTTGCCACCTCATTCCACAGATTATCCAGGGAAAATGAAAGAAACTCATTCTAGAGCTAGATCACAGTATACTCTCTGAGTTTCCTAGTGTTCTGCTTTATTTTTAGGATTATGGGAGAAAATTCATAGATTAAGYGTGGTAGAACAGCACTCAATAGAGGCTTTTGAAGAGAAAACTGGTCTGGCTGCTCAGCTATAGAAATAATGCAAAGCAACACAGTGCCCTTCTAAGATGACCCCTAACTGCCTGCTTTAAACCTCTTTCATACTGTGTATGATGGAGGTTCTTGGCACAATTGGACTGCTTAGGCCAAGTGGTCAGACAACTGTCCCCTCAAGTGCTAAATTCTGTTAACTCAAGTATGCTGCACCCTTTGCTGCCCCGTTCTTGACAGCTCCAGCAGCTCATGAGGTGGAGCTGTCAGAGAGGCCCTGCTAAGCCAGAACATGCTATAGCCACCAAACTTAAGAAGCAAGAGCCTCTGATGGGAGAAGTGACCAGTAACAGTACCACAGAGCTCAAGCGCTAATTAGGGCAATCATTTCTTGTTGCTCTGAACAGAAAGTTTGTTTAAATCTAACGCTGGCTGAGGCAGTCTGGGTGTTTCACAGYGTCAGTACTTTCTGCTTGTCTGGACCAACCAGTCTGGTGTCTACTTCTGTGTATCTAAAAGCAGCAGTTAAACTTTGCACAGTGGATTTATCACCTTTGCCTGCAAAGGAAATGCTTTGTGATTTTAAAATAATATACATTTTGCCTTTTTGTGGTGGGGAAATGAGTATTAGTTATGTTAGCCCCTCAGTTGGTATAAATCAATGTAGACCAAGTGATCTGCATTGATTTAAGAAAGAAAATACGCAAAATTGTCTGCTTTTGTTCTGCATTCCATCTTCCTTTGGCCACCAATTTTTCTTTGAAGAGACACTGTTGTGTGAGCAGCCAGCATTAGGGCATACTTCGTGACTACAGTTTAGACACTCCACTGTAGTCTTTCAAACCATGAGAAGTATTTTGACCAAACAGAATACAATTGCTGTAATTGGAATTCAGCTCTGAAAGCTTGGGCTAATGTTCTGCTGCCTCTGAGAACCGTGTTATGATCCAGATTATACAGTCACTACTTGAATTTTATGCAAAAAGCACCCAAACTCAAACCCCTTCAATACTGCTGTGTCGTCTTCTCTAAAATTGTAGTGAATTAATGTACTTAGTTCTTGAACAATTCCTGTTGCACTCAAGATTTTCTTTGAAAATTTTCCTTCTGAATAATAATCAGATGCAATGTTTCATCTTTTACAAGATGCAGTGGAATTTAAACTTCAGATAATATGATTGTTTTTTCAGAACAAGATTTCAATTTAAAATTCATTAGTAGAAAGTTACTGTCTGCATTGAGAGTATTATTAAACTACACTAAAACAAGAAAGCTATACACATAATTTCCGATTATGAAATATTTCTTCACTAAATAAAGCAGAAGTGAAAGTTGCCAAGCCTCACAAATCAAATTCAGTATTTTTCAGAGATACAGCAGCCAGCCAAGAATATGCCTGATTTTAAAGAAAGGTAACCATCAACAGCATCACAAGAAGGGTACTTAAAAGTACATGTAATTTGCAAATATTGTGATTGTAAATGCAAATGAGGCACTTCTTTCCTCAGTGGTTAATTGCATATATGGACACCTCATCTGCCTGAACAGTTGTGACAAATTAAGACATGCAAAACACTATTAGCATGTTTGCAATCCCTAACATCAGATGCACTGTTGTTAGGGGACAACAGTGATGTGCATCCACCGTTCTGATCCGATTTTATGAGTGGGGTCATTTTAATCATGCTTTGCTGCAGGTGTTTTTACAATATGTACTTAAAATGTACATTTTAAAAAATGTACAGAATTTTTAGAATATGAATTCAGATTTGGTTTATTTAATTATTMGTAGTTTGACAGCATAACCAATAGGCTTGACACTTGTGCATTATAAAAGCAATGGAGAAATGAGAATGAGCAAATGGCAGGAGAGAATTTCTAACTGACATAATATGTTCCGATCCAAATACCTGATCTGTAGCAAGACAGAAGCAGCTATGCTTGTTTTCTATAGGGTTGGAGCAGAAGCACAGATATTAGGGAGAGTACTGACAAACTGAGTTCCAGAGCAGCACTGGTCATGCCTACAATAGTCTGCATGTTTGATCCATTCTGTCCTTGAAGTTGTCTTACAGAAAATATGAATTTAGCACAGGAAATTGGGAGAAAGCTTACACATGTGCCTTCCCAATTGCATTTCTGAGCAGTTCAAATCTAAGAGGAACTGACATGCTGCTGGATGCAGCTCCATACCTGGTGGACTTGTGCCAGCTCCACCTCTAGCCTTGCTGATCTTTTAATAAATCCAGTCTTAGTGGTAGTGTACTTAGGTTTTGGAGCTTTAATCTTGACCTGGGTGACAGAATCTGGGAGAGATGCTTCCAGTTCACACAGTCCTAAGAAATACAAACAGCGATTAAGTAATGGAGTGGTGGGGAGAGAAATTTGAGTTTTGTTAATATTTTAAGTAAATATCTCATACAAACTAAGTCTTCCAAAATGCCTTACCTGCAAAGGTGTTAAGATAGAAGTTTTTTACCACATAGCGTTCAGAATGGTTGTCTGGRAAATAACCAATTCTAGACAAAGGAGCATATGTTTGTGATGCAAAGTCAGTATACTCTTTGATGATATCTCGTCTCTCCAGCTTCCCCATCACATTCTTCCTCTTAGCTATCAGTTTCCTGAGCACTGAAAAGGAAATACAAATGTGAGAAGGTTCTTCATACAAATAGTTCTAAAAAAGCCTTATCTTTGGAAATTCACAAGAGCTTTTGCTAGTTAATATAAAAACATGATGTGTTTGACCAGAACAAATGCTGGCCATGCATATCTATATTGTGGATGCAACCTGTTTCATCTTGAATGAAGACTCCAACCTTGTGAAACTAGAAATGGCTTGTCTGAAAACTAAGTCTCATACTGCTCTCTCCCTGTCTTTCAAACTTACTCAGTGCACAGTCATGCTGAATCTTTTTTATTTTCTCTTCTTTAGCCTTCTGATGATTTTGCCAGTGGTCATCCAAGCGCTTGGCATCCAGCTCATTCTGATTCTCCTCTYGCCTCCGCAGCAGCTTCTTTAAGACTTCCAGTCGAACCTCCTGCAACCTGCAAGGAAAGAAAAGGCCAGGTATGACCTACTGTACGCTGCAATGTTCCGTGCAAYGCTGTCATCACCAAATCCTACATACCGACTACTTTACACATAGTTCATATTGCATATCTCKTATTTAATCTTTCATTTTAAAAAGTGAGTTTAGCACTGCTGAAAAGTATTGTGGTAGCACTCTCTTATATTAAATTTAACAAAAATATCCCTTCCCCAAATCAGGGGATTTTCACAGAAATAAAAGGCTTGTACCCTTCAGCCAATCCCCAAAACCTTCTTGTTCCTTCTCTATTCAGCCAATAATTAAAAGAAATAGAGTATAAYTGGACTCCTACTTTTCTATTTCCTGTTCTCTGAAGGCCCACTCCTTCCTCTCCATATCATCCATCATTTTCCTCCTTTTCGCGATTTGTGAGGCATTGTCCATGGCTGGAAGAGTTGCTTCCCATGCACGTTTTTCCCGGGCACGCTCAATGATCTCCACCTCGGCTAATCCTGCTGGTAACCCCCGACCTTACAGGGACAAGAAGCAGTAGCTCTTTAGGCAAATGGTGAATCCAGCAAATAACCACCACCAAAAAGTACTAGAGGGCTGGATGGGCACAAGCCCATATGTTAAACACAAGCAGAACTGTCAATAGCCAGAAGTAAATACTTCTAAGGCCAGTAAAATTCTACAGTATGAGGAATGGTAGGACCTGCAGTTGCTATAGCTTAGTTGACATTAACACTAGCACTTCGTTCCTCTACTGCAGGCTGCAAAGGAGGAAAAACTTTTCCAAGAAGACATTTTCTGAGAATGCGCACTTTCTTTGGCATGTCCAGTGTCCATCTTTATTGCAGGTGGGACACTGGGAGATGARAATCACAGGTATATTCTGAGGCAGTAGTGTTCATATTGGTTTTTTACTGATGTTTAACTCAGAACAGCTGAAGAACAGCAGGTAAATGGAAAAACTGTTCCTAGTTCATATTTGTGAAATGTATGACCTTTTTATATTGAATGATCTCAAAACTCTTTATGAAATGCCCCAGAACAGTGCTATTAAGTAGKAAAATATCATACCTATTTTAGAAATAGATAAAATAATGTGCCCCAAAGGAAGACAACAAAGGGCTGCCAAAGCTGGCAATAGACTTGAAACCTGACATTGAAAAAAAAAAAATAAACTCCTGCTGAAGAGATGACATTATTACCATTTATCTTGACTTCACAACTCACCCCAAGTGAGYGTAGCAAGTGTCAGAAGTTCAGGGACTGAGCCACTGGGAACTATATATTCAGGRGAATAGGGATCTGTCTGGGCTTCACCATCCCTGTAATCTGTCTGTGTGCCCARAGTTCGTAATTTGGGACCAAAGACCTCGCTGTCTCGTGTAGCTGAATGGACATAGGGCTCTGTCCTAAAAAGAGATGCGAGATGAAAGAACATTTGTCACATTCATTAAAAAAAAACGAAACAGAAACACAACACTAAGTCAAAGGTAGGATATCCAAATGTGTTTCGTTTTATCTTAACGTTGCTCCCATTGATGTTAACTCCATTATCCTTARTAAAAGCAGACTGAGGCTACACTGAGTCCTCTGAAACCTCCCTCCTTAGGTATACAATCCAGAAATCTTCTGGTTTCACCTCTCACAAGTTATTACATGCAAATCTTCCCTGTGTACCCATTCTAAAGCATTGCTTTCAACGGGCACAAAAAGTGACTAATGGTTGAGTGTAAAATAAAGTAGGACTGCTTCAATTTAGGTTACATGTTTGTCCTTCCAACAATTCCATAACAAAAATGCAGTTCTGATGTAAGCATGTGCAACCTCCATTGACTCCATTAGGAACTGAATCTTCTTATGTCCCCTCAAAATTTGATCCCCACTGAAAACTACATTAGACTACTTCATGGATGCTCTACACCACTGAACAGTATTGCAACTATCACAGAGATTGTAATAAAATATCAGAAGATTTTCCAACAATATTGCTGTATTGGAGAATCTTCTTTGCATCAGTATCTCTTCTAGGATTCAGGGRCACTTGGCTTTCTGTTTCAGGCCTCATAACACACTTGAGGCACATGTTCTTARCTCRCAAAGCACTACTTATATACTGCAAGCAAATTCTGAAACAGTCAGTCACCTGTTTCCTCAGGAATTCTCAATGGTGAACAAACTCTTACCTCTTAAGTTTTTCCTGTTGGTTCATTACGAAAAATATTGGTCACCAGCTAAACAGTTACCCAATCTTTTTCTGGTGAGATGTGACCCRTTACACCAGTAATGTCCAGAACTCACTACTTACTTTGCCATTGCGTAAGCTGGAAGCAGCTTATTARAAGGGATGAGAGGTCTGAAAAGAGAGAATGCAGATGTAAGACAACAACCATGAGCGTAAAAGATCATTACATTTTAGAAAAACTGCAGTCCGCCAATTTCAGTGGAGTTACACTGATTTTCCACAATTCAGGTTCTGTAGTCGCATGTTTAAGAATTGTGCCTGAATATTACATAATTCTTTCATAGCTAAGGAGTAACAGAAGAAGTTTCACCAGTATGATTGTTATTCTTCTGTCAAAGCAGAAAGTGGAATGGCAAAACAAGACAATAATTAAAAGAAGTTAGTTTTGAGTGAGCTCACAACATTTTGTGTATGTTTCACCAATTAGTTTACTTTTTTCACTTTGAGCTTTTGAGAGGTTTTTTTTTAATAACTTCTTGAAATCCTGAAATGAATTCCTACAATCAGTTGGTAAGGTAAGCTGTTTTGGACGTACCTAATTTGATTGTTTSCTTTTTTGCAGTATTTTATGAAGTATCTTGAAAGTGATATGGGCTCAACAACATATTAATAAKTCCTTCTTAGGCATTCTTATAATTTGCATAGTGCTGTTCACTATCAATTTCCCTTAGCATTTGAGAGACTTTAAATCTTAATTTCAAATTGCAGAAGATAACGTCATCTTTGTCCTTTTTTTGTTGCTGTTAAAGGAGCCRTAAAGAACTTCAATTTATTAAACTTGGTGGGTTTTTTTATATTTAAAGTGGACATATTGGCCAATAGCTGCTGACTATAATAGTGAATATAATTCAGAGTATATGTGACTAAGTTGAGAATGTTTGTACGCTAGCTGTTGGTTCAGGTCTTGAGTCCATTGCTGACCTGCAGTGTCATTCTGGAAAGAGCAGAGTAGTCCTGCAGTAGAGGACATTGATGAAAAGTTAATCAAGGATTCCCTTTGCTCCCTTTTTGCTCTTGGCAGAAACTGGGAGTTACAAGGTTCCTCTTTAAGAAGGCACCTTTCCAGGAGTCTGGAGAACTACAATGGCTTCGTGAGCGTCTTCCTCCTTTGTGTAGGAGGATCTACAGCCCAAAGCTTTCTACAAATAATTATTAAGTACAGAATGCCTGGTACATTTGCTTATATGGTAACTCATTACCTGAAAACTGTGGCATAGTGTGAATTTTTAAAAGACCCTGTGATTTAAGATTTGGTTACTATTTAGATTTTCTATAGCAGTGATCAAAGAACCAACAGAAAAGAAAAAAAAAAAAAAGGCTCTGGCATATATTTAGGTGCTCTTTAAACTGCACAAAAGCAAGCTTCTGAACTCTGTTTCAAATCAGTTAATTCCTTACCGTGCAAAATACTTGTAGCGATTCCTTCCACTAACTTCAGGATCTTCATACACAATTTGAGGTATCTGAAGAGAAGGTTGAGCTCTAAAAGCCAAAATACAGGATTCCTTACTATCATTTAAATACATTCRGAGCAGTTCTGATCTTTTTTTCTTATGCTTTTTTTTTTTCTCATGCTTTTTTTTTTTCTCCTCCCTTTTCTACTTCTCTGGTTACACAATCAAACATGCACACTACAAAGTCCACAAAATCCCCATACTTACACAAGCTATTATATTTTGCTTTTTTCATACTTATATACATAGCAAGACAGTTTGACACTTTATGTATATTCCCCACTATGTGTGGGCAARAAATGGTCATTTGCTGCCTTTAATAAAACTTTCTTATGTGCTTGTCATGAAAAGAATTGGCACTGGCCACTTGTAAATGCTTGACCTTGTAAAGTAAACTACTTTTATTGGGAGTGGGGCAAGCAAGCGCATTTCCTTAAGAGTGAAAAACTTTCCATAACAGAAAATGTGTGTAAAGGAGTATAGAGAACAAAGGGGAAGACTATCACTTTCTACCTTTCAAAAAATAGCTAAAGAGATTTTGAGCAAATGTGGAAAATTTTAGAATCAGCAATTTCAATTTGAATTCTCCAATAAAGGAGAAAAATTAGGCTGACCATGTGAACGTTTCAAAACCTACGCTGGAACAAGCATATCTTTTGCAAGAACATTCTTTCTTCATTTTTTCCCCCATTTTGAATTTAAAGTAGGCAGGCTGTTTAAATTTTTCACTATAACATCTTGGAGCGTTTTCTTTATCTTAAAGCTTTGGAAGACCTTGAGGTAGACCTCATTAAGGCAGTCAGTGAAAGAAAGCTAGGCATCAGGATTGCTATTTGATTTCACAACCACTTTATACTGCAGTCTTACTCTGGACAAGACAAGAAACGGAAGTTCTTTAAAAAAATAACCAGCCCATGTCATGCCATTAAGGTGAGTCATTTCCTTAAGCAATATATATGGAAAGTCCTGAAGGTCATGTTTTTTGTAAGACCATTTTTGGCACCTTCTCAGAATCCTGACCTCAGATGTATGGGATTGTGGGTGCTGGATCTGGTTGCTGCTGCCTGATTTTAAATACAGAGGCATATTTACAGAAATACGGTTAACAATACATAACATTGCTCGACAGCTGGGATCAAAACAAAGGCTTGCATGCTGAGATCAGTTGTCTTCAAAGACCCCCATCTAAGTCCTGCGAGCTGCGCTGTGGAACTTGGGGAGCCACAGTACAGCTACCCACTACAGCAAAGCCTATAGAGAGATGCTTCATTAACCTCCTGTGACATACAATTTACTGCAAAGGTAAGTCTGAAGTCATCTCTTCCCACTCCTTTCAGTCCTATCCCATAACAAAAGAGAGGGGAAGGTTTCGAGATGCAGTGCAGTAACCTGAGACACTTGCTCAGCACTAATCAACCTATTATTGTGAAGTTGTGTTTGTAATTCAAATGAGCTAATTGAGCTGATGGCTAGTTCCACTAGCTGACTCTTTACATATCAGACTGTTGCTCCATCCAGATGGATTTGTGTTTCGTTCAGCACAGGTGGGCACTTATTCTTATGATCTAACTTTATTAGCATAAGCTGTTCATCCTATTATGGTATAGTTATAGGCACAATGGGAACCCAGTGAAATAGCCCCTTTTATTCCACAGATCCTGCCTCTCGCATGTCCTTGACTTATATTTGCTGACTTTGCTGAAATAAATGAGCATTTATTCCTGGTAACCTTGCAGAGGCAATGCAACTACTGAAAAGACAGCTGGGAAATATTCTATCATCTTCTGTATCAGCAACACCGTCAATCATTGCAGGTTGAAACAGAGGGGATGAATTTCTCATTTTTTGTTAATTGCATGACTCTTTGCAAATACATGTTGTTGAAATGTAAATCAATTTTAAAGCAGCACAGGCGTCAAATAAGTTCTTGTTACAGAGTATCAGGAAGAATATAAGAAGCCAGTGAGATTTTCATGTGCCAAGGACAGTTTGAACTGCTGAAAATCAGGAGGAAAAAAAAAGGGTCCAAAATTCTTATTTTATTGTGGAAATGAGAAGAATATGCTTTTGAAACTGAACAAAACCAGGTGTGAAATCCACTGTATTACTCTTAAAACATCTTTGCTTACTGTCTGGCATGYGGTAGAACTCAGTTACCAGCAACCCCAGAGCACGCATTGTATGAAAAGCCCATGGTCTAAAGTTAGCTTGTTAATGCAGCAAAAACCTCTGAAAACAACTACCTAGGCTGATGCCTGCAGTCTTGAATACAGCTACAAGAGGACTCTAAAAAAAATGCATGGTGTGGCAAAACACATAAACATTTTTTTAAATATTTGCTGATCAGAAGCCCAAATTGTGATGCCAGGAGAAAGTTCAACTAAGAAACCCCTGCACTAAAAATGTGATGCCCTGGTTCAGGCCCTTGAATGAGCAGCAAAAGCAATCTAACCAGCTGCAACTGCACGGGACTAAAAGGAAATAGCTCCTGTTGAAGTAACACATATGAGTCACTGAAGCCTTCATAACTTATCGGATCTATAAGAGACTGAAATAACTCTCTTCTCCTTCCTGGCAACCRCTGCAAAGCAGATAGCACAGGGATGAAGGAATGTGCAACATCCACCCTGTAAGAAACAGATGGGCAACCATACTCCACAACAGCTGCAATCTCTTAATTTCAAGAGAAATATAAGTAGGAGCAAATTGCAGGCATCTCCACTTCAGTGTGCATGGATTTTTGTTGATTTGTTTGTATGTACGTTTTAAATTATCCAACCATAGAACACTTACACAGCAAGCTGCTGAAGAGCCTCCAGGCGCTGCTGAGCCCTCCCTCTCCATCTTCGGTCAATAAATGGAGGCACTGGATCTTTGCCCTCCAAGCACAGACTGTAGCCTGGGAAACGGATCAGGCTACTAAACATACTTCCGAACATTGGTGCCTTCACCTAATGTTTGTGTGGATACAAAGAAGAGAGGCAGTGATTTAGCGATTTCAAATAGCATTAAAGAGATCAGAATTTCAGCTTGCTGCCATTTACAGGACTGCACATTTGGGATGGGGAAGGAAGGCAGCATATATATGCTAATGATGTCAGCTGGTTAGATGGTACTTCTCAAGACGTGGAGCATACCAGACTAGCAGCAGATGCACAGATATGTCTTCTGGCTGTTTTCCAGTGTCTAAACTTAGACTTAAAATCGAAGGGTCTAACAGTTCGTTACATAAAGAAGTTAGTGTGCAGTAACTGTGAATGTGCAGTAATGTGAACTTCTAGCACATTACCCCATGTAACTTCCTCCTATTTCGTGTGTTCTAGAAATGAAGTAACATATTCTCCTCACAGAGTAAAGTTACAGTATTTTATACTGTAACAATTTTAGCATGTGTCAAAAATATCTCGACGGGAGTTAGCACACAAAAATGATCACATTAAAAATCCACACCCTTCCTTCTAAGCACTAATTTCCTTGGGTAGATATGCCTTAAATCTCTAAATTTATGGTTGCCAATAAATCTTTGCAATTGTGACTCAAGTGTAAGTGATGTAGCTATATTGGCTTGAGCTTCTGTAAAGCCTGAAATCAGATTTGAATCGTCCCTTTCATTTCAGCGGGTGCTAACTCAGATGCATATAGGGTAGTGGTGACATTTCAAGCACACTAACTCACCAGAGTGTAAGAGAGTGTCAGATGATGAAGATCTAGGCACCCTACTATGAGTAGCTGCTTGCTGTGCATGAGACTGCATTTTTGTTTCATTTCTCTTCAAAGGGTATTCAACTTTTGAGAGTTTGGAAAACCCTATAAACCAGTATTATCACAACCCCTGTCCACCCCATTTTGTGATGCTATAGATTAAGAACTCAAAAGTCATATTGTTTTGTATTGCACATTACGCATTTGCCGATTCACACGCTTAAAACCTGTTTTATGCAAGTCAGAGTCTGTCACCATACCCATCCGCAACATTACACCTATGATGTGACATCAGTGACAGTACGCCTGCTTACTTTGTCTGGCCTGAACTGTTMACACAGCCATATCGTTGCAAGGATCTCTATGATGACAGGCAATGTTTCCAGCTCCATGTGTATGTCTCTCTACAGAGAGGCAGACAAASACGCATTTTTTTCATGTAGACATACGAAAGAGTCTGAGATAATAGGGTAAGAGACATCCAAAAATATTCTTCAAARAATGTTTCTTGATTCCATTGCTGGAAAGCTGCTCAGGGATTTTCTCCTTGCTGTACAGCAATGGCGTTTCAGAGTTCAGAATATCTGCCTTGTAGGCTCAGCAAAGTGCATAGCTTCAGGAGGACTCTGTTTAAAATCCAATTCATTGTGCAGTTGTACCAAGCCTGTTTTCCTTTGGCATTCTACCTATATGCAGCCTGTCCAGCCATCAATCACTGCTGTCTAAAGGTGTGACTGCAACTCCCAGAGACATGCCCTAGCTGGTTTTAAACTAGCTAGGGTGAATACTGATAGCAGGGGAGCAAATGCAGTAGGRAGCTAAGCATGGGCTAACCAGCTAAGGGCTTAGCTAGGAAGTTAAATTGCGCTAACCAAGTATGAAGAATCAGGATGGGTTTGCAGTCTTTACAGGCTGCTTAGCTGTTGCTACCTAGTTCATTTTAAACTAAGTATGCTACCTTAAGCTGTAGTGTAAGTATATCCCAAGGTAAGAGAGGACGCACTGTGTGAAATAACACATTTTAACAGCTTTGCTTGAACAACAGCCCACCAACTGTCCAGTTCCTTTATTAGATCTTAATAACAYATACAAGCTATTGTTAACAGCATTTGGAAATATTGTATTAAAAAAACAATTTAGGAAATTACTCRGGACATGAAACTGGGCATTTCTAGGCTGCTGCTACAGAGTCACCCTAGGCCAGCAATCATGGTTACTCCCTGTGTTAAGTCTTGTTTTAGATAAAACTGCTTCCTTTGCTTTGTATTTTGCTGTTTTAAGGGAGCAGCTTAGAACTGAGACAGAGTTTCTACCCATGTGTATGCATACACACAGAAATATAAGGTGTACAYGTGAGCTATCTTTGGCCAACACCTACCACTTTATCACCGACAAGTTGAACATGGACATTTGACTTTGAATGGTCCTTCTCACTTGATAGTGTGTACAGAGGGTCTGAAAGATAAGTGAACAAATGGAACTAGTTACATATTTGAGGAATCAGCATGAACCGTCAGGCTCCCCTTCCCTCTTTAAAAGTCTGTCCATAAGAGTATAAAACAAACTAGGAAAGAAAAAACTGAAATACATGTCTCCATATCAAAGAAATGCCACCATCACACAAATGAGCCTCAGAGCTGAAATACTACTGTTCCGTGGAACATGCACGTGACTGAAGAAAAATCTACTTTCTTTGGAAGCACTGCCAAGTKAAATAGAAAATGAAGACATGAAACAGAAAACAGAAAGCATGGTGCAATGGTAATCAGTTGAAATATCACACTGTAGATAACGCTTCCCTCTGGGATATAAAGCTAGTGCTGGCTTTCCTCCAGCTCGCAAATGTTTTGTAGCCCAAGCCTCTCCTCGCTCCTTATAACTCCGTTACTGCTGCCAGTCCTAACGCTTTACCACTGTGTGGCTCTGCCCTGCTCCTGGGCCGGCACCTATCTTCCCAGCTCCAARCCTGCTTTCCGTGCCTAGCTAGTTGCCGGTGGCTCAGTGAGAGCCCCTCGGCCAGCTCTGACCGTGCACCTCGTTTTGCACGGCGGCCGGCCGGCAGGGGAGGCCCGGGGAGAGGCGGGAGGCCTGCTGGGGCAGCCCAACCGCTTCACGACCCGCACACCGCGCCCCCCGCCCAGCACCTAACTCCCCGCCCCGGGCCCCGCCGGCTCCGCTGGACGCGGCCACCCTCCCCGCGGAGGGTGTCGGGCCTGGCCGCACCGGTCCCCCCGCCCCGGGGGCTGCAGGCGGGGCAGGGGGCGCGGGGAGGACGTTGCCCCTCCCGGCCGGGCCCGGTACCGTAGAGGCAGTCGAAGATCCGGCCGGGAGCCATTTGGCCGCGGTGGCCGTCCCCGAGGAGCGGGGCCCGCACCGCGCCCGTCACCGTACGGCTCATGGTGCCTCCGGCTGCCGTTCCCATAGCGACCGCCGGCGGGCGGGGCCGGGGAATGCCRCGCCCCCTAGGGCGGGACGTTACTGCGGGGGAGAGGCGCTCCCCTTCCCCTTCCCCTTCCCCGGCGGCGGCTTCTCGGGCCTTTCCGCGGGGACAGCCCTGGCCCTCGGGTTTTGCCCCGCCGCTTCCGGCATGCTGCCGCTGCTTGTTCCAAATCCCCGCGGCCAGGGGTTGCCTCTCCCCCCCSGGGCCCAGCTTTCCGGAGAGCCCTAAGGCCTGCGAGGCGGCGAGGCCCGCCCGCCTCCATCTTGTGCCGCCGCAGGCGGGGCGCGGAGGGAGCCTCCGGCATAGCGGCGGTGGGGAGCTGAGGTGCTGAGGGGGCCCAGCGCTCTCCTGCTCCGGGGTGGCTTGTCGGTGGTTTGAGGGGGACAGGGAATGATCGACCGGAGGCGCGGGGGGGGGGGCATGGCCTCGGTATTTTTGCCTTTCAACAGCTGTTGCTGAAGTTTCCTGTGACGCTCTCCTGTTCCCCTGCTAAAGCTTAAGAAAACTGCTTTAGCAATTACAGTTGGGGACCGGATTCAAGCCTGGATATTGCTATTCCTGGCTCTGCTTGTTACTGCTTAGGACTTACGCTGCCATAAAGTGGTGAAAGTAGGCTTGGTTTCTAYCTCCCAGAGAGGCTGCAGGTATTTTTGCATTTGTAAAGCGTCTGGGGAGACCTGCACAAAGCACTACAAGTAAACATTATGCTGTTACTAAGATSCATTGCTGGTTTTGAAAGGAGGAGGCCATCACCTAGGAGGAATGAAGCTGGAAGCTGCTTCATGCTATTAAAGAGGAAGAGCCAATGCTTTTGTCAGCCTAAGGGGATTTGGAAGCAATACCGCCCAGACTTCTGGAATAGGACGTAAAAAGCAGCGGAATTGCAAATGGGCCTTCTCCTCTGCCTATAATCTTAAAGCAGGTCCCTCATGTTAGTTACTTTGTGTATAAAACTGTGCATATCAAAGAATGCTTCACAGCTTGCCACATATGATGCAAAATTTTGGCCCCTCAGTGCTTCGTCACAGGAGAGCAACGTTAGGACCGTGGTTCCAAATTCCTTGGCTCTGGCCAATTTACACGTAGGCCTTTAATTCACCTTTGAATGCTGGTTTACTTTCTTAAAGGCCTGTCACTTGTTTGAAGCAACAACTTCTTTCTTAGGGTAGTTGATCAAAATGGGTCAATTGAAGACTCGGATCTGGGTCTGAACTAAGAAATGCTGTCACAGCTTTGTTGCTGACTGACATCTGTAGGATGCTACTTTCCACAATGGATTGATCCATGCTCTAAAGAGGATCAGCCAGCAGGCTGTAAAGGTCCTCATTTTACTAAAGGGCTTTACAAAGTGATACCTTATAATTATTGACGGGGCAGCAAAGGTCACTTGAATAGAGTTGCCCAACACTTCTCATGATCAAGTTCAGTTTTCCTTTTTTGTATCTCATTAGAACTTCATAATTTCCATGGTGAAATTTTCCATGCTGGACATCTGCCATGAGGTAATGAGGTGTGTAAACTGTATGTTGGCCAAAAAATTATTCTTGGCCAGCTSCACCGTCTCACATTTTTCCACTTTAAGGTTTTCAGAGATGACTGGATACAGGTGGACTGGACTTCTGTTTTTCTGATGAGGAAAGGAACCAGATGGAAATCAGGTAGAGAAGGAGCAATGGAACAGTTACATGAGGAGTTCTTGACAGAGTACAACAAAATGCCGGGGCATAGCCTAACAGATGAGTACTCTGGAGTTGTGGAAGAGCAAAAAGGTGCAGTCCCACTATTAACTTTAACCACATTAAATTGGACTAAATGTAAGATGTTGCCACTTTCTTCTTTGTTCACCATGAGCTRCTTGGTCCCACTGCCTCTGATCTGTCGGTGTTGGCAGCTGAGAAACTATGTGGGTGTCGTGGTTTAACCCCAGCCAGCAACTAAACACCACGCAGCCGATCGCTCACACCCCCTCTCCCCTCCCCCAGGTAGGATGGGGGTGAGAATTGGGAGGGCACAAGTAGGAAAACTTGCGGGTTGAGATAAAAAGTTTAATAATGGAAATAAAGTAGAACAGTAATAATAAGGATAACAACAACAATAATAGAATATCCAAAGCAGGCGATGCACAATGCAACTGCTCGCCGACTGACGCCCCATGTGTCCCAACCTGCAAAAGCCCCACCTTTTCCCRGACCACGCCTCCTAATTATATACTGAGCATGACATCACATGGTATGGTGTACCCCACTGGCCAGCTGGGTCAGCAGCCCCGGCTATGCTTCCCCCACCCTGCAGCTTCCCATGCACCTGGCAGAGCAKGGGAGGCTGAAAAGTCCTTGGTGCAAGCACCACCCAGCAACAACCAAAGCATCAGTGGGCCATCAAYGCTCTKCTCATACCAAACCCAAAACACAGCACCGCCCCCAGYTACTGGGMAGAAAGTGAACTCTGTCCCAGCCAGAACCAGGACAGTGGGAAACCATCTCAGGAGACTGACGTGGCTGAAAACTAACCTGTGAGAAAATAAAAGAGAAAAGTTTTCAGGTTGCTGCATAGCTGCCTGAAGACTAGTATTTGCTGATGAGAGGTGACAGGTATATGTGGCTGAGCTAAAAAGCTTAAGGTTCAGGTTCATGGAGCTTGCTTAGATTAGATTAAAAGGAGTGTGCGTGTCAAATACTGGATTATTTTTGACTAGCATTTCTGAGAAATCTCTGTGAATTACAGAGGTGGACAGTGAACAGCCTTACAAGTGTTGAAAGATGTGTTGATTATTACTGTCTTGAATGTTCTTTGCCTGAAGTCTTCATATTCCTGTGGACCTGCASCTGGAGTGAAACCTGGTCAGGGCTCCTGGCACACTGGTGTGTGCTGTGGAATACRCTGAAATGGCAAAGTGGTGAGGTTTGGTCTGAATCGGTCTTTTTTCTTTTTTCTTTTTTTTTTTTTTAATGCAGATCAGCTATTTCCAAAGAAAAAGATCACAAAACGCAAAAGGCTCTGAAAAAATGTTTGATCCCAGGCAGTAAACTGACAATCTTGTCTCTGACCAGCACTTTGGAAAAGGGACTCAAAGCTTATCTGGCAGGTCTGTCCATGTTAAGGATGCATCCTGTTGCTCTGGTGAAAGTGAGCTGAAGGCAATTAAGCTGTAAGCAGTCAAARAAGATTCCTGTTTCTTAGCTACACTTTTCAAAGAACTTGACTGATGGGCTTTCTCCTCAGAGCTGCAGGCCATAGCATGATTTTTTGGGTTAGGGTGGGTCGCTGGTTTTTTTTTTTTTTTCAGTAATAGCTTTTCCAGAACAAGACTCTCTAACTGAGCTGGGGTGCTGTCTATCTGATGATTTTTTTTTTTATAGCCACTTGGCTCTGAGGGGACACCAGGTGCTCAGATGTATGAGTAAACTGTCCATACCTTTGTGAAGTACTGTGCAGTGACTGAGTGGACTAACTCTGTGCCAATGCTTAGCATGTTGCAAAGTTGTGGTAAAGTGTGCTAGTTAAGCTGCCCATGAAAAAGGCTGAGCCAAATGCATTTTACCTCACATTTTACCTTGAGATAAGATGGTGTAATTTGCTGCAAGATGAATTACTGCTATTCTGTTGATGGACTTGTTACGCTGTGATGACTTGCTGATATGTTTGAACTGTAAAATCAAAGAGAAGTGGAAAATTTAGACAGAGGGTGGGATTAGGCATTAGTTGAGAGCAGAATAGTAGCTGGACAAAGAGAAGATGGATTGGATGTGAAAGTGTGGTTTTAGATGAGAAACTTGGCTGGCTGAGCAAAGAAAAACTAGTAGGAGAGCGGGGTGGTAGAGAACCAGTGTGCAGGGGGAGGAGGGAGAGACAGGGTRAGCAGCCAGTAAAGCGGAACTGAAGTGGTCTGGACAAGAAAATGGGAGACCTAGATGAGGTCTCCTAGATGAGGAGCTAAAAAAGTGGGGAAGGGTGTGGAGAGGCAGGACTTGGGGGGGAGAAGGCAAAGAAGATGAGCTAAACAGATGATGGTCTCTCTACTCTTGTCTTCCTTCTGTCCTCTAAAGCCTGGGAGGGAACTGGGTTTCCTGAATGTAACGTTTCCCCTGCAATCCACGAGGATCTGTGAAACCCCTGGCAAGATGTCATCCATCTGGCTTTAAGCTTAAGTAYGTAGATGGTCCTCTTCTGCTCTCTGTTTGTTAGCAGTTGTCAAATGACAGCACTGTCGTGGTGCTGGGTGCATGTGGTGCTTCGTGGCAGCTTTTTTCTAGTTATTAAAAAAATCTAAGTTACACGCAACAAAGTTATAGCATTAAAAGCACTGCTGAGGCTTTGACGGCAGGAAACACCAAAATTAAAGTCATCTATTTTAAATTAGTAACCGTTAGCRTGCATTTCCCATTCTTGCCACAGGATGTCACAATTTCTTCATGTATGGTCCATCACAGTCTAACCTGGGTGGTTCCCATTCACCAYTTCTATTAAATGTGAAATGATATAAAATAAATTTGGCCCTTGGACCCATCCAAGGTAAGCCCTAATTTCCATTCCCTGTCCGAATTCCACATGGTTTACTAACTGTGTATAATAAGCACCTCTTTCCAGATGTGTGATTCAGAAGGRGCAGGAAAGCAGCAGCACAAGGCTGCAGTCAATGTGGTTGCTAAGTTTTTAATCCAGGAGAAGGGGGCCTTCCTCCCAGCCCATCAGAAGACATGGTGCAGGAGAGTGAGGAAAAGAGGTGGAGAAGAAAGATGTGGTCACTATTTCCGGCAGGAAGCAGATGTAAGTCTCAAAAAGATGTGAGAAGACAGATGCTGTGAAATCTGATGTTTTGTGGATCTAGGCCTTGTCTTTCTGCTGGCTTTTGGCTATAGTAAGGCATTATATCCATTGTGGAATACCTCACTTGTAACTTGTGACATCTTTTGTAAAAATGGCCTTGGAGTACTCATTGTGGTAAATGGAGCTTTGCCAAGTGAAGTCTTTGGTTTCTTTGTGCTGTTTTTTACTAAGAGCTCTGCTAGGAGAGGCATCTTGAGATACAACTACTGAAATGGAAAAAACAGATGAAAGTCTTTATATGAGACCTGTTCTCTCCTGCTTTTCTTTTTTTAGTATGACTGTTGGCATGTTTCCTGTACAATCTACAGATGAGGATAGCCTAAAAAGGCAAAGTTCAAAGAAAATGAAGTAGCAGTACTTTGTGATCACAGTTAAAGGATTCACTTCAAAGCCTGCTGAAAGACTTCTGTAATGGTTTTGATTAGCACTAAAATAAAAAAAAAAAAAAAAAGGAAGGCGGAATTAAGGACATTTTCAGCTCATGGTTCAGAGAAGTCCAATTTGTGACAAAAACCCAAGTTTACCAAAACTTCAGACATCCTCTGAAGGACATTCATTTACTTAATTTCACTTRGATGAGCTTTGGATGAGATTCTTAATGAACAGGGATGACTTTTGGCTTATTTGCTGGGCTGAAGTCAGGAATGTTGTTGTCTCACCTCAGTAGGAAAAGGATCTTGGATTGAGCTCCTTAGGGAACTAATGAATTCCTAGTGTTCTCACTCCTCCCATGCAATACTCAGGGGAATAAATGACGATGCCAAAAATGTTAGCACGCAGCTTTCAAGTTCCAGTGTGTTAAGACATTTCTTTTCAAAATTAAACCTTAGATTCCCTCTGTTCCTTGCTGCCCCAATCAGTGGTTAAATCAGCAGAGGAGAAGCTACATCCTAGTCAGAGCACAAGAGGTAAGAGAACAACCAGAGGAACAATTTGATGGAAGGGGAATATTACATTGACTTAACAGACAGGATTTCATCCCATATTTCTGGTTTAGAAGTTAGGATGAGCTTGTATCTTCAAAGCAATTCAACTACTTCTTGCTTCTGGAGACCTAGATGAGAAATGTGCTTATAACTGAGTTGTGATCGGATTCCATGTCTGCTTCTCATGAGGGTTTGGCTCCAGCCTTATCATTGGTTTGTCTATTTWAAAAGTAAATAAACTAACAACTGGTAGCTGCCTGTTGAGCTGGGGGGGAAGAGAGAAAACGCACTGACTGGGAAAAGGGAGTCCAAGTGCAGGGAGGGAGGGAAGGAAGGCAAGAGGCAGCTGTAACTAGAAGGAGCTTGAGGAGGGATGGGAGATGTTTCAGGGAGTGGAAGGTGGCTCCAGCCACCACTGAGTTCTGGTTCTGGTGATAACTATTTCTGTCAGGTCCATGCTGAGCTGAGAGAGGACAGTTCTTTCTTTAAAAGGGCAATCCTAAAACCATTTGGAGCCTGTTAATAGGATGGGATAGGTGTGAATTGCCCTGTTTTACTCAGCCAAGCCTGAGGAGAGGCCCTGCTGAAGTACTGATCTCTCTAACACTTGACCGGTGGTGCCTGTTCAGCCTGCCCGGATGCAGGGAGGGTGCTGGCACCAGCAACCACCATCCTGACCTGGCCAGTTGATCGTGCTTCCCGACTGCTCTCCCCCAAACTGGGCAGGGGGCCGGCATGACTAAGAGGGGTGGTGATTCCCTAAGAATGTCGAGGGCTGTAGAGAGAAGGTTGTCTCCTTGAGCCAAGGAGATCTCTCTATCCAGAAGCTCAGGAGTTCAGTAGCTAGATTTTTACTGGCTGCTTGATGGATGGTTTGTACTAAAGCCCACAGTAGCGCAGGGTAGCTCAACAGTTCAGCASACAGGGAGACATGTAGTATGTATTTATCTGATGTGTCAAAAACTATGAAATGGAGCACCTTGCTGACCTCTGCAGCATTTCTGCTCTCCTTGCTCTTTCTCCTATTGTTTGCCAAGGTGCCTGGTCAAGTCCGGTTTCCAACTAGTTGGAAAACTTATCCAGTTTGTGCTTGCCTGATCTGAAGGGGGAGCATCAGGGACTCCTGATTTTCCATGACCATTTTACCCACTCTCTTCATGGAAATTAAATAGCTGGACAGAAGTGCTATGGASTCTCATTTCAACTTGTTATTATAATGCAGTATAACTCTTCCATACACTACACTCTTCTTTCCTCTTCAACAATTAGYGCAACATGATCTCAATCCTGTCTATTAAACCTTTCCAAAAGAATATTTACTTATCATCCTTTAATTGCAATAACTGGACGGAAGTCAGCTGAGGGCTAGCACACATCCAAGGGCCCGGGGGAGGCCTACCAGAAATAAAAGGGTGAGACAGCAGTGACAGGACACTCAGGCCATGGGAAGAAAAAAGCTAGAATCAGATGGGGGCTGAACAGAGCCCTTTCAAGGATTGGGGAAGGATGCGTAAGTATCACTTCCCTTGTGTAAGAAAACAAAGCCTATGCTCTTCTCAGTCTTGAAAGTTCCCCTATCTTTCCCCTCTGTCTTTGCCTGCACCCACATAGCTCTTCCCACATCACTTCCCAGTCTCAAATGGTGGAGACTGAACAGAACACAGTACAGGATCTACAGAACATCACTGGTGTCTTGACATATCAGCTATGAGAGCACAATAGAAACTCAGCATCTAGCATGTTGAYCTAGAAATATCCCCTCTTTGATCCTGAGTAACTCTTTGGATGGACCCCTAGGAGAATCAGACCTGGAAGTATCCATTCTGGGTTTTAAATAAGGGACTGGAGTAGTTGAAGTTAATGAGATGTGCCAGTCCAGACAGGATGCGTTGAGTAAAATTTAGTGTTTGTTACACAGAGTATGTACCAACACAAGACACTCAGTACTTGGAGAAAATACCGCACAGCATACTGTACAGCATGTTGAACAACAGAGCAAAATAGTCAGGATATGGGCTTGAGCTGAAGGTTTAGATGAAATTTTCTGCCATGTATATGACTTGTSTTCCCATGTCACTTTTTCAAAAATAATTGTACTCCAGCTACATAACGCATTTAGGAAGATGTCAATGTAAATAGGCTCTCTTGAGAATCCCTCCACCTGCATACRGAAATGCCCTAATGCTTCTTAAAATCTGGCCCTTAAGCACTTGATAGTCAAGTCCAATTGTTTTTTGGTGGGAATAAGGATTCTAAAGATCTTTCRGAAAGTGCCAGTAATGCTCATTGGACTCACTTAGAAATTCTTCTCCTGGATCAACGATAAGAAAAGCAGAAGAAAACAAGTGCAAGAGAATTCAGTGATGAAAGTCAAAGTCTAGCTTGACCACTGATGTGAAAGAAATGGCTTAAGAAAGACTGAATTTTCTACATTATTTTRTAAATTTGCGAGTAACAGCTCTGGGGATTCTAAATGGATTCAGAAGATACGTCATGTTGCAGGCTCTTTACAGGCAGCTTGCAGCACTGTGCAGCGTATGTCAATGCAATATTTAAAAGGAGTGAGATGCTGGGATGTGAGTACATAGAAATATGCAGCTGCAATCAGTGACATCTCAAAAATGGAATGACTCATGTATTGTAAATACTAATGATTCCTTCCAGGCTTCCAGTTAGCTCCCACAGTTTATTAAACTATTTGSTGTAGTGGAGCTTCACATTTCATAAAACATGATCAAGAGAGACTTGACTAGATTCAAACAAGCCAGATTTGCTGCTGACACAGACATCAAAACGGCATGCCACCAAGCAGCATAAAATTGTTAATAGCAGCATCACTTAGGGGAAAAAAGGATGACTAGAATGTGTGCAGTGGAAAAGAAGTGGACCTACTATATCGCTGTTTCTCAAATGATCAACAGCTTAACATCATTCATCAGAGTTGTTCAGAAACACTGCCTGGTTTGCAGCAGAACTGATCAAGGTTGGAAGCTGGTATTACAATGGAACCTCAGTGAGGCATTTTTCTTCAATACACAGGCAAGCGGACTTGGGTTCTGAATGAGATTTCCTGTAATGCATAAGCACAGACCTTAGGCAGCATTTGATTTTTGTGGGGTGACAAATCAGAGATCATCCATGCATGCATGTGGTGCTATATCTTAACAGTGTCTCAGCTGTCTGATTGCTTGGGGGTCACATTCTGATCAGTTCTGACAATTCATATAGGGGTTTTGCGGAAGTTTGAAAGCCTTACTCTTTCAAGTCATGAGAAGTGAGAATGAAAGAGGTTTCCTGTTTGCAAGGAACTATACAGGCAGCTGTCTTAGTTAACTCTGCAGTGGAAGAAAAAAAAATATCTGAGGATAGAAAAACTTCCCCCTGAGTGACTAGTGTGTATCTTCTTCATGCCTGAACACTTYTAAACCTGGGCTATTTTTTTCTGATTTTTCACTAAAAACAGAGAGTCTGACTGCAGCAGAGGGACAGGCCTTTGCAGATTCATGTCTTTTGGAGGATTAGTGATGTTATTTTCCAAATACAGGTTAGGATTTTCTGAGTCACTAGGCATAGAGACTGTCAGACAATACATACTTGTCTTCTTCAGCCATGCTCTTCTGTTGTGTTGGTAGCACGTGCAGCCATGTGAGTGCAAACACCTGGTCTTTCCTTCCCACCAGTCTGCGCAATGGGATCTATTCCAGAATGCTTGGATTTTCATGGGTGTTCCCTCCATGAAGGGGAGCAGCCGATCAGCCATCCCAGCAAGCACTGAAGTAAGCCTGACCATGCTTGAAATGCGCATCCAACATCAGCTGCTGCACATCTGCAATGTGGAAAAGCTGCCACGTGTCCAAAGGCTCAGTGGATCTTGCCTCCAGTGCATGTGGAACGCGCAGGTTACTTTGTGGCATGGTACAAAATGCCAGCTTCCTTCTTTTGCCGTGTTACCAGGGAGATTGCATACTGAATTTGCTGATCTGGCTTTTGCAGTGTTGCATGGCAAATTCATAATCTTTACTAATATGTTTGGATATGCTTTCAGCAGGCAGTGAAAATAAGAGGTATAACGTGAAAGTGATGATAGTCATAATCTTAGCACAGACTGGGGAGAGATTTGCAGAAAAAAATGAGAAGGACATTAAGATCCTTTAAGTTTATACAAAAAAACAAGCACTGGTGTCTTCTTTTTTTCTTTTTTTTTCCTGCACAAACATCCAGATTTCATTGGAAAAGTCATTCATCGCTGGAAACAGTGTCTTGACTGTACTGTAAAAACAGTACAGTCTTGGTTTCTTAACAAAAGCAAGCAGTGGTGGCAATTCTTGAAATTAGTTTTGCTGCAAATTTTGGTCAGGACAGAAGTTTCTGCTCTGCCTATTGTTGTAGGAGGGTCACTATCTTCTTTACTGTGGTGGGCTAGGCCACAGAGTCCTGGTCCCATGAGACCCCAGAACTTCTGGGACGCTGTGTGCCCAGTCCTGCGATGTCAGAGACAGCAGTTTTGTTTCTAAAGTGGAAAGTGACTGCAATCTTGCAAACTACCTTCCACCTCCAGCCTCTGACGCTCTGAAGATTTGGCCGAATTTCTGGCAAGAGATGATCTGTTGCAGTACTTGCTCGCAGGGCATTCAAAGAGACAGAAATGCCTTAAAAGTAATCTTGATTCTACTCTTTGTTTCTTTAAGGACTTGCTTGCCAGTATGGAAGGAGACTCTCTCCATACAGCCTTCCTTGGTGATCTCSCAGGAGGGGATGGTTCAGTCCTGTGGTACAGCATCCTTGCATACAGAATTCATGCCCTAGTCCTGAAACATGGGGATTTGCATCTTCAGCCTGGGAGGGGACCGGTGCATCACTTCTTGAGGTGATTTTAGCCCAGTGAACAGTGAACCACCTGCCTTCACGTAAAGATGGAGTTTGAAGCTTAGAGGGGATATAATTAATCACCTTAGAGTCTTTTCCATTGTACTAAACCAGAGCAAAGGTCCTTCTGTCCCAGCATTTATTCTCTCTTGGGTCACACTGCTGAGCTGATAGTATTTGGTAGTTGCAGGTCTGCAACTCTGATCAAAAAGAGAAACTCTCTCCTGTGCTTGGGCAATTAATATAATAGGCAACAGGGCCCTGACAAGTCTTGCTCTTGCTCAGAGGTTTGAAGTCCTTTTTTTCCGTGTGTATCTAAGCGTTGACCAAAAACACAGCCAACTTCTTTGCCAAACACAGCATATSGTTGACTGGGCTTCTGGAGCAGTGGCTGACTCATGTTTATACTAAGGGAAAGACAAAAAAATTTCTCTAGACCAATATTAAACAGGTTTCTTTTTTCAAGATGATAAAGGGTTAGTGATTCCCAGAATAGGCACTACATGGAAAATATCAAAATACCTTCGGTTCTGTATCACCACACAGATTTTCCACAGCTAAATTTACCTTCTATCATGTATATCAGAAGTGTGAGAAATCTGGAAAACCCCGGACTACCCCAGACTGCTACTTTCAACCGACATTGATAGGGGCTTACCCTACCTAACAGAAACAATGAATGTAAATATTTTTGAGGTTCCTTGAAGTCTGTCCATTTGAGTCTCTCTAACAGACAAGTACTTCTTTTTTTGGACAACATTCTTTTAGTGGGCTGAAACTGAAGATACAAGAAGCCAATGGCATAGGCTGCAGTGCTACTCTGATGCTTGCACATTATGAGTCACTGCTCTATGTTCTTTAATTCTGATAAAGGGCTGTACAGGGAAAATAATTTGGAAACCCATGGCAACTGGGCAGTCTCCCCCTATTTCACCCGTTACTCCTCTGAACCCAGAGCTGTAAATGTCCAGTGCTATCTGTGGTCCTTGTACTCTCCCATGTGGCATCAAGCTGCCAAGTGACATGATAGATTGAGGGAGGATCTTTTTTCATTATCTCTTTCAGAAGCTCTGAGATTTTCACTGAATCTCCTTTCCTGTATACTGGATCTAACAGTTTTCCAGCAGTCTCAGCTCAGTAGCCTGCCYTCAACCATTCCTCTTTGACTGGTAGATGAATCTGTTCATCCTGACACATACTCTTTAATATAATTCTTCCTCCACTGTGTCGTGGTTTAAGCCCAGCTGTCAACTAAGCACCACCCAGCCGCTCGCTCACTCTCCCCCGGGTGGGACGGGGGAGAGAATCAGAAGGGTAAAAGTGAGAAAACTCGTGGGTTGAGATAAAGACAGTTTAATAGGGAAAGCAAAAGCCGCGCACGCAAGCAAAGCAAAACAAGGAATTCCTTCACTACTTCCCATGGACAGGCAGGTGCTGAGCCATCTCCAGGAAAGCAGGGCTCCATCACGCGTAATGGTTACTTGGGAAGACAAGCGCCATCACTCCGAATGTCCCCCGCTTCCTTCTTCTTCCCCCAGCCTTATATGCTGAGCATGACGTCATAGGGTATGGAATACCCCATTGGCCAGCTGGCCTAGCTGTCCCGGCTRTGCTCCCTCCCAGCTTCTTGTGCACCTCACAGAGCATGTGAGCTGAAAAGTCCTTGAGAAGTAGACTACCTAGCAACAACTAAAAACATTAGTGTGTTATCAACACTCTTCTTATACTAAATCCAAAACATAGCACTATACCAACTACTAGAAAGAAAATTAATTCTATCCCAGCCAAAACCAGGACACACTGTCAGCAGGCAGCGGACAAATGGAAAACAAAAAGCACCAAGTTAACAATCAATCCTTACGCACAATGTAATGTCAGAAGACAAAAGATCTCCCCTCTGCACTGTACTCCAAATTGGTGCAATCAGTATGAAAATGTGTTAACTGTGCTTTATTGGCAATTCCCTTCCTTCTCCTCCCTCCCAACCGCTGCTCCTTCRTCTCACCAAAAAGTGATTCCTTCCTGCAGGATGATTCTGTTACAAACTATTACCATGCAGGCAGCGTGGCCAAAATAGCAGTGCTCCTCCTCAATCTATTTGGAAAGCTGCTAGAGTTGAAATGGAGTCCTGGTTGCAAAGATGTTTCATTTCAACAGGCCATACCTTTGTGCAGACCCCTTCGAAGTCTTCTCCCAAGATGACTAAATTTTAACCTTCTTCTGCCCTTGGTATCCTGTAACTCCAGCAAGAGTATAAAATGTGTTTTGTTTGGYCTTTTCCTGGTTTCTACAGGCCAAATCAATCTCATTCAAACTCTTTTTTAAATAACAGATGTTGTTAAGTAAAAGATACTGTTCACTTGCAGACTTGGGAAACCCCCTTTGAGGTTTTTTACCACAGACTTTCCCTCAGAGTTTGTCTTGCTATCACCAGCTCTATCTAGGCCTTTGGATAGTGGGCAGCAGATAAAGCTTTTTAGGAAGAAAAGACACAGCTAGTTAATTTGAAAGGAAAACATGCTTAATATGTTAAAAAAACTAATAACAAGGCACTGCTTTGGAGACCTGATGCATGCTTTTGATAGGCATTTCAATCTCAGCTCCATCTTGCAGTATTTGCGTGCATTTGGGAAAAGCATATTCTGGTCAATGTATGCAACCTGTGCATCTTCCAGTTCATCGTGCCTGGCTGCACRGCCTCCCAATGTGTGCGTGCTGAACCAGGAGGCTGCCTGAGCGTAGGTCAGTCTGAACAACCTTCCCAGCCAAATGGGATAGCTGGGGCARGCCACTGAGCTGAGATTCTTGGATAATTAAGTAGGTGGCTGATTAGGTGAGTGTTATATGACACCATTTCAGAGGTAGGATGGCAATGCATAGGCAACCTTCTCAGGAGCCTGCGTTTCAAGAAGTCACACTGACAGGTTGCCCCAGAGGTGCCTCAATGGTGAAAACAYCACATCTACCCATGTGATAAAAATGAGGAGCTTTGGACTTCTGGAAAAGAGCTAGGTTCTACTTCTCGTCTCTCTTTGTGAGAATGAGGGGATCAAAAAAGAACCTTCTCCTATCATTTACTCATTTAGGTAGCACGAGTCAGTGGTGTTGACATTCACCTTGGTGATCCAGAGAAATAGAAAAGCAAAATCTCTTTACAGAGAATGACCTCACTTCTGGCCTGGCTTAGTGGAAGGGTAAATACTGAAAATAATGGAATCATTCTCTGTCTTGCCCAGGGCTCTTGAAAACAATGGGGTTGCTTGGTATTTCATGCCCTTTATAGGGCAGGATCCTTCAATCTTTCATCTGACTGGAGTGTTCAGATCCCTATCAGATGTTTTGAGCTCCTKAGTTTTGTTGAGACTGAGAGTATGTAACCTGTTTTATAGGAGCTACTGCTATTTACTCTTCATCACAGACCAAAATAAATACCTCTGTGATTGACACKTATGGGATAATCTGCCCCAAGTGTAAAAAAACTCACCTTAAACATCAGAAATTAATTAGGTACCTAAAAGACAGGCTTTCTGTCCCTCCAAATGTTCTTGTCAGCRTTCCTACAATTTTGGATCCCCTTAGTACCTGCTATAAGCTGCCAATTCTTCTTCGGCTCTTGCTACACCCCATTAAAAGGCACAGCAGCAGCATCCTAGTGGGCATATTCTCTTCCCCTTCCAAGCTCTCAGCAGTGTCACATCCGCTGATGTGCAGCCCTTCCCATGTTACCTGTGTGGGGTGTCCTTTTGCTCTGCAACATGCCTGCCAGTCTATATGTGTGCAGAAATAACCCTTTCATCATCAGGGCTGGTGGCAGGCACAGGTGTAGCACACAGTTGCCTTAGAGAGCTGACTGCTGACTGTGGCAAAAYAGCCAAGTATATAGCAGATTCCTGGAAGGCAAGATGGCTGCTGATGCCTTGTTTGGGGCAGACTACAATGGAAAAGCAACTCTGTGTCTTTTCCCTTATTGCCCATGGCAGGGTCCTGCCATGAAACAGCACCATTTCACGTTGCCAGTGATGATGGCTATGCTCATATGTTCAGTACGTGCATAGCCATGTGTTCTTCACTGCTACAGATCACCAGTTTTCTGTGCACAACTGCGATAAAGAACAGAGCCCCTGTTTTCTCCACTGCTTGAGTAGGAAAAAAGTAGCTGGCTACAACTTTCTGATCATGGAGCCTGGCTCTGGCAGAACTGAAATCCTGTCAGTTGCTGTTCTTGCTAAGACTGCGGCGGGTGGCAGGTTCTCTCAGCTGTTGACGCCATCTTTCATCCTCCTGCCCGCTCCTCTTTCCCTTCTCGTTCTGGCTCGTTAAGTATCGAGTGTTCCTGGAGAATGTCTCTTTCGACACGTTGATCGATTGTCACAAGAACRGGGATCCGTTTGTGTTATAACCGCCCACCCTCGCGCTGGGATAACGGTCAACACCGACAGGTGAGGGCGCGGGAGACCGCTGCTGGGGCGGCGCATGCGCACCCGCCGCGGGGAGGCGACGCCGGCGCGGGAAGAGGCGGGAGGGGGGGCAGGCGGAAGGAGGGCTGCCGAACTACACTTCCCAGCACGCCGCGGGCCCCCGGCGCAGCCGGGCCGGCAAGGGGCGGGTGGCGGGGAAGGTTACCCGGACCCAGCAGAGCCGTTGAGGCCGCCAGCGCTGTGGCGGCGGAGCACGGCGGCGTTTCTCCGCTCTCGCGCTGGGTAGGCAGGTGGCGGCGCGCGCCGGGGCGGTGGCTCGCGCGGGGGGGGGGGGGAATGATCGCTAACGGCCGCTTCCGCCCCGTTCTCCCCCGCAGGCTGCAGCTGCCGGGGAGCCGGCCGCCATGTCGACGGTTGCTGCCGCCAGCTGCGACACCAAGGGCGCGGGGGAGGCGCGGGCAGAGAAGAAGCCGCTGAAGCCTTGCTGCGCCTGCCCCGAGACCAAGAAAGCGCGGGACGCCTGGTGAGGGCCCCAACCGCCGGCGGCGGGTCCCGCCTCAGGGCGAGGGGGGGTGGGGGGGTGGCCTCTGGTGGCCCTGAGCTCCCTGGGGCGGGTGGCAGCTTCTGCGCGGGTATTCCCCTTCGTAGGCTCGGCCCATCGTCGAGCTGCTGGGGCGTTTTAATCGGTCCTCCACCCGCTTGCTGCCTGGCCCCGTGCATTTCCCTCCCTGCCCCGCTCGTTGCTACCTTCCAGGAGGAGTTTCTGCCCTTGCTAACGTGCCGGGGTGATTTTGAGAGCCCACCCCGGACCGAGAGTGCTGGAGCATCCAAGAGGGGTGGGAGAGGGAGGAGGGAGAGTGTGGAGGAGGAAGAGAAAATGTCTTAAAAGGATAAATTAGAAATGAAGAGATTAATATTTATTAGCCCTAGTTTAAAACAGGTTTCAGAGATTAGCTTTTAATGCTGCTTACAAATCTTCACTACTGTTGACTGACTGAAGCAACAAGTACCAGCAGGTAGTAACATTTTTATTGTTTAATTGGTTATAAACGCTATTCTCTTCTAAATAAAACAAAATACTTTGTTTTTTAGGTCTCAGAGGATGACATTTCTCACAGAGGTGCAAAATTTGACAATGTATATGGCTGCATTTGTAGTTACAGGCTTAGTCACAATCATAGGACATATCAAATAGCATGAAATGCACCCCCAAAATAGAGTTCCTTTGTCTATGACAGTAAATTACTTTAGTCTGGCGACCAAACTGTCTTTTTTTTTTTACCTGACAAGTGGTACAGATGATGTTCAGTAGGTGACATAATGCTGGACACTGTATTTCTGCCAAAGTTAGAGGGGTGTGTCTAGTTACGCGGTAGAGTGAAGCGGAGTCCAGGGCCCTATAAGAAAAGGGTGGTCAGATGCAGGTCCTCGGTCAGATGGAGTTGCCCTGGGAGGCCAGCACACCTGTGCATACTTACTGTAATAAAACTTAAATGATTAAAAAGTAAGATATTTTAGTTAGTCACAATTGGGTAGTTTCTTCCTTTAGCAGCAAGAATAGCATCATCTGGCAGCTGAGTGTTGATCAGACCTGCGACCTGCGCTCTGCAGCGTGGTGGAATCCCCACCTCTGGGGACAGGAAGCACTCTGCAAATCAAATCAAAGAGCGAGTCTGATCCGCTTTTGTGGTATACACAGTATATATCAACGATGGTAGGCTCTTGCCACTATTTGAATATGAATTAGACACTGGAATGGTTGAGTAGTATCAAAAGTTACCATATGTGGTAAATAATTTTTTTAAGAGTAGCTGGACAGGTTTTTTGTTTCAGGTTCCCTAATACCAACTGAAGCTGGACTAAAACGTCATTTACTGGTCAACCTATTCCAACTGGTCTCTTACTGGAGAAATTTTGTTGCTTCCGTATTGAATGGTTTGGAACTGGTTGCTGACGAGATCAGCGTACTTGATGAAGTGATGCGACAGCTTTGTGTTGTATAACAGATCCCTGTCTAGACTTGCCCAGAATAGACAGCAGCCTGTTAATAGGAAATTCTGTTATGCATCTCATCAGAGTTTTAAGTGCACCACTCCAGGCTTGGGCACCTTTTTGAGACAGTATTAAACTTTCCAAAACAGCACTACCCTGGACAGGATAGGCAAAAAGATCTGTGGAGCTTAATAGGGTTTTTTGATTGTCCCCGACAGCTTGTCAGTTCTGTGGCTTTGACTAATAATAAGAAAGCATTTTGTTGCTGAACCTTGGAAATCATCTTTTTTTTTTCTTTTTTTTTTTTTTCCCAGCATCATTGAGAAGGGGGAAGAAAATTGTGGGCACCTAATTGAAGCTCACAAAGAGTGTATGAGAGCTCTGGGCTTCAAGATATGAGTGAGATGAGCGGGACTGTGAATGTGGTGAGTATAGCCTTCAGGCCTCTGCCTCTGATGTGYGCTGGCATCTCAGCTGGTGCTACGGGAAGGCCCAGAGTACTGTTCATGATGGCAAAGGTATCTTCCTTATGAGAGGGAAGGCAAAGTAATCCTCRTTGACGCTAGAGTAAGTACTGCTGTCCTTGGGAGGTTGGTGAAGCCTTCTAGCAGTATGTAGCCTTTGTGAGTAGCTTTTCATCAGTAGAGTATGGTTCTGCCTCTTGTCTTCTAAKAGATCTGAACTTCAACTTAGATTTCTAATGGTAGGGCAGTGTGGGGGTTGGTTTTTGTGGGTTTGTTGCAGGGGTTTTTTGGCTGATTGTTGAACTGTCCCTCAATATCCAGTGGAAATACATGTTTTGTGAAGCTGCCTTTCCTCTCTCTTCTAGATGATGTCTGTGGTGTGACTGTGTTCTGGRAAGCTGGAAAATAAATTATTTCTGCAAGTCACTTCAAAGAACAAATATAATCAAAGAATCTATTTATAAAGAGTCTCYAATGATAGACTGTGCATCACGTCTGTGGCTTTCCCACTGTTAGCTCTTGACCGCTGCTATAGAAAATATATTTTTTTCCTCTTAATAAAAGTGAATATGACTGGTGTTCCTGACTTCTGTTTCTTTTTAAGTAAAGAAATGACAGTGCCCTCCTCATTCAAAACACTGCTGTAGGAATGGAGAGAATGAGAAAAGCCTGCTTACTCACTGACCTGAGAACATTGATTACTCTGGTGTTGTGGTTGAACAGATGGGCCTTCGGTGGGTTTTCCTGCTGATGCAAATTGAGAAATCGTGCTAGTGACCCTGCCCTGTTACTGCCTTCAGCAAAGTCATGCTGAAGCTTGTAGTGCCGTTTGTGATGGTAGGTGTAACTGTATTTGTACAAAGACGACCGCAGCCTTATGAAATGAACTTTCCTTGGAGTTGAAACTGGATTTGCTTTCCCGTGTTAGAATTCTTCCAGCTTTTTTTGAATAGCTTTACCCTAGGATTCAAGCTTCATTCTTTATAATGAAGAATTAAGTACTTTCCATATCAAACTYAAATTCTTGAGCCAGTAGTTCTTCAAGGGAAAGGGAGTGGAGGACTGCGGATGTATGTACAGGTCACTTGCCTGGAAAAAAAAGCTTTTTTTTTTATGCTTGGTTTTTGTTGTGTTGGTCTTGTGCTAGGCGTGCGTGGACGTTTCTTTTCTGGCTTTTTTTCTCACCTGTGTGATAGGACRGTGGGAAGGTGGTTGTGGCCTTTGATTTCTTCTTGCAATCTAGAGCAAAAAAAGTGTGGTTAGTAGTTTGTTACACGTGCGGGACTTTTTTGGTTTCATACTATGTCGCTGTGCAACCGTAACGTTGCTCTTCCTTTGGTGAGTTGACTTTGCTTAAGACGGCATCGCTGATTACTTCCTCTCCTCCTGCTGAGTTTTCTTTTCAGAAATTGAACATACGAAATCTGTGCTTTGTCTTGATTCTTCTCTTGGCTTTGATCCTGTTGGAGGGATGGGTGCAGTCATGATCACTTCACTGCCTGCTGGGCCCTGCGTATTCTGAGCCAGCAATGAATAGGCTGTGAATGTTCAGTATGTGACACTTGGTACCGTCTCTGCCGAGACTCACAAGTTGTGTGAGGAGAGTTTAGACTGCTTCTGCGAATGTTTCATGAAGGCCCTGGAGTCTGCAGAAGTGTACTCTAAAATGCTTGCAGGGGACAAGCCGGGCTGTTAGACTTAGCTCTACACTGCTCGTCTACTCTCCTGTCCTGAGGTAAGAGTTGTGCCCGTCCTAGCTTCCAGCCGAAGAGAAGGGACRCAGGTGTAGTTCTGGCAAAAAGCGTTCAAAGCTGCCTGCGGTGCTGTACCTGCCTGGGGAGCAGAACCTGGTGCTTCTCTTGGCGTTTATTGTTATCTTGAGGTAGAAACTTGAATCAAGATCATTTGTTGTTGAATCAATGCATGTCAGAGCTTGAACTGAAGAGAACGTTAAGAGGTGGACGAGCACCAGCTTTGTGGTAGTGTGTCCAGTCTGGGTAAACTGTGGAAATGGTGCTGCAGAGTAAAGAGCAGGGCAGGGATTGACAGTGGTCAAGTAAGAATGGAGTGCTATTTAAATCGGGTCAAGAAAAGAAAAAATGGGTCCCCGTACAATTTTACACAAATTCTATAAACTTAAGAAATGGGACATGTAGGCCTGCATGAAGGTAAAAGCATGGTAGATACTTTAGCAAGTTTTTGGAAGGAAAATGATGAGTGGGATGCTGCGATACCTGTGTGCAACAGGTACAAAAAGGATACTGGATAATTCTGTACTTAAGGCAACAACGGARGAACCTTGTAGTCAAATCACATTTCTTGCTGAACAGCTTCATTTGTTACTACAAGATTCCTGTGGAGTGGATTCAAGGCTCGATTCGGGGAGTGGGAGTTACTGGCACTGTGTTACTGCTTACTGATGGAGCTGGTGTCAGACACTGCCCGGCCCACGGCGTTTGGTGTACCTGCAAGGGCATGAAACGTGGCAGTAGCAGGAAACTTGACTAAACTATGTAGCAGTACAACTAAATAGCGTACGTGCCATCTTTGTCCCTTTGTGATTCACCATGAGCTTGTCAGGAGCAGGCTTTAGACCTTTCCCAACAGTTGTGAATCSAATGTGACTGGAAACACCAGGTGGATATTTTTGGAGCTCCAGGATTTACTAGTGTGTAAGTAACAGTTTTACAGACTAATGCTAGCGATGCACTATATAATAAATCAAAAAGGAGTTGTCTGGTTATGCCCTCTCTGACTTTAAGCCACCAAGGTCTTAGTGTCCTCAACACAGGTGATTAGTTTTCAGCTGATGGGATCAGTAGTGAACCTGTAGACTTCCTGAGGATGGGCAAAATAGCCAGTCATTTAGCTGCTGTGAGATTTGGGACTGATAATCTCTCAGTGTGGTGCTGCTCTCAAGGACAGGGGATTTATTTGCCAAACATAGTGCAGGCTGCACCTGGAGACTGCATCATCGTGTGGGGCTAAATATTAAGTGCTACTGGTTGAATTCATTGTAAGTGGGGCAATCTGTTTACACGGATCTTTTTACACATTGCCAGATTCAGTGCTGAAAAGCTTAACATGTCTATTTTTTTTTTTTCACAGACTCATTTTGTTGTAATGCCTATGTRCCTTCTTCCAGGGAAGAATCTTAGTGCTGTTCAGGTGCTTTCTATGCACTTGCTTTCTTGATTCCAAATTGTTTTGGGCCTTGGTATCTCCCTTTTAATACTTRTGTGGCTTTCCCTTCAATCAGTATTGGCTTTTGAACACTCATCTTGGATGAACCCCAGCATCCCTGGATGGAAAGCATGTATTCTAATTCAAGGCAAGGCATGAAAATAAAATTTCTCTTTGGAAAATTAAGAGCTTTTTGAACTCTTGCTGGGTGGAAAACTGAAAGTGCTGTGAAGACGGTCTGTGTGGCCCTGGTACTCTCAAGGGAAAAAGGAAGATGTGAGCCTTAGTGGCTCAACCACTTTACAAATCTTCTTTTAAAAAACTGGGCCTGAAAACACCTAAATTAATATCTAGCATGTGCTCAGAGATCTACCTTTTAAAAGGCTACATCATTCTTTCTACAATGTCACGCTCAGCCCCAGCAGAAAAGTTGCGTAGTTYCTAATGAGAGCTTTGTGCTGAGACTGCTGTGGGTTTAAAGCTTCCTGTTGGCCTTCCGCAGGGAAGTCCCAACGGGCCGCCCTCGCCCGCGGTGCTGGCCCTGGCAGCACTGCGGCCCCGGCACATGCCTCTGGGGTTACTGCAAYGCCACTTCCATCTTCTGGAAGGCGCTGGAGGAAGCACCTTCTTTGTCCTAACGAGTCGTTAACATTGTGTTCCAGAGTATTTTCTAGCTCAGGAACTTAACCTGAGGAGCGAAATTAATAACTTTACTTTTTGTCACTTTCTTTGATGTTGCCGCAGAAGCTTTTTTGGTAGTACAGAAAGGTGGGAAAAATTGCAATGTTGCTTCTCAGAATGCTTCCTCTAATGTAGTTCTATATTGCTATTCATAGCAGTTCAGTTTTGTCTCAGATCTTACGTAAAGTATCTTTCTCATAAGTGTTCCCAATCTTGATATCCCCGCTCCCCGTTACATCAAATGTCAGCCTATCTTGGAAAGAGGGCTCCTTATAAYATTGATTTTTTGCAGAGGCCTAAAGGTAGACAGGCTGTTGTTGGGATCATCTATCAAGTACATGGCAATGGCATGAAAAACAGAACTTGGCTCCCAAGATTTTTATCGTAGTGCTTTGGCTATAGGATCATCCTTCCCTCTTTGCAAAGAAGGTCAAGAGAAATGAAGTTCTTCATTTCCCCATACCTCTTGCAGCTGAGCCTTGTTCTGCTTCAGTCGGTAGGATTTATTTCTTCACTTAAATAAGGGACCACTGGAGACCAGGTTCCCTGTTTCACTTAACCCGTAATGGAAAGCATCTTTCTGAGTGGATTGYATTCACCCCCTGTGCAAAGCTTAATTTGTCTTGTTTCCTTCCCACATGCCAAACTGTCAAGATGGCACAGCCTCTGCTGCTCTTAGGAGCCGTGCCGCTCTTAGGAGTCGTACCGCTCCGTGTTGCACGTGGACTAATCGTTGTAGAGAGAGATTGTACTGTCCAAGACCATGATGAATTCTTTAAGGTTGCCATAAAGCATTGCTTCAGCCTCGCCCAGTAGGCAGTGCTATTCCAGAGCACTATTAGTAGAAGGGGCGATTAGTGTGTCTTTAAGTGAATGGTGCCCATGGGAATGGCATGTTAGGCAGGGCAGCTGCRAGCTCGGCCTGAAACACGACCACCCTTGAAACCCAATCTCTACTCCACTGACCCATGCAGGCTGACTTCATACTGTTGACTGACCGTCCGGGTTGCGTCAATGCCTGAAATGTAACTGCGTCTTGGCAGCGGGGCAGATCCTGCCTGTATGACTGATAACGTGTTACTCGAAGCAGGGGAGAAATTGCATTTATGCATCTTTTCCGTAGCTGACCACGAGGACTGGACTGGGCGGGTCCCTCTCGTGCCTGTGTCCCGGGTTACCCGTGTGGAAAGTGTTTGCTTTCCTCTTTGTGCTAAATGAAGGTCTGTGGGGTTTCAAATTGCTATAAAAAAATGAAAATATGAGATGACATTTCCCAAGGATGCTTCCCAACAGAGCCTGTTATCTGTGGGGTGGGAGAATCCTCTCTCAACTAGGATTTCCCTGCAAAACACGCTTCCAAGTGTTATACTCGCAAAGTTTTAGGCAGGATAGTCTCCTCTTCATGATAGACTGGGTCCCAACGGCTCATTTACTTTAGCTTTATCCCTTGCAATCACAACTGTCTGCCCGTGCAGAGCTTTACCTCGTGCCCCTTGGTCTAAAATGCCCCACGAGATGGAGCTCCCTGGAGCAAGCTCCTGTGCTGCAGCACCTGGAAAGCATTTCTCGAGAACCAGCCTCTSTTCTTTTGCTAAGTCCCTGCCACTGCTACGAGCCACAGCAGGAGAAGGGGGTGACCTTTCTCCTTTTTTGTGCTGGCTGAAAGTCACTCTCTTGCAGGAGCGCGGAGCGGTGCGGAGCCCCATGTGTGGCTGGAGCTCGCTGCGATAAGCTGGTTGTTTTCCCCTCTCCTTTCCCCTCCTCACGCTGCGCCGGGTTTATCTGGGCGCCTGAGTTATGTTAAGTAGCGGGTGCGTGCTTGCTCTCTGTTCTCCTCGCTGCTTTTGCTCCTTGGATTTCAATTCCAAACATGGTTATCCATTTGGGGTCTCTCTCCTTTCCGCTGCCAAGTGATACACATTCCACACTCAACACCAGCTCCCTCCGCTGCTCTCTCACAGTCGCTATTTCCATTTGCCGGAGGGCAGGCGAGAGAGGCAGTGCAACGAGATCTCTGTCCTGTCTGTGAGTTTTCCAGCTAATGGCCTCTACTTTTTCTTTGACTGAGCTCTTTTGGCCTCATATTTGCCWGCTCCTTTTCTCACTGGTGTGGCTAAGGAGGGGCCCAGCTGCCGGTTTGTGAGCCACAAAGAGGAGAAACGAGCCCTTTTGGGATTTTTCGGGGGCAAAAACGTTCGGCGGCACTTTAACATGTTGCTCTGAAGCGCGCTGCTGTGGGACCGGCTGGCGCTCAAGAGGAGGAGGAGGAGGAGGAGGAACAACAGCTACCCAGCAGCTCTGGTTTCAGACCTCTGCAGCACCCTTTGTGTATGACAATTCATTTTGAGCGCAGGACGGCCGGGGAGGGTGGGGAGTGGGGAAGGATGAGCGCAAGAAGCCTCTCTTGGGACCAGGCTGTTTTCCAGCCTCCGGTGTGCGATGCTTGGAAGGAGATTGTGGAGGGAGCAGCCTACCAGCTGGCCAGCTGCATCGTCCTCCTGGGTTACATGGGAGGAAGTGGCATATTTGGGTCCCTCTATATCTTTGGCGTCCTGGCCCCAGGCTACTTCTGCTATGCTCTGTGGGGATGGCTGAAYGCCTGTGGGCTGGATGTCTTCGTCTGGAACATGCTGCTCGTCCTCGCCTGCTTGCTTCAGCTGGCTCACCTGGCTTACCGGCTCCGCAGAGACACCATCCCAGAAGAGTTTGACCTCCTCTACAAGACCATGTACCTGCCCTTGCAGGTGCCCCTGGAAATCTACAAAGAAATCGTGAAGTGCTGTGAAGAGCAAGTCCAGTCACTAGTCAGAGACCAGAATTACGCGGTGGAGGGCAAGACGCCCATCGACCGCCTCTCGTTGCTGCTGTCTGGCAGGTAAAGGCTCTCCTGTTGCTGAACAAAGTCTGACAGTAAAGCGCTGTGGCTTACTGTTGTATTTTCACCCTCTGTAGAAACGGGGGTGAAGATTGTTTCCTTCTTCTGAAAGGGCTTTGAGAKATGCATCTGTGTGTTGGGGAGGGGGGTAATTTGCTTTTGGGGGTTGTTTTTGTTTTCTTTCGTTTTTCTAAATTAGAATATTTCAGGGAACGGTTTGCGGAATCAAGCTCTGTGCAGTGAAGCGGCCAGCTCGGCCTTGCCTGTGATCCTGTTGGGGAATCCTTACCTCTTTCTCTGTCACTTCAAAGTGATCTCATTTCTGATGGGAGCAGGCTGGCCGTGAGAGGGTGTTTCTCACGGCAGGAAGGCAGTGTGTCTGGACCTGTGGTCTCGGGGGGTACCAGACGCACCTCCGCGGTGGGAATGGCCGTACGCTGAGTACGCTGAGTCCTCGGTTCACCTGCTCCTCCTGGCCAGCAGTGTTCAGGGGGAGGTTCCACCCCTGTTCCCAACACCTCAACCCTCAGGGCTCCGAAATTTTTCACTTTGAGGGTCGTTTTGTCAAAAGAGACAGTGCTCTCCTGTGGTGGATCCTGCCTCATCAGGTCTCTTTCTTTCCCTGTGCTGTCATGCATTCATRATGTTCCTTCTTCTGGACCACCGAGGAGGACCTCAGGGACCTCTAGATAGTCGCACTGGGGATTTGATTATTGAGTGAACTGTGCTGATGAAGGACTGGCATTTGTTCACCTGAGATGCTGTGGCATGCCTTTATGAGCATATCCTGTAATGATTTGCAAAATCCAGATGCGTACAAATGGTAATGATATTGGCTTCCCGGCTGCTGCCGGGCACTTGGCACAAATGTCAAGTGAGAGTGGGCAAGGAAGGGGATCTGTAAACGGGAGCAGTGCTGAGCTGTAGGAGGTGTGTCTCACAAGGAATTTCCTTTGGGAAGACAAACCCTGCATCACCTGGGGCTTGTGTTTTACTGCAGTGGTCCATCCTCTCTGRTGAGGGGGTGTGTAAAGAAGAAGGGCTGTCCGTCCTTTTTTTGGTGCTTGTCCCTTTTCTAGGATCTGTTAAGAGCATCCTGGGACCACTGACCAGTGCTGAATGGCAAAGCACTGGGAGCTGGGGTTGTTTAGCCTAGAGAAGAGGAGGCTGAGGGGAGACCTTATCGCTCTCTACAAYTACCTGAAAGGAGGCTGTAGAGAGATGGGTGCTGGTCTCTTCTCCCAAGTAACAAGTGATAGGACGAGAGGAAATGGCCTCAAGTTGCGCCAAGGGAGGTTTAGATTGGATATTAGGAAAAATTTCTTCACTGAAAGGGTAGTCAGGCATTGGAACAGGCTGCCCAGGGAAGTGGTGGAGTCACCATCCCTGGAGGTGTTCAAAAAACGTGTGGATGAGGTGCTTCGGGACTTGGTTTAGTGGGCATGGGTACTGGGTTGATGGTTGGACTCGATGATCTTAAAGGTCTTTTCCAACCTTAATGATTCTATGATTCTATGATTCTATGAAACTGGGTACGTGTGTTTCCATTAGGTATCTTTCCCCTTACTAAACGTCTGTGCTGAGCAACTTGCTCTGAAGTTTACTGTATCGGCAAATAATGTTAGCGGGGAAGAGCCTGTGCTGTCTTGCCCTGCACTGCATAATCTGATGCTGCTCTGTGGGCAGTGAGTGCTGCAAAGGACAGCAAGCCAGTGCTGGTGGGGTAGATGTTCTGCTCTTTTTTGCAGAGGGAAGGATGTGTCTTGGCTGGTACAGGATGCACTATGGAGATGGGATTGGATTTGCATCTCCTGGTACCCACTCTGTTGCCTTGTGAGGTCCTTGCTGACCCAGCAGAGCATTGCTACTATTATGGTGCCCCCCCCGAACAATAGCAAGAGAAGGGGGGCTTGGAAATGCAGAATGTGCCTGGATCAGGAAACCTGTGATCCCTGACCCTTCTAGGCAGCACTCCCAGCTGCCTGGAAGCCAACAGTGTAACTCCTGAAAGCAAGAATTGCCTTTGTACATTGTACAACGGGGGAACATGGTGACAGGGAGGCAAGAGGCCCCAAATCTGGTGGTGCAGAGTTACGAATAGAGCTCCAGGGTGCCCTGCCATTGCCCCAGGCCTGTGCAGCTCTCCTCTGCTCCCACAGCAGAGCTGGGTGCAAGTTCGACCTTGACATTGCTAGGCAATTGTAGCGAAAGTAGGGGAAAGGGGTACTTGGGAGGCCAAGAGAGATTGCATGGTAATGTGCAGCAAACCAGCGCGATGTGTCGGGAGCAATGGCCAATGCGATTTTGGGGGGTTCTGGGTGTAACAGCTTCCCAGCATTGAGGCAAGGAACGCCTTCGTGCAACTCTGAGGACAGGAAGAAGATGCAAGTACAAAGAGCCACAGGCTGGCTTAGAAGTACCTGAAAAGCAGCAGCAGCCTTGTGGGCTGAGAAGTTCTGGTTTAGGACCAAGCATTGCACCTGTGAGGGCTGGCTTTGTAGCAGGAACAGAAAAGAGATGGAATGTGGGGAAGTGGCAGCAAGTATTGTTTCCCACAGAGGAAGGAGGGAGAGCCCCATAGACTGGAGCATCTGTAGCTGTCCCGGAGCGGGTATGAGACACGCGTGAGATGAGGAGAAGTCATTTCTTCCCCGGTGGGACCGGCTGCCTGCACGTTGTGTGAGCTGATCAGGTTCGTGTGACATCTGTTTTGTGGCCTAAGCCTGTGCACCTCATCTGTCCTCTCTGCAGGGTCCGAGTGAGCCAGGACGGACAATTCCTTCACTACGTCTTTCCGTACCAGTTCCTGGACTCTCCAGAATGGGAATCGCTGCGACCCTCTGAGGAAGGAACTTTCCAGGTAACCCCGCGTGGCCCCGCAGCAGCCCAGCTTCGCTCCTTGCTGCTTTGTGGCATGTCTGAGAAGGGGACGGAGGGGGCTCATTATGCCATTGAAAGCCAACCGGGAATACTTTCCTCCCCTTCCTTGGGGTTTAGCCAGCACAGGATGGTGTGATCAGCTGTGTTACCTTTTTTCCTACCTTCCTCCGAAGACCTCAGTGCATGCTCCTACTATCAGCTGATAGCAGGGAGGGTGGAGCGTGGTACTCCTTCCAGTTTAGCAGGGAGACAAGGCATCGGATTGCTGGCTGTCTTCCATGACGGCGTTCCCTAGTACCTGCATTGGTGCATTTGCCCTGCACGCTGCTAGCAGGGTGCATCGTTCCAGCATCAGGGTGGCAGCCATGGCAATATGCAGCAGTGATGTAAATCCATAAATATCCTGTTCCTCACAGAAGTTTCTGATGGTGATGTGTTTGGGGTGGAGAAGCAGAAAGGATGATTCACACCCGAATATGGTTCTTTCTGAGCAGAAGAATCCCTTGCTGAGAGGCCAGACCAATTCTTATTTGCAGCAACTAAAAGGATTTTGCTCTTGCTGTCAACACCCYACAGTATTTGTTTGGCTTTCCTTCTGGAGGAGATTACTTAAGCCCACATCTCTCTGCCTTTAACTCACATGCAAGGACAGGCTGATCCCTGTCAGGATGTCRATCTAGAATATGTCTGTTAGGGCATATGAGGAGGGATTTTGCTAATCCCTTGGGAGCATGGGACAGTCGTGAGGGAATGATGATGCTTTCTGATGAGGGCAGCCACGTTCAGACTTGGTTAAACCAGGGCAGCTCTCCGAATCTGCCTTCCTTAGGTCTGAATTTGGCCCGTGTGTGAAAGGGTCATGGCAGTCGCTCCTGAAAGCTATGCCATCACCAGTGATTACGGTCTTGCAAGAGGAACAGTTGCAGGAGATGGCTGACYGTGTGACTGTGGCACAGGGCTACAACTCATGAGCAGAAATAGGGATGTCGGGCCAAGCTAATGGGGTAGAGAGGGCAACAACAGCATGGCTGTGCTAGGGGTGGGGGTATCTCATGTTTTGCACAGGGCTTCAATCTGGCAGCAGGTTGCTGCTAGCTCCTGGACTGTATTTGCCCAAGAGTTGAGCAGAGAGAACAACGGCTGCCCGGTGCTCCTGGCAGGGARATGGCCGTCTGGATGGCATGCAACCTGCAAAGACATCTGCAATGTTTTCTGAGCTAATTTCTGTGGAACTGAGTGTTCCCAGACCTCCTGAGTGTCTTTATCTGTGGTGCGTGAGACAGCTCGGGAGCAAGCTGGTGCCAGGCTGCACCAGCCCTGCCAGCACCACACTCCTGGCCCCTCTCCTGCTCTGCGAGACAGGGCTGGTCAGGGAGGCCAGCTGCGCCTGGCACCGGGGGGGAGATAGTCCTAGGTGGGGAAAGGCTGCAGCCGTGTGCTGGAAATGCCTAAAACCCGCGTCTGCTTACTGAGGAGAATGAAGAAGTAGCAGCCTGTGTGAGACCAGCATTCAGCAGGTGAGACTTGACCAGTCCATATTCCTGGCAGGACATTACTCTTGATGGCCGTGCTTAGCCATGGTGGTGTGCTGCTTTTGGCAGCTGTTTAACCCACTAGTCCCTCTGACCCGAGAGGTTAATAAAACTCTGTGGCRTATCTCAACCTTATTCCTAGCATCACAATCCTTTGGTTAAGTGCATGTTTGACTCTGGGACTTTGCTGGAGGAGGACACAGCAGGTTTTTCTTGCTCAAGTTTTCCCCATGGTTCTCTGGATTGAGCAGTTTCAGTCCTGCGCCCACTGAAAAATGGCAGAAGCGCGACTCAGTCTACAAGGAGAGCCGGTTTCCTTGAGCTTTCTGCTTTGGCTGTGTCTTCTTCCCACAGGACTGCTGGCTCCCAGTGCCCGAAGGAGTTGGGTTTCAGGGCTGGCACTTTCCCCCAGAAGGCTGAATTACGGGCTCTGCTGATGCCAGAGCACTTGGGGGGGGGGGATTTGTGACTGAAATCTGTCCTGCTGCTCTGGTTAGGAGGCAGATTTTCTTATTATGTCTCACTTAATCCCTCACGAGAAACGTAGGCTTTTGATTGCYGTGCCAGAAATTGGTTAGGAAAATGAGATTCTGGTCATTTCAGTTTCTGTGTGACCCTTCCTCTCGCTCACCTCTGCCTGGGAAAGTTCTCAGGTTTTCTCTCCTATATTTCTTTCATAAGGCAGCTGCTTGCATGGCAGTGGCATTAAATATCAAACCCAAGGACACACACATGCAGCCGTGTTCAGCTTCCCAGTGGCCCTCTGCCATGGTGGCTGGCCAAGGAGACCCCTGGATATAGAGTGAAAGGGAGCCCCCGGGATATTTTGGCTCYGGCACTTGTTCACATGCCGGTGTCTCCATTACACTCGGATGTTCTTCTTTGGCCCAAGGCAGTTTGACCCTTCCTGTGTTTCTTACCTTTTATTATTATTATTATATTTATATATTACAACATACACTCATGTATTGTATAATGTTTATTATTACTAGTAGTCTGGCCTTACAGCTAGGGGGAAGAACAGTTCTGTTTGCATTGGCAAAACCCAAAGCAAAACGAAATGTTYTCTAAAATCAACCCAATAAAACCTCAGGTGAGTTCCCTACCTGCACACAAACACAGTAAACCCCTTTTATTTCCTCTCGCGCTGAGCTGTGCCATGCATCCTTTAAGGCCATTCAGCCCTACAGTTCTGGCAGAGCTGACGAGACAGGACGTCCCTCTGGCACAGGGTGACCAGGCAAGCCTTCCAGGTGGCCCTGCCCATACCCAGGGCCCTCTTGGAGCAGGGGGTGTGCGACCCAGCGGCAGGACAGGGCGGCAGCGTGCTGCAGGGCTACCCACTGGTGACTTGGGCCAGCTGGGCACACAGAAACACTTCCCTCCGTAACATTTCTGTAGAGCGATAAGGTCATCTGTGCCACCCCRCTCATTTGAGCTACATCGCTCAGGTGTCAACAGGGAGCATCATCTGGAAGTGGGAGGGTGAAATGTAGCTAGTCATGTGGCTAGGTTAAGCAAGGGCATGCCGCTAATTGCATGGGAAAACCTGGTCTCTGGCTCCGTGGGGAGAGGAGGCAGAGGCGGGTGAGGRTTGGGGCGATCTGGCTCTCCAGCCCTGCTGTCTCCAAGGAGAGCAGGTGTCAAAGGGGCTGGGGTCCTTCRCTGGAGAGAAGCATGCAGCCCCAAGGTGGGTGACCCCTACCCAGGTGGTAGGGCTTACTCTGCTCCCTCCYTGCCCCACAGGTCACGCTAACGGCCGAGACCGACTGCAGCTTCATCACCTGGCCGAGGAAGAAGCTGTATCTCCTCCTGAGGAAGGACCGCTATGTTGCCCGGCTCTTCTCCTCCCACCTGGGCTACGACATCTCGGAGAAGCTCTACTCCCTCAATGAGAAGCTCTTCGCCAAGTTTGGCCTTCGTTTTGACATCCGCTTGCCCAGCCTCTACCATGTCCTCGGGCCAGCCTCCTCCGAGGGGGAGCCAGAGGACTGTGAGGAGCCACCACCTGCCTCTGGCCAGGCCAGTGCCTCCGAACCCCCTCCGCAGCCTCCACCACCRCCGCCACCGGCTCCGCGCCCCCGGGCATCCCGGCCTGACAGTGACCTGCTGGGTGAGGACTCCACCAGTCTTGTCTTGGAAGATTTTGCTGAGTTGCCGGGGTCTTTTATGGACTATGTGAGTGAAGGGGAGTATATGAAGTGAGGGCACTCCTGGCATGGGCACGCCTCACCCTGTGTGGGACCCCCGCGTAAGTACCTGCTTGTGGAAGCAAGTCCTTCCCGCAATGCAACTGCCCGGGCMGAGCGGCGGCCCCCAGCCTCTTGCCCTCGTTTGCCGTGGGTTTGCTCCTCCGCRGCKTTTTTTTTTTTGCCTGCTGCCCCAAGGAATCCTGGGAGGTGGGCTCCAGCTGTGTGATTTTCTTAAGGAAAAGCAGCAGGGTAGAGGCTTGACTCCAGGCATCAGCTGCACCATGGGGTGGAAGGGCCAGTAACCTGGCCGTAGGAAGCTCTTACCTGCCCTCTCCTCCTTCCATCCCTCAGGGGAGGCAGAGAAACTGAAACGGTGCCCAGGCTGGTGGGTGGTACACGAGTGTCCGCAGAGACCCCAGAAGGCTCCACCTGGCTCACCATGAGGTAGAGCTCTGCCTGGAGATACACCAGTATTGAGCTGAGGAAGACATCTGCTTGTGAGAGAGCAGGCAACCCAGGAGATGCTGACAGGGGTATAGAAACAGCTCCAGGGTTTACAGCGGGTTGATAATGCGGACTTGCTGTACACCTTGCAAGTGCTCAATCTGGGTAGGGGGAGGGAGCTCAGAGTCCTTCCTTCCCCTGCCCACCACAGCTCATCCCAGCATCTGCTCTGTCCTCCTTTTTGCTGCTGAGCTTCGGCTCAGCCGGATCAGTAAGGTATTGAAAAGACCGCCCTRTGTGGTATAGCTCTTGCCTCCAGTGACCTTGGGGGGACTGACAGGCTAAACGTTGTTTTAACACACCCCGAACTCCGCTTTCTGGTGAGTGGGAATGAGATGCTCYCTTCCAAAATGCCAGCTCTTTACTCTGCAAGGGAAAAATTCTCGGGCATGGTGGATATCGGGGCAGAGGAGCAATGTAGGCAAACAGAAATAGACAGGAGGGTGGCTYGTGCTTGAAATTTAGATCCAAGTGGCCAAGAGAGAAATTCCATGCTGAGCTACTTTTAGCCAGCCGCTGCACGCCAGCTGCTGCACGCCAGCTGCAGACCCCGAAATGTGCATTCCTGCCACTGCCCCATAATAGCTGCTTTCTGGCATCCAGCTGCCAGACACCAAGCTTGGGACTGGGATTTCTGTCCTACAAGTGACCACGGCCTGTGTCCCASTTGGGTCTGCGTGGCAGGGGGGACGTTGCAGGGCTGGGCTGCAGCTGGGGAGACCGTCTTCCAGCAGGCATCCTTGAACAGGGTGCACCATCGCACCCTGGTCTTCCCTGCGCCCTACTTCTGGGCTGCAAACGCTTGGGCTGTGGACTCACTGGCAGGGAGCACGAAGCAGGACACACGGACTCCTGGCACGAGCCCTGACGATCTGCAGTAATCTTCCCTACCCTGCAGTGCTCGTGCACAAGCCTCACGGCTGTGACAGCAAGGGGACTGTCCCCTCCTAGGTGCTCTAAATGCAAAGGCTGTCTGGGTCAGACAGCACTTGCTATTTGCAGTAGGCCTCTGGTGGAAGAGGCCTTTTTTGCTGTTTCATCCAGTTTTTTGAAAACGGTTGCACTGGAAGATCTTCCTGTTTTGTACAGTTCTGTTTTGAGTTGTCATGTGCCTGTTCCTGTACTGCTTCCATGCCTCCAGACTTAAAATCTGGGATATGAAGAAACTGGCCAGGGAAGGAACAGGTGTATTTGGGTTCGCTTGAATCAGATAAAAAGTCAGCAAGAGTTTTGCTTTTTTTTTTCTTTTTTAAAAAAAAAGGAGACAGAGAATAAGAAAAAAAATCCTTATTTGTTTTCTAGCTTAGAAGTCCTAGGAATGTGAAGTCCCTGGTTTTGCTGGTAGACTGCTGGAGATATGAATTTTCAGCTTTTTCAGTCCTTACTTGGAGAATCATTTATGAGACAGCCATCAGGCATGTCTGTTGAATAGATGCAGTCAAAAATGAATGCATTTAGTGTTGTAAACGTGGTGAAGTCACTTTATCTATGCTTTGCTTGTATTTTGTCTTCTCAGCAGAAGGATATCCATTCTCAGGTCATTGGCAGAATTCTCCTGGTTGATCAAGCTCAATAAAATCAGAATTTCAAATGCAATTAAAAAAGGAAGGAGGCAAGGAACACCGTAGCTTTTTTTGAATCATTTCCACCTGGTTTTGGTAGTGAGTCAATACTGTGAACATACACACAAGAGGGGTGTGTGTATGTGTGTGTTGGGGAAAGCTTGTGCTACACAGCCCAAAGCTATTCTTTCACACAATTMTTTTAAAACATGTTGGAAGCTGGAAGATTTTGTCTTTCTAGATCCTGTGAATGAGGCAGTATCAAGGTGTGCTGATACTTGCAGTAGAGACCTGTGATAAAAGCCCAAATGTTTCAGAGGCCGGTATTTGGGATGGGAGAGGAGGATGATCTTCCTTGTCTGTCAGTCTGGAGAYAATAGCCAGTGTGGTATTTTAATATCTAAGGTTCTTAGATAAAGAAACACAAACTCTGTTTAGTGTGTCCATAACAGTGGAACGAGCACTTCCTTGTTACTCTGCTCACCACTTGGGTACCCTAATCACATCACGTCCCAGCAGCACAACAGCAGTTGTCACATCTGGACAGTATTCCMCAGCGACTTGAGTACCTAACCACAAAAATTAGTGACACAGAGGGACAGCAGTTTTCCCTTCGGGCCAGGCACTTGTCACAGCTCAGCRGATGATCTGAGCAGGTCTGCCATGGCCCAGGGAAAGCAGTTTCATAACTTTTCCCTTAGAAGTGGTGAAAACATCTTTAGTAAACAGGGATATTCCCTGCAGYGTCATTGTTTGAAGTAAGGATAGCTGTGGTCCCAGAGATCAGAGCTCCCCTGAGGCTTTCCCCAAGTCTGTGCTCTCCTCCCCCAGCAGCTTCCAACCTGGGTAATCACCTCCCGGCTCTTTAAATTCCCCGTGCTGAAGTGCTTCTATGGATCACGTTCCTTTTCATTTTCTGTCGCTGCAACAGCCTCCTTGCAATGCCACAGTGCAGGAGGGCAATTCTTGAATGCCCAAAGTGCTGCAAAGATCACGCAGAAGAAAATATTCCTGGGAGGTATATTGGCCTACTAGTCTTACCATGTAGTTCCTTGAAAGAGTTTCTASTCTGCTTACAAGCAAGACAGACTGTGATACCCCGCTGATGAGCACATTCTTTCTCTGAGGAGAGATACGTCAGTAACTTACAGGCTGCCTGTTCAAAGGTTCYGTTCAAAACTTGCTTTAACAGTGTACTGCTGTATAGCTCAATGCTCCATAGCAAACTAAGCTTTATTCCTTGCATGAAAATTCGAACAACCAAAAGCCACCTGCTTTTTCCCCTTTTCAGATTGCATTTGCTCTAGTTCATTGCTATCAAGTGCTTGCAAGGTGTGGAGCTGCTGCTACTTAGTTTTGTACAGTTACATCTGGGGGCTGGCTTTCTATCTGGTGGGTGAGGCAGAGGGATGGATGCTTGGTGGCCTGTAGCTCGGTATCTAAGTTAGTAGGAATTGGTTTATACCCGCTTTGAGAGCAAAGCCAAAGGAGCTGTGGGCTTTTAACTGATATTACAGAAGGTGCTTTGGAGGGGTTTGGTTTTGCTGCCTCAGGATGGGTGGGTAACTACATTTTCTGAATTATCACGTTGAACAATTGCATAGTTTTGCATGCTAATTTAGGAGGGGAGGGGAGAAAGACAGGTAACGGTGGGCTCCATGAGGTTTGTGTCTTGAAAAAGTTTGGAAGTAAGAATTATTCCTGTGATAATAATGGTGCTCTCTTTCTTTCTCTTTCTCTCTCTCCCTCTCTCTCTCTCTCTCTCTCCCTGCTCTCATTTTCCTCCTGCAGCCTCTGGAAACCTTCTCCGGAGTTCCCCCCACCCTCTCTGCAAAGGACGTGCCCCTCTGGCCCCCACTCAGACCCCCGAACTCTAGGGAACAACAGGCTGTTTTGACCCCGAAGCCCCTCCGAGGGAGCRTAAGCTCACATAGGTTTCTGACCAGAGACACACTCTTTAGCAAGCACTGAGACGTCTGCCTGCAGACGTGCACACTCGGGAGCACGTGAAGCACACGCGTGAGACTGCGGTGTGACACTCCAGCACCTCCCACCCCACGGTTGYTCACCAGAGCTGCCTGCCCCAATGTGCTTCCCCGGTTTGTCTTCTAGTTCTGCCTCCCYGAGGTGTGTCGGCAGCTCTGATACCAAGGTACACCGATACCGCCGCAAGCGATACCAGCCTGCTCGCAGAATCTGTGTTCCCTTTGATTTAATGATTCCCATTAAAGTCAGAGATGAAACTACTGGTGTTTGAGGATTTGGAGAGGGAGGTTACACTGTTTGAAAGGCTTGAGGTGATCTCAAGGCACGGGGAGGGGGGAAAGGACGGGGGAAAATGGGCTGCCTGATGGCTTTAGTAATGGGCTTGTAATGGAGAGCACGATATGGAGATTTGAGATCATGCATCCCACTGGGCATCCACTGTAGTAAGACCAGAAATTCCTTTTCCAGGGGTTAGGATTTCTCATTTATGACAAGCACCACTTCTCAAAGAAGTTACCGACTTCTGGTGAAACGTYGGTTGTTTGAGTTGATTCATTTGGAATAAGAAAGGGGATGAATTGGGACTGGGGGCAGGTGTAGGCAAGAAGGAGAGCCTGAACCCTTTTGTTTTTTTGTGCTCGACAGGGGATGATCTYAGGGTGCACACACCAAGTGAAGAAATGAGTGAGTACAAAACATCTCTGTAGAGAGCAGCCACTGAAAGGAAGAAGAGCAGTATCTTAGATGAAAATAGTGTGGAGATGGAAGGCCTCCTGCAAGTTCAGTTGCAACAGGCTGACAARCTTCCCCAGCCATTTCATCTGCCAGGGAATCGGAGATGGCAGTCCCAGTGGAGGAATTCTCTGTTCCACAGAGCCTGGTGCAACCAAGTTGGGCGGTGAGGGTAGCAGCATCTCCAGGGCAGATATCCAGGGGAGGAGCAAGGAATGTCAATCCCTCCGTCAGCACGCACAGGGCAAGGCGTTCTTCAGTGCCTCTTGGCACAGACACACGGGCAATGCCACCCTGTGCGTGGGGCTGGCCCTGTGTCAGCCCCGGGCTGGTGGAGGCAGCCCTACCTGCCTTGCGCTGCTCACACAGGGAATATGGCCCAGAGACTGGTTTGGCGTGTCTCGCGAGTCTCGGCTGGGTGAGATCTGCGCCCTCGCGATCTGGCGCTCTTACTGAGGTCTGGAGAGGCCTCTGAAGTGGTGGGTATGTGGGATCCATGGCRTACACAGCTCCTCGCGCCGTTCGCCTTTGCTGTCGCCCCAGGGCAGGAGAAAGGGGCTGCCYCAGGCCTGGGGRTCATCCTGCTAATGGTTGTCACCATGCTCTGTTGCTGCAATTTTCCTTCAGCCTGACCCCRTTGCYCTTCACAACTAGGAAATGCTTCCAGAAAATTAACATGAGAGCTGCTGGGGTCCCTTCTGCAAAGGAACTGAAATGCACAATGAAACTGCATCCGTTGTGGTGCTTTATACACCTCCCTGAAGTAGTGGGCCGGTTGGGCTGAATTACACTCTGCCCTTCACGGGTGCTTGCTGAGGTTATATTCCAGTCTTCAACAAGAAGCTCCCTGGAAACCCTTCAGTCATGGCACCAACTAACCTGTATCTCTGTCAGGTTGTCAGAGCCCAGCTCTAACCTTCTCCTGAGCCTATGCTGGAGATGGCGTTCATTAGCTAGCCTTCCAAACAGCCACATGGCAGGGACCAAAAGCTTGGATGTGAGCTGAAAGCGGGAGCTAACTCTGCAGTGACACTGTCTAGTGGAGCAGTAGTGACAGCTCATGCCAAATGACTGAGGCTTCCTCACGGCAGAAGTGCCTTTAGTGTGTCCCTCTCTCCTGACCATAGTGTTCCTGGTGCATTTCTCTATCACCCAGTGAGTCCAGTCCAGGGAACCAGAGAAACTGGTCTACAGAAGATGTGGTTTGTGGACAGAAGTGATGTAAGACTTTCTCCTCTTTAATTTGCATATGCATCAAGGTGGTGGAAAAGGTGTGGAGGGGTGAGGGCTGTTTTTATGTATGTGTCTCTCATATTGTAATCTTTCACCAATTCTTTCCAAATCTTGGCTACATTTCCAGGTCTGAAAGGCTGTGCTGAGTTCCTGGGACTAATTTGTGTTAGGTGGCCCTGTAGCTACGCTGCTCCATTCTCCTTGTATTACCTTCTATTCTGGGCAGTTGTTCAAAGCAGTGCAAAATTGGATGCAAGAGCACTACTGCGCTCCTGGTGTCTGTTTCACTTCATGTGAGCTTCAAAGAGAACAAGCCAACAGCCAGAAGAACTGCTCCAGGCCTGGCACAGGAAGGAGATTCATTCTGATTATTTAGCAGGAGCACTAACGTGAAATCAATAGAGTCTCACTCTGAGAGTGTCCTGTAGATAGGACTAGTGAGTTTCCCATTGGAGCGTTTGCTAAGAATGACTCTGTCCTGTGCCAAACCTGAACCTCAGTTTCCCCTTGATGAGGAAAAATAATACTTCTCATCTTTAATATGAAGTTCTCAGGACACTTTAATATAAACCACAAATTAATCATCCCAATACTCCTGTTGTAGGAAGAGTGATACTATCTTCTTCCTTCAYAGAGATCTGAAACTTGAGATTAAATGATTTGCCCATCTCACTTTCAGAGCTGGGCACAGAATCCGTAAGATAAATGTCCCAATCCAGTCTTTTAACTGAGASGTCTTGATGTAACCAATCAACCTTGTACTCGCCAATCTGCCACAYGCTTCTTTTCCTTGACATCCTGTCCCTAGTGCAGGAAGTAAAAAACCCCATCCAGTTTTATGGTGAAGGTATCATCTGCGAGCGGAGAGCAGCAATGGGTTTAGGGCTCCTTTGCGGTTTTGAGTATGCCTGCGTGCTCCGAAGGCAGTGCTAGGCACAAGCAGCGGGCAGCTCGKAGGAGATGTCTGTGTTGCCGGGGAGGGTGAGGTTCCAGGGCAGGCAAGACATTGTCCTGCTGTGGGAAGAGCACGAGGAAGTCAGGCTGTGCATTAGCARGCGGAGGTTGCTGTCCTAACACAGAGGCAAGCAAGCTGCAGATGGACCTCGTGCTGCTTTGCAAGGGTACGATGAACAGGGTGCTGCGCCCTGGCTGGGATGAATTGGCTGGAGGGGTGCGTATGGGGTTGTGTCCTTCACCTTTCCACTGCCGCCTCCTAGCAGTACCGTTGTTGCTCTGAGTGCTCCCAGTTTAGTGATAAGAGCATAGTTGTGAACCTGCGCAACTCTGCAGCTTTCTACCTGAACCACAGCCAAGTCCAGTGCTTCCAGGGGTGCAGGTTAGCACACCTTTAAGGCAACGTGCCATGCTGTCCYGTTCATAAGTGATAAAAAGCCATATATCTGCACATCCATCCCAACTTTGGAGTGCTTTCCTCTGCAAAGCACGCAAGGAGTACTCCTTATGCTCAAGGGAGTGCCTGGTATTTACATAGGAATGCCTCTCTTTGTCCCTATCTGGGCCTACTAGATACATTTTTACTGCCTTGTGCTCGAGTATCCTTACTGTCCATCAGAACAGAATTTGAATGTGAGCCCASTCTCCCTTCTGCTTCTGGTTTTCCCTGCTTTGGAGTACCCGCTAGCTTACTTCAGCCTGGAGCCAGCATAAGAGTCAACTCAGAAGCAATGTGGACAGAGTTTAATGCGTCAGTATAGACACAGCTATTTCTCCCTGCCTGCAAGAACTCCGKATCTGCAAAACTCCTGGCAAGAATATTGTATTATGGAGAAGACCATTATCTCTCTCGGGATGAGAAGGACTGGGCTGCTTCTACTCTGGATAAGGTAATTATGGCTGAAGGCATATCCTCTACATGCCTGGCCCAGAAAATGCCAAAATGGTTGTCTTTAGCCTTCGTGCTTTATCAACCTGTGCAGTATAAGAAGCAGAAATGTATTACTGGTCTTCTGTTGTCTCATCCTGAAAAATGTGTGTCTGTCATGTTTCAAATGGGGGCCCACTGTAGACAGGGGGAAGACGGAGAGAATARGCAAGGACAAAAGGAACAAATTCTAGTTAAGTACAAGCTTTTGCTATGGTTTGTGACTTAAGCATCTTCAAGGTGATGTGAGCTGCAGCCATTTTCCTTTCCACAACACGTTTATCCCGGGGGAAGAATCACAGAAAACTCCTAGAAAACTACCTTGGAAGTTTTTCTCTCTAACAGGTAGAAAATTATTTAYGTTGGGACACAGAGGGTATGGGAGAGACCTCTTTACATGTTTATCTGAACAGGAGAGAGAATTTTTTCAAACCASAGGCTGCATCTGCAGGCTCAGTGGATCCCTGTAAGATATTCCTGTGACTTACTTGCTATCAAGAGGCAGCGGGGCTACACAGAACTTGCCGACAATGAATGACTCATCCTTCCTCCAAAATCGATTCTTGGAGAGATACTTCAGTGTGACGCTGTTTATCTGGCAGAGGGGAGCTCTGTGGGCCAGCAGCCGTTTGCCCATCTCCTGGTGCTTAGGTCTGCAAGGCAGGGTGAGAGATGTGAGGGAGAACATTCAATCAACCTGCAGATGCAGGCTGTATGCAGATGTGTTGAAACACTGGAGTAAGCTGGGGTATTATCGTGAAGCCCTCACGTACTAAGATGGAGTGAGAAGACTCATCTGTCAAAACAGGGCATTGCATGAGARTCTTATTGTCTGTGTCTCCATGTTTTATCTCTGAAGTCAGGAAAATTTCTGTATAAATATCCTTCTTTCCRTCACACAATTACAAGAACTCTTCTTGCTATTGCATGTAGATTGAAACACTGCCCAGATGGCTACGGAGAGGTAAGTAGTAGATAAGGTCAGCATCTATGAAATCATGAATGGCAAAGATATGGATTGGTTGTTCACCATTTCTTCCAGTGCAGGAACTAGGGGTCATCAAACAAAGCTAACAAGTGGCAGGCTCAAAAGGATTGCACACTGCAGAGAGTACCAYTCCTTTTAAGCTGTTAAAATCCTTGCTGTGGGATGTTGTGGATGCTAGAAAGTTTGCATGACTGTACAAGTCATGGGAGGGGGACTGGATAAGTTCACGGAAGACAAAACCATTGGGAGCTAGTAAGAACAAAGATCTCACCTTCAGCTCTGAAAGTCCCTGCGATGTAATTAGTCAGACACTGGAAACTATTTGGGGGAAGTATTGCTACATGCTTACGCTGCCTTTTTTTATACTCTTCTCTAGGTATTTGCTTTTGACCATGTTGAAGGTGGGATGCTTGGATAGAGGGACATTTGTCTGCCCCTATGCTCTTGCCCAGGTAACATGAACTGAGAAATGCCAGAGGTTGGGTAAACAGCCAATGATCAGAGACCAGTCGGTCGTGTGCTACGAAGGGGTGCTGCCCAGCCATTTTACGTAGGTGGGCCACCTCCCTTCTGTGGAGTCCATCCAATGGGCCTTCTTATGCTTGATCTGCTCAGCACCTGTAAGAGCCGGAGGTCATTGATTTCCTTGTGCTCATGAAGAGTATGTGTGTAGCTGACTCAGCACAATCCCAGAAGTACCTGGGCAACTGCCTGATCAGAACCGTGATGGTAGGGAAAGGGGAGAGGTGACAAAAGAGTCGGGAAGAGCCTACAACTCTGCTAACTAAATTTGCTCCCAGGAGCAGGCTGACAGCTGCCCTCAGCATCCTCCTAGGCCAGAGTGGCCAACCCAAAACAGTACATCCCGTCCCTCCCTTAGACTGCAGTGGTAGATGCTGGAGGTTTTCTGTGTCTGACTATGTCTGACTGTGTCTGGCTTGAAGCTGCCAAAAATAGGAAACATCGTGAAATTGTGGTTATAAAGGTGAATAATGGATAGCAAATGGAAAACAGAGGGGAGGCCATCTCTTTACTGCATATTGTCCATGGGCAGGATCCAGCACTGCCCTGGGACAGAGGARCACAGTAAGGTTTGGCTTTGAAGAAAGTCACTCCTGGGACTGACATTTGGTCCAACCCCACACAACCTTTGGATGGATGTAGGACTCCTGGCTGGCTTCAGAGGTATGTTTTCTTGGATATGGGGGATGATGTCGTGTGATGTGTAAGCAATGGCAATGCAGCTGGGAAGAGTGCTGTGCAACAAGCTCCTTACTCTGTCAGCCCCATGGCAGCCATGGGGCTTGGGGACATGTCTCTTGGGGCACTCTGAGCAATGTGTAACGGCATCCCGAGGAGTGAGATTGGAACTGATGTTTGGGAGAGGAGAAGGGCAATGTGAGTCACTTGCTGAAGGTATGAGACTAGCTGAACGCTCCCAAGTCCCTGTGCACTTCTGGGGAACTGCAGGATGACATGCATGTCAGATCACCTGAAATAAGTCAGTGATCCACCAATGATCTGTGATGTGAGAATCTATGTTTAGATGCTCGTTCRACATTCTGAGCTTGACTGCACCGGAAGGCTGAGCTTTGCCTAGATCGGGGAAATTTCTTTGCTCTTTGCTACAGTGTGAATTAAAAGGGGTATCTTCAATTTTATACTCTCAAATCTGTAGGTTTATTGCTGTAAGCAAATTTTTCGGTTTAGCCTTGTGCTTCTTAGGAAGGCACTTAATGAAACACAGCTGCTGTTCTCCCAGGGTAAGGGTATCTCTGGATAGGTGCTATAACTCTACTGTCTCATTAAAACTTGAGGGTACAGCAAAGCCTGGGGATTGCCTGCCTGTCTCACTTCCCCAGGCAGCCTTTCTCTCCAGTGCTCACATGCCTCCCGCTGGACACCTATCAAACCCCGTGTCCGACGCTGCAAAAGGAAGCGCTGCCTGTCTTCCTGAGCAAATCACGGGTCCTGCCTTGACCTGGGTGTTATGATTTCCTCCCTCCTGCATCTTTGGAAAAGGCAGATTTGGCTTCCAAGCCGGGGAGGGGTTGAACAGAGTGAGCTCCAGCAGGCTGGAGTATAAACTCCAAATTGCAGTGCCTGGCTGGAAATCTGTGACCAAGCAGTTATGTCATGCTGGAGAGCACCCCAGAGTGTGGCTTCCCCTTCCCTCGTTCTCACCTCTACCTCCTGGTGTCCAGGACTGAAGCAGCAACACAATTAGCTTCAGGTCACAATGTTTTGGCTTAGCAGTAAGGGCTGTGTGGGAGCCAGTGCTGGAACCCCTCTGATCCTAGGAGAGCTGGCTGGGGCTCTTTAGCAGACTGTTTTCCTGCTTCCTGAGGCAGCCAGCAGCATGTGCTAGCTGCTTGTGTACTTTGCGGTTCCCAGCCCACAGCAGTGGGCAGGAAGGTGTAGGAAGAAGTGAGGAAGACTTCTGGGGAACTTCTCTGTGGTGGGGAGATCCCCCTGAGGCAAGGGCTGTGGAACAGGACTCTGAGTCTGGTTCTTTAATTCAGATATGGTTTGGAGGAGGGTGGTGCTTTCAAGAGAGATCTGTCTGTCCATACACGTGGTCTTGGTYCCCTGCCCCCTGGACTTTTCCCTACAATGGGAGCCTGAGTGCTTTGCTACATTACTGCAGTGGCAACAAGCTACTGAACGCATTTCTGACTGTGCAGAGATGCACTTGTCTCCTCTTTGCAACTGCTGTCCTATTGGGCATCATGAGAAATGTCTAAGCCACCAAGTCCAGCAGTCTGGGACCTCTGGTGGATTGGGTCTTGCTGTAGCCATCTCTGTCTGGCAGAGTAGAGCTGATAACTATCTGACAGTGATTGCCATTTAAATTGGCACCAGGCAAGGGTATGTTGTAGAAAAGGAACCAGCGTAGCAACTCAAAACTATTCAAATTTGGGGATCCTGGAGTATACCTACTGCTTTGTGCACTCAGGGAAAAGGTGGACGTAGCCAGGGTTACYGAGTAATGGTAGCATATGCCTGATTCTTGAGAGCGTTTAAGGTAAATGTGGAGGGACTCAAGAAGAAAGGTTGTGGTTCATCACACAGTGACTGCACTCGGGGAGATATGCTATTGTTGTGCCTTTCCTGGACTGGGATAAACATCCTTACACATGGAGCTGTGAATAAAAACAGGCCAGAAGCGTGCACTGTCACTCACATGGTGATCTTTGCTGTGTCCTTGGTGCCGTTGCTGCAGAAAGCGATCTCAATGCTGGTGACTATGTTTCTTTTCTTCTGCAAGTGGAACTCAACCAGACTGTGATGGACTGAGCAAGAGGCAAAGTATGTGGGAGTGAGGGCAGGTACTATCAGTTGGATCTACYCCTGCCAAAAGAAGGCTTCTAGCACTCATTCCCTGGCCCCAGCAGCAGAAAGAAGATTAAACAGACATAAGAAAGAAGCTAGTCTCTGTGCTGAGAGGCACAGTGGGCAGGTCTGCACAGTCCAGTGTARATAGACAGGCATTTTCACTACCCTTTACTTCAGTCCTGAAGCCATGTGGCTGTCTTAATCTAGGGCTGTGCCCACACTAATAAASCCATTGGAAAGGGCTTTATGGGGGAGATGTACAGGGTTATTGCTCTTCAKCTGTGTTTCTCAGACCATCTGGGACACAGCAGCTGATTCTGAAGGGGATGGTGGGTTGTAACTACCTGGCCTCCCCAGAGAATCTRCCTCATTTGGTCAACCCCCTTCTGACTCATTTTTTCTCATGGCTACTTACCACAGAATGGGGCTGAGGGACTGGTCATTAAATAAACTTTCACTTCCTTGGGCAGTTTTCTCATGTTGACACCTGCCTGCTCCAGCAGGCCTGCAGGAGGAAATAAAGCCAGTGCAGGGAAAGCCATGAATGACCCAGAACAGAAATATAATCGGTCCTGATTCACCTCCACTCACCCCGCCCAACTCTGCTSCCTTGGAGGACAGACCCTTTCTTTATACCAGTGCAAATGAGAGCAAGCACAGGTTTGTGGTGCCTGTTTGACAGGCTAACATCCCCTCAGAAAACCTATTCTGACTATCCCAGGTAATCATCAGCAGAGTACCTCTTGGTGGCTTTGTTTCATTCCTTTGCTAACAAAATGTGTCATCAGTTGCACCTGTGCAAAATGAGCAAGACTAAAGACTACCAGGACAGGAAACTTAGTGCAGATGTAAATGACAATGCAAACATAAGGTGCTGGGAAATTGAATTTCTTGGTCAAGTGAGAAGACCACCATAACTTGAGGCCTGCTGACTAGCTGACAGTGTGGCTTGGTGAGATGGGGAGGGGTGGCTGATTTGAGAGCACCTATACCAAAAGAGGCCTCTCCTTATATTCCTCTGGTACCAGACTGCAAATAGCACCAGAGGACACTTCCTCTCCTCGTGCCACAGCCCAGTTTCAGAAGCCTAAAAGAGGCAACTATCACCTTCTCCCGGTCCAGGGAGTTCACCTTTGGGGTGGCCAYGGCAGGAATTTATGAGAAGGAGGTGACACAGCAACAGTGAGTCGTTTGCAGAAGAATGGGACTTCAGGCTTGGGCTAAAATTTCCAGCTGCTTCTCTAAACAAGACACTTTTTCAGCTAATTGCCTGCTTGTTAGGCAGGTGATTCTGGAGACTCTCTTTCAACTCATTTGTGGGCCCTATKAAATGTTTAAAGATCAGAAATGTTCAAGATTTTGGTGTTCTACCTCRGGCAATATATGAGCTTTTACAGCTTCTCTACAGAAGCCTGAAAATGAAACAGAGATCCAAAGCAAATCCTTCTCAGAGAAATCTGAACTGCGTACTGTGCTCTGCACTGACACCCATCAGGAATGTATTGTCATCTGCTCCGGGAAGGTCTCATGCTGGTACTGTACCTATGCTGGGACAGGAGAACAGGAAGGGGTCAACACAGTCCAGGCAACGACCGTTTAAAAAATCTTGATGACTTGCACAGGGGAACGCCAYGATCGGACAGGAATGGTTCAAGGCACTGACATAGAGATGCACTGCCCTCATGTGATCACAGATCAGATACTTATAGCCTGCAAGAAAAAATGCACCCAGAGAAAAGCAGCCATGAGCCTTTCTGTTGGCTTCAGTCTGTCTGCATGTTCCCAAGGAACTGAGAGTCAAGAAACACTCTTACTGATTCTGTAGCAATCCCCTTCCCATTAATAACATTTTGCAGAGCATCTCTGTGACTACAAGCCCAGATCCCACTACRAGTGAAGTTACACAGGAAGTTAGAAATGTATCTCCCAGACTAACAGAGTCCCTCAGAAGAGGGGRACCATAGGGCTGCCATGTCTCCATCAGTGTACCATCGATGTGGCCCCAAGTTCTCTGCAAGGGGGTAAAATAGGTTTGACTCCCACCTGCACTGGGACCCCAGCTATGGGAAGTGAGGTACCATAGGTATCCCCTGTAACCTGACCATCAATGCAGCTGGCTCATCCAGAACATATTTGAATATTTATCCACACTATTTACTGTGTAAAGTCCTATTCTTTAGAAGGAAAGGGCAGTAATGATACAAGCTGTCTCTCTAAGTATAGGCACAGCTTGCAGCATGAAAACAGAAAGAAGCTTTTGCTAATAGTACCCAAGAACCTTTCTAGCAAAAATGTTTTCTTTGTTGATACAAAAAMATCTACTGATGTTAGGGTTTTGGCTCATACAGAAGTGTCACCAAAATCACGTCTCTTGACAGCGGTGCTGCCGAGACACTTGACCTGTATGTGATTTTAATTTCAACTGCTTGTTGTACTGCTGAGAGGAGATGTRGGCCATGAATCTCTGCTGCCATATGTCTTTACAAATACGTGTTGTCTGGCTTTGATGTCTGCCCTGACTGTAGCAGGRGCTGGTTGCCAAACAGCATTTTCACAGGCTGCTAAATGGCTGTGAAAGCCCTTTGCTTGGCCACAGAGTGTTCTCACCTGCAGAGATGAATCTGGGGCAACCTGGCTGGTCTTTGCCTCCATTGACGAAATAATCGATGTGGCCTACAGGAATCCGGATCCCGAAATCTGAAAGGAGGTGAAATGCCACTTCATTCTTACACTTGGCTCTTCTATAGACTTTACCCTACATAGCGTATGACATGCCCCAATAACTGGTTGAACATTAGTAGTGCTGGACCCAGCTCCAGTGCTGGAGACAGCAAGGACAGATTTCCTGTTCCTGCACTGTGCAGGTTTGCTGCATGGAGCAGAGAGTGCTCCCGGTCCTGCCGTCAAAATGACAGGGAACTGCAGCTTAATCACCACCCCTGTGACTCAGGTTCTTGATTCTGTGTAAAGGAGAACAAAACTGACCACAACCTTAATGGGGCATTATGAGGCATGATTGAGTGTTATGTTGGTAGAGATTTTCATGATCTTCAGGCAAGAGGAGTGACTCAAAGGCACCACATTATTCTTCAGCACACGTTCTGCCTACGTAGACCCTAAGGGCTTTAGAGAAGTTACGCTGTTGTTGCACCAGCTGTTGGTTTGACTCTCTGACTTTCCACCGGCACTTGCAGTGGCACCTTTCTTACGTCAGGTGGGAGAAAGCAAAGTGAGACTAGATGTGTAAATTCCTTCCAGGCGGTAAAAGCCATGCTGAGCTGGTTCTGCATAAACTCACTCTGCTGTAGCAGGGTTAAAGAAGARATATTTGCTGGAAGATTGCCCTCTGTCTAATCTGCACCAGTCTGTTGCTTGAAGTGCTCTGGGGTATGGATACCTGCCAATGAATTCATCATTAAAACCCATCTAATCAAGAAACTTCCTCAGAGTGAACCTGAACTCATGGCAATCTGGCAAAAAAGGGACAATGACCTACAGCCTCCTTAGCAATAATGATGGCAGGAGGAACAGAAGCACCGTCCGAAGAAGATGGAAGCCAGCTTACTGTCAGCATCGGTATGAATGGCTTCCACGAAGAGGGCGTCCCCAGGATCCAGGCGTTCCTCAGGGCTGGCTCTGGTGTATTTAGGGCCTGCAGGATCCAGGCCTGTAACAAAATCAAACACCTCAACAACAAATGCTCTTCAGCCCCTCTCTTTCTTATTTCTGGACCAAGTAATTTTATCCAGAACTTTAAAAATGCTGCTAGGCAGAAGTGATAAATTATTCCCAGGTCGCACTGATTATGCTCCAGAATGGTTTCTGCCCCTGCTAACTTCCAYTACAGCTTCCTTACCTTGTCCTCCACCATTCCACTCCCCTTTAGCAGTCTTGTACCTCAAGTTTCTAAGCTGTAAAGCCATGACTGAGCTTCAAATAGCTCTGAGAGAGTGGGTACAGAGTGTCTTTTGGATTTTCGGTGCAAGAGAATCAAACTCGTAACACTTTCCCTAGTTGTACTATCATCTGTATTAGCACTGCAATCTGAGAAATGTCACTGAAGATCATCAGTTAGGTGATGAATTCAGCATCCCAGGCATTAACCAATCCAAGCATAACAGAGGTTTGATACTATCAAACATCCTTAAAACAAAGAGGCTTCTGACCCCTCTCCTCACAAATAAAATCGAGTCCTTATGCAGCCATCTACATTTTTGCCTAAAACTTGCTCCTAGAGCAGCTTCTGCRGAGTCAAAGGAATACAGAAAATTATCCTTGGCAATACCAAGGAACAGGTTAAAGATAATTTTTTTTTGTTCTGGCTGAGGTTTATCTTGTTCTCTTTTCGTAGAAAAATAATATCACAAGATTTTTTTCATTCCCCAGGCAACAACAATAGTTTAAGAAGCAGCTCTGGTCCACATGCCACTTAGCCTCAGAGTTGGCCAGTTTCACTGCCTTGGACTCAGTCCCATTAATTCTCTATGGAGAAGGCAATATCAACAATATACAAACTGATGTGTCTGCATTTGTGAGGGGAGAGGAAAGGAGGAAAAGGGAAAGAAGGAAAAAAAAWTATTTCCTATTCTTTCTGTAAATAAAAGCTAATAATGGGACAAGTGGTCAGAAGTTACTGCTTTAATTTTTCTTCTGTGTTTTTTAACCTTGACACATACAAAAAGCTGAGAGGTTCCCCACCCACTTGTACAGACCAAGTTTTACTTAAAGGCTTTAAGWGATACTGAAAAGTGTTATTCAGTATAGCTTAAAGGTTTTCCTGAGGAGGGAGAAACACCTAATATGAGCAACAATCAATTCTAGCACAGCTCTGAGGCAAGCGTGTTTCTATCCTCTATTCTCTATGCCTACCTCCTCCAAGCACAAGTTGCATAAACTCCGTTGAGATGTACATCCTCAGCAGCTAAGAAATCTATTCACTGAAGCTATACTGTATGCAACTGAATTCCTTCAGGCTTTTTCATTTCCTCTGCAAGTATTGAAACAAATTGCTCTTCAGCAATTTTAGATACRGGCTGTTCATTCCAGTTCCTGTACCATTTGCTTTCCTGCACAGGGAGATATCCCCAGGAACAGGCATGGGTTAAAGAAACTCACTTCATAAAAATAAAGTCTGTGCTCTCATCTCCAAGACTCTGGTTTTGCTCCACAGCTCTTTCTAGGCGATTGAAAACAGTTCAGCAAATTATGTCTCTGGGATCACATTCCTCTGTGCGTGTATGCATGTGTGTGAGGAGGCAGGAGATGAGATCAGACATATCTTGGGTCTAATTCCACCTGTCTTCGGGCTCCTAAATCTGAACTGGAACCTGCAATGCCCAGTGTGCCTACGAAATCACAGGACAATCAGGAGTCTAGAAAAAGGGTTGTCTTCTAGCAGAGTTAAAGATTAATGGAATAAATAAACCTACAGAGCTTTTGTTACATGTAGACAACATAAAGGGGAGGAGTCTCTGACTCTGTAGTTAATTACCATGGTTTCCTGGGAAAGTGTCTGCTTCTGCTCATCTGAAGATGTTGCTGATCATAAAATCCTCGTGCAGGGGAGTAGTTACTCCAAGTCCTTCCTAATGTAAACTTTGATTTACAGCTTAAAAAAGGGCCCGGCATGAAAATCAGCTCCTGTTAAGAAATGCCTGTATTTCATGCAGTGTAGGCAGCTGTGACACGTGAAGGCTAAACCAACATTTCTCTGGACTSCCCTGCTGAGTGTGCAGTGTGACCCTCCTTGAGGATACACCTCTGTGAGACAGACCAGCATGGGCTGGGGCAGACTGGGAGCTGTGGTCACTCTACTGGTGCCTTTATGTCTGTTCCTTCTTGGTGGCATTTTCCCTCCCATCAAAATGAATCTCCATCCCTGGGGATTCCCAGAACTTGACAAGACCCTCGACAACCTGATCTGACTTAGAAGGCAGCCCTGCTTTGAGGGGGGTGTGTGTGGACTAGAGACCTTCCAAGGTCCCTTCTTACCTAAATCATTCTGTGACTCTATTCACACTCCATACCTAAAGGCTGACAAGGCCCTGAGTGAACCAAAAAKCTCTAAATGCCATCATCAGCCTCTAACCATCCTTCTCCGTAATTCCTCCACTGCAACCTCTTCCTCATACCCAGGAGTCTGGCTGTCTGTGTTGAAGGTCAGCTCTGATTTGGTACAACTGGGTGGCCTTAGACCAGTCTACTGATCTGATATGGGAGAGAACAGCAAGAAGYCTTATCTGGAGCCTCCCAACATTGGCTCAGCTCCTGCCTTTTGTCCTTGCCTGAGCTGTGTTGTAGGGATGCCATGCCCAGCCCTGTGTCTTGCTGGTCCTGCTTTTATCTTGCTGACTTGACTTCTTGGCTTGATGTTGGGCTTGCCTCATCACTCCAGACTTGCCTGGTGATCACTGGACTGTGGATGACCCTGGTTCCTGCCACTGGACCTGCTCTGCTCTTCTTGCCCAGATACGGTAGGACTGTCTCCCTTGTCAGTGAGGGCCACTGCCTCTGCCTACCTTGCTGTCCCCTTGKCTCTCAGCTCACATTTTCCTGCAGAGCAGCTCGCTCTTGCTGCTTCCCCTCAACGACATGCATTGTGGGCTTTAATTTTAAGAACCACAGAGGTATACGTGCTATAAAGTGGAAGCAAAGCMTGTGGGTGTTGTGGGTTTTCATTAGTCATGAAGCCTCGTATTCTTTTAAGCTGACACCGATTTGAAGAGTGGAACAGAGGCTGAAGGACCCCTTTGCAAATACATGCATTCTTTTGGCAGTGTGGAGGGGACTGATGGCTGGAAAGGCATTGTCAGGCTATTCTGAAGCTAGGAAGAAGCCCATAAGCTTGGACCTAATGAGCCCTTATGCAATTAAAAGACCACAATAGATGACTCCCCTTCCTTGCCCTTTCATTCTCTTCCTTGAAGATCAGGTGAGGACCCAAGACTCAGTTTTATGATACCTGTTATCCGTCCCAGCTGACCGCCATGGAAGTGCCCCACCAGGCCCCCGACATGTGCACCAAGGCTTACCCCAATGATGTGGATGGATGTCCCTGAGACTCCCAGGGCCTGCAGATTAATGATAATACAAATTAATGTTTCTATATTAGGAAAAATTTCTTCACTGAAAGGGTAGTCAGGCATTGGAACAGGSTGCCCAGGGAAGTGGTGGAGTCACCATCCCTGGAGGTGTTCAAAAAACGTGTGGATGTGGCGCTTCGGGACATGGTTTAGTGGGCATGGGTGCTGGGTTGATGGTTGGACACGATCTTAGAGGTCTTTTCCAACCTTAATGATTCTATGATTCTATGTAGCAGAAAGGTGAAATACCCTGTCCCAGCCCGCACAGCAGCTCTGTAACTCTTCTAATATAGGATTGCTTTTGAGGTGTATGGTGGAGAACCAAATAGATGTGGGAATGATGGGTATTGCCCTTTCTGTTTTTTAGAGTCTTTCTTCAGGTCCACAGATGCAAACCCAACCCTAACCAGRTGAGTCAGATGCTTCTATTCATAAATACATAGCCTGTAGCTTCTCTTTCCACAGCTTGCTTCAGACTGAATTTCCCTCTCTGAGCTGTGACCCATGTTCAYCATGTGAATAATCTTTTTCTCAGTAAAGCAGAGGAAATTTTTTTTCACTTTTATACCACCATTGTACCATTGTCCTGATTAGTATTTTAAGATTATATTTTCGGAGATTAAGGATTTATCCATGGGTTGAACTGCCAGGTAAAGCACAGTCACTTAGACCTGATGTGAGATGACCCCATCCACAGGAATTCAGCTGCCTGCAGGCTGGTCTGCGTGATGCAGTACCGTACAATGGGAGACCTTATGGTGCACGAGAGCATGGGGACAAGATGAAAAATCCTGACTTTGAAATGTATGAGGCCATATCCTGGTGCAGTACTGAGGCTTGTGAGAAGAGAATATAGTCTTCTGTGGTGTAGTGTTGCAGGAGAGGCTGGGCAGAAACAGTCCTTAAGTAGCTGGACTAGAGCTCAGCACAAACACGGAATGAGTGGTGGRGACACTGTCCAGCTCAGTCATTCGTTCACTGTGTGACCTAATCAGTAATGAGGGGTGACAGTCCTCTCCCCCTCCACCCCAGCTCCCATCCCCATCCTTATAATGACACCCTGGCTCCAAGGGTTGCCGTATTTCTGGATAGAAATGTGTGACTATGCACAACGTGGTTCATACCCAGGAACTCCCATGCTGTGCAGCCTGGGTCTGCAGCGCAAACGTTATACAGAGAGCTGAGGCATAGCTGGTTAACACAAAGATTTATCACCCTCATTGCATAAGTGTTGTTCAGCTGTGCTGTGCACGAACGAACTGGGACACATCTGGGGATTTCCAGCTACTGGGAAGTATATCTGAAGCCTAAAGCAAATATAAAATAGCCTCAAATCCCTCCCCCTCCAGCTCTCTGGACAAAATTTCTGGGCAGAAGAAGACTGTCCAGTGAAGCATGGATCTGAGAAAACCCAAGGSATCCTTCAGGTTTGTCCCGGGCTGGAGAGGCAGCTGACAACTGGGATGTTTTTCCGGAAAATGTCAAAACTCAGGAGAAAGAAGAAAAAAAGTGGCATGCTCAAGCCTGGACTGAGAGAGAAGGAAAAAAAAAATCTCTTCAGTGCTACACAGCACTCACTCAGGAATAAAGAGCCTGCTTGTCCAGCTCCTGGAGACAGCAGGTTGGGAGCAGTTCTGTGGATTGTTTGCATGAATTATATTCTCTGGCCATGCTCCCCCGCACTTGAAATGCACAGTAGCTTACCAGGAGCTTGCTGATGAATTGTGAGATGGAGAGGGCCAGCTGTGTGACATTTTCCACTGCGGAGGGATAGGCTCCTGTAGACCCATAAACCCAGTCTACTGCAATCACGTTCGCCTGGCTTGTGTGCAGTATGGCATGGACAAGCCCTTCAATCCAGGAGGGTTTGGTACCCAAAGCCCTGTGGAGTCGTCAGAAACAAGTATGTTAGTTGTCTTCCAAAGTAGGGCATGTGCCAATATGGTGTTCACTGGTGCTGGAGCTTCGCGTGTCTCAGAGGAGGCTGCCAGACAGTTGCCGAAAGTTTTTTCTGGTCTCAGACACCGACACCTGGCATTTCTTTGCGGTGGTGTAGTAACACTTTCCAGAATGGGCTGATTCAGAAGGGAACCAGATATTTTAATGAACGAGATAACATTTGCAGGGCTCAGGCTGAAATCTCAGTCTCGCTGTGGTGCTTCACTTAGCCACCACAGAGTCCATGTGGAGTAAGTGAGCTGACCAGGAACACCTGGATCCTGCTCTGCTACCAAGTGGCAGGAAGTCCTTGGTCAAATCACCTAGTCTTTCACTCCTACATTTCCTCATCTGTAGACAATTAAAAAAGAAATTCTATACCCAAGAATTCAAGGAAAACTGAGGAGGCTGGGTTCTACCCACTTCCCCCAATACTACCTGGTGGGAGGTGTGCTATGGCACATGAGGGCAACAGCTGGTTTTCTGAAAAGACCCTGCAACATCTTCTGTGGTTTCATCCTGGTCYTTTATGCACTTTCCATTCAGGGTTTTGCTCATCAAAACAAATAACATTATATGGTCGCACCTGGCTGAAAAATGGCACAGTAAAATAAGCTTGCAGAATGGTGACAGCTTAAAAAAACCCGTCTCAAATGCCTACAATTTCAAGAATAGAAGTATAATGTGTCTGGCAGGGCTCCTAAACAACTGAGTAATCCAGGCTGTTGATAAATCATGAGCTCCAAGACGACAATTTAAAGGGGCAAGAATCTTGAAGAAAAGACTTCTTAAATAAAAAAGTTGAAAGAAGGAAAGAAAAGGAAAGAGGTAAAAGCGGAGAGAGCAAAAGAATGAGCAAGAGAGCAAGAAAGGTAATTTCCTAACTTTTTTTGGGCTCTAAAAAATGTGAAACACATACAAAATAGGCAGCTGGTCACAAACTAAAAGACTTCAAGTTGTGTTGTAATGAGGGTTGTCGGCAGCATTTTCCATGCCTCCGGCCCTGGCCCACCAACAGTCTCCCAGTCAATTCCCAGGTCCAGTTTGGGGCTGAGCACTCCAGACTCTGTTCTCAGCAGGTGTTTTGCAGGCAGCCACTCTGCTGGGGAGACTAAAAGAATCACCCGACCAGGGGGTTTCCRTGCCAGCCCCACCCAGTGCTTGGGAATGCCCCGGCAGTGTTTAATTTACCAGTAAAAACTTCATCACAGTGCTCTTCTTTCTCTCACCTGAAGCCATGGATTATGATCTTGGTTTCCAGGCTACTGTTGAAGCTGGAGTTCTTGATGCCATCATCAGCTAAAATCAGCTCGCCACAGCTGGGGCTTGAGGAAGTGAATAGAAGAAACTGGATCTTAAGTTTACTGCCCCGTAGGAAATTTGCTGTCTGGAAGTCAGTGCAGTGATGCCCTGAGAGTCTGTCTGTATTCCCTACAACAAGAGGGAGTGAATAGCATATTTAGTCTGCATCTCTGCAATGGAAAAAAAAAACCCTCATTCTAATTCATTAGGAAAATGAAAGTAGCAATCTTGCTTCTACTGATAAAGATTAAAAGGATAGAACATAAATTAAAATCAGCCTATTCTGTAAACTTTATGGGTCTGATAAAGTTTTTTCTGTTTTTTGATGGAATTCCAGCACTGGCTGGGGAAGAGAACTGTGGATGTCATGGTAGCTTTGACTTCTGAGAGTTGTTTTACTGAGATGTGAATGACAATCTGTTGGTTTTTTTTTCCAAATCAGCCACACACGCCAGCTACTAAGTACATTTATAAGCTGTCTATTAGATCTTCAAAAAAATGGTTGCCAACAGGTAGTCACCACTGAATGGGGATATTTCTTTTCAAAGGAATACAAGGAAACATCAGAAAGAAAAGGCAGCTACTGGAAGGCACTTTTATCTAGACAGCAAAAAAAAATCAATCAAACTTGTAGCTAGTAAAAAACTGAGCAAATTTAGGCTAGAAAGCAAGCATAGAAGTTTAGCAGTATGTATGGCTAGTGGTATGTGTAGCTAGGTTACCCACAGAAGAGCTGGGTTCTCCATCTTTTGTCATTTCAGAGGACTGTCTGCTATTTTGGAAGGCTTGTTGAAGGTAAATTGTTGGATTGACTGAAGGTGAAATTTATTAACCTGCGATGAGCAGAAAGCCAAATAATTGATTAAATGATCCCTTTTGAACTAAAAAATGTTACTTTATGAACTGGCATAGTTGCATCCTGCTRCAATGACAATGCATGCATCTTCCCTTTCTGGACTGGAGGAAGCGAAACAGCCTTTGAATCTGCATGTACAATAAAATAAAAATAAAAAAATCAAAAAATCAAACAGCTTCCTAACTGCTAGCTGTTCCCATAGAAAATACTTCGCAGTAGCTAGGCAGAACATGGGGTCAGCACAAAGAAGTGAGATTCAACACTCAGATTCCCCCTTGTGGGATGTGGCTATCCCTTACTGTTGTTTATTTTGGGCTTCCTGTGTACTGAAGGCAAGAGAGAAATAGATCTTCTCTGAGATCAGTTCGACAAAACCGCAGCTCGTGAGCCAGCTTAACTGGCAAGGGCAGGTTCAGTGCCAGCACAGTGCGTGTCAGAAACGGSGTAGGAGGAGGGGGATCGTGAGTAAAGCTAAGGCAGGAGGTGCACTGCTGTGGAGTTGCAGGTGACATGGGACTGTAGCGATGGTCACAAAAGCAGTTTCATTGACAGTACAATTAAAGAAAGCAATGGAAGTGTGGCATCTGTTTATTTTCTCTCAGCTACTGCAAATTACACTTGCTAAGCTTTCAAAGCAGGAGATGCCAGTGCCAGGGGTCAAGTGGTCCCTTTTCCCCCTCCTTACACTTCAGGGTAAACCCAGATCATTCTTTTAAATCACGTTAGTGGAACTAAATCACTGAGACTGATTGAATCAAAGCGTGGGAGAAGAAAGGACCATTCCTGCACTACCCTTTCTCCTGGCACACAGGTTGTTTAGGGAGAATTGAATTCAGATCCTTCTATGTAAAACCTTTAATCCCTTGGCAGGCACTCATGTTTTTCTTACCTGCTTGTGYTGAACTGAGCAGCAAGAGGACAGCAAGAACAATGAGCGGCTTTCTCTTCGGATCTTCAACCATCTTCCTGTTAGTCCACTACAAGTACAAGGATYGTCCAGGGAAAAACAGCCGTGGTGGGTTGCTTGATTAGCTTGACTCTGTTAATGATCAACCAGCCTGTGCTCTTTTGGGAAAAAAGGGTAGGGGCAATCACCTCTGCTTTTATTTGACCATTAGCCAAAGTCTGTGTCAGCAGAGGGCTTCACTGACCTTTTGGTTAAAAAAGATGCTGACACCCCTTTCCTCCCTACCTCCCTTTCCTCAAGGCAAACTTCTCAATCAAAAATCAGCCAGTGAAACCAGTCCCAGTAAGCGACAGTTACAGTACTTTATCTTTGCCACCTAGACCCGTCTGCCAAATTCTGACCGGGGACACTGCTTTGTCACAAGGCTTCACAGTATGTCTATGCCAGGAGGATTCATACCAGCCTTSCATCTGTGTATTTCCCTATTGCATTGCTGACTCTTTCTGGTTCTACTTTTGGTCAGATTCCCGTAACTGCCAAAAGAAGGCAAAGCAATGGATTGCTTCTGAAAAGTGAGGGGAAAGTCAGGCTAAAACGTAACCAGTGGCCATATCGCCGTAATACGTTCAGGCYGTACATTTCTTAGGGCGGGGACACTCTTCACTTTTCCTTTGGAGACTGCATTTCAGATACTACAGCAAATAAAAAGATGATCTCAGCAATGCACCAGTATCGTAAGTATGCAAGTACTTCAAACAGATCTTTGAATAAAAAACTTTACTGCTTTGGTGTAAGCAGATGGAGAAGCATAAGCACGCAACCAAACGTGTAACGAGGAGTCCGTCACACGACATTCATGAGGTGGTGGTACCATCTCCCTGGCTGCGTGAGACCTTCAGGTAAGGGCACACCTGTTTCCTAAGTCTCATTGGTGTGTGTTGGTCCTTCCTGCAGGAGAACAAGGCAGCTTTGCCCTTGACTTTGTGAAATGGCAAGAAGGGTAAGGAGCGGAGAGGCGTTCCCTGTCCAGGCACTATTCTACAGCTGCTTTATTTGAACAACAAAATGAAGAAATTGCTGCAGTCTGACCAGACAGATGACCAAAGACCTTCCAAAAGCATCAGACATTATTTTCCTTTACAGTTATTGGCAATAGCAGTCATTTCCTTACCCCAGTTTGCTCCAGCCAAAGGCTTTAGGGCTGTTTTAGGCAGAAGATCTGTTTTATTTCCAAGTCRCTCCTGAGAAAAATTTCTCTGGTTCTCACAGGGAAGTTAGGCAGCACCAGCTGCCTGGCCTGAAGGGCTACTCAAGCCCTGCCCCATCTGTATCCTCCCAGAGACACATAAATATAGATACATTCTGATCCTGATATACTTGGCTCCTTACAGTGTACGATCACGAAGCACAGTGAAGCACAGATTCCCAGAAGAATGAGTCAGGGATAATGAAAGCAAACAAACTTGATTTTATGCACAAATTCTTTTCATTAAAAAAATTGAAAAAATCGTGCTGTCTGCACATTCAAGCAAATGCTGAAAGTGCCAAACTCAGCTGAAAATGTTGTCTTCCCACCCACAAAGCAGCAGCTGGCAGAGGCATACGTGCACTGCAAATGCCCAGTAGTCAAGTGGAAATCTGATCACAGGAAAATTCACTTGGACTGGAAAACTCTTCATTGATACCAGAAACAATGCAGTCAGCGTTGCAGTGTGGGACCTTGCGGGAAACCAAGTGTAAGTTAAGCAAATGATGACTATTTAAAACCACTCCCTGTGGTCTTTGCATTCCAGGGAGGGCATGAAATACATGCAGAGCTTAGCTCACTGTACATTAAGGTCTGGATCCACCCTACTGCTGGAATACTTGGTATCACAGTTCCTGTATTTTCTGTCCTTTGCCCATGCAGTAGGAACCATGGCTTTATGTTAAGCACCTAAGCTCCTATGTATTGTTCCCAGGATTGACAGAGGAACCAGGTTTAGTTCTCACCTCAACAAAAAGCGATTCAAACTCCTGACTTTCAGAAGAGTGTCCTAACTGTGAGACAGTAGGAAGAAAACATTAAAGACTSTCTTGGCAACTGAGGAGGGGGAAACATGGGCAAGTCTGGTTGGGTACTCAGTCAGGAAAGGAGGAAAACCAGTGATTTTCTTGAGTCTTTCATGAGTACTTTATGGACCTTCTACCTAGTATAACTGTATAAGTACGCACAAGAAGGGAGGATACATCCTTGCCACGTATCCCTGTAGTSTCCCAAAAATAGAGGAGCCTAGCTGAGGGCACCAGCCACCAGGCTCAAGTTTCTCTCTCACTTTCTCTGCCCCATGAAGCCCTAATCATCCTCTACAACGYGGAGCAGCTCAGTAGAAAGAACTTAGCCCTGCTTTGAATGCGTGTGGGTGACCTCCTGTGGTTCCTTCCACCCTAAAATAATCTGTTTCTAAGTGAAAGTGTCAGTCCTGCTTCAGATTTCTCTCTGCTRACCCCGAAGATCTCATAACCTACAGTACAGTTGTAGTGTGCAAGGTGGGAGGTGGCATCCTCCCCAGCAACAAGGTTCAATCCAAAGTCTCTGACATCTTGGGAGGACATTTTACCTGACAAGAGGACTAGTCAGCAGCAGAGAACAGCTGCTCCTGCCACCAGGATATGGCAGGAAGACGGCCACRTTACATTTCTGGTGTAAACACAGCRACTTGGAACCTTTACAGGGTAGAGAGCTCCCTTTGATACTTGACTGAAATTGAGAACAGAGGGGAAAAGGGAACAGAGGGACAGAAAGGCTTGTTGTGGGTYTCTGTCACTGAGCAAAAGCAATTTACAGTATGAGCCTGACTCCATTTGGAAGCCAGTTACGTGCCATGTCGTTCCAACATAGCTATGGAGAATGGATCAGCATTTTTCTGATTTTGAGAGAACTGAACACGACAGCATTGCTCAGCCCAAGGTGCAGTGTCATTCTAGTTCGTGCTGCAGCCTGCAGTGATGAGGTAGGGGAGCTTACAGCAACTCCTAGAAGGAGGGAAAAAAAACACTCAGCGTTGGAACATCTTCAGTTTTGATTTTGGAAGGCCCTCTGGTTAGAGATCTTCACGGTTGCCAATTTTCTTTTTTTTTTCTGAACCGCTACAGGCACTGTTGTGTGAAGACTGGAGCTGAGGTTGCTCCAAGTGGCGGTGAATAGCCCGACACAGCYGCTCGGCAGTGAGCACGTGGGCTGAGCGCGCCGGGAGAGAGTCAGCCGAGGGCTGAAGCTGCGGTGAGAGCCTTCCCATCCAGCACTAGTGCCGTGCGGGTCTCCCCGGGAACGGCAGTCGAGCTCCTGGGAACTGAGCGTGCTTTGAGGTTGTTGAGGTCTGCAGCTGGACCTGCCGGCAGCTGGATTCTTCTCGGCCAGGATAACGCAACCGCGAGTGGGATGCAGGCGAGGGAGGCTGACGTACCCACTCRCAGCAACTGACTGCCGTGGGAGGAAAGCTGGCTCACGGCTGCCGCTGGAGTATTTGGCAGAGTAGCAATTTTTCAATAGCTGCTGAGTATTTATGTTTCCCAAACTGTTGTGGTGTTTTCCCTTTCTTCCTCAAAAACACTCTAGTGTCAAGAGGCCAGTAATCCAGGAAAGGGAATGTAATTTTGTTTTAGTTTTGTGAATGGGCTTCTGAGCAGCCGGTGTCGAAGGAAACCCCTAGAAGTCAGAGCTGGTTTCTGTTTTATTTTTTTCTTTCACTTGGGCAGAAGGGTCACTTGCATAGAGACCCAACCCAGCCTTGGCTGACACGAGTGAGCACGGCCAGGCTTAGCCTCGAGCCCACCCCTCAAATGGTGACATTGCCAGGTGTCCCCCAAAGAGAACAGCGGGCATTTTGGGGAGCATCGGTGTCAAACACCAGGCTCCAGGGAGTACTAGGTTTAGATGACCATCATTTTCTGAGGTGGCGAGCTGCATGTTACCTACTGAAATGTGTTCTCCCCTTAACCTGTGGGGCTCCCACTCCATATTTAAATTGATTTAATTTCAGCTTTTCAATTAGCAGAGCTGAAACTCCCCTGTTGTAAGAGCAACACAAGAGCTTGCTGGAGTTGTGCCCCGTGAACCAGAAACCCCTTTTGCAGCATCACTCACAGGCCAGCTCCTCTCTGGCAGCCACAACCCACCAAGACACACCGGAGGCGGCCGCCAGGTCTGAAATCCCCCTTCCTAACGGTGGCCCGGAGTTTCCAGAGGAACCCCGGTTACTCAGCACCCCAGGGGGCCCTCCCACCGCCGGGCCCTGCTGGGGTAGGAGGGCAGGGAGCGGACGCTGAGGGGCCGGGCGGGGAGCGCGGGCCGGGGCGCCTGAGGGCGCGGCGATGCGGGAGGCGGGCGGCGGCCGCCCTCATCTTTCGGTTTCTATTTGGCTACGGATTTCGGCTCGGGAGAGCAGGGATGAGGCTGCTGGCTCGGCTCTTCTTCGGCTCCCTCCTGGGTGAGTCGTGAGGGGGGCGSCGGGGACCTCTCCCCAGCCCTCCGCTTCTTCCCCTCCCTGCCGCCCGGCTCCCCTCAGCGGTGTCGGGGGGGAGGGAGCGGCGCGCGGGAGCGGGGCGGGCAGCGAGCGTTAACGGCGGCGCTGCGGGGAGCGGGGCAGCCCTGACCGTCCCCCTCCGGCCGGCCGGGCCGCCTTSTGGCGTGCGGGGCCGGGGAGCGCCGAGGGCGGCGGCTTCGCAGTCGAGGTTCGGGCTTGGCGGCTGCGGTGGGTTCCGGGCTGGGGACCTGCCTCCACCGAGCCGAGCTCCGCGCCTGGGGCTCCCTGCGCCGCGCTGAAGGAAGCTGCCCCTGGCCGTTTTCAGTCCTTCGTAGTGGTAGCAGCCAGAACCAAATAGCTGCCTTTCCCCCGCATTTAACAGTAGAATTTCTTAGTATCACCGATCACTATGTTTAGAATCCCCCTCTTTACCCCCCCGTTCTTGGCACGGCTAATACTTGTGCCCTCTGTCTCAAACTTGTGTAAAGGGAAGGTTACAGTGGGAAATGGGTGTGATTTTATGGTACAGTTAATTTCCTGTCCAAGTGAAGTTACTCTGTGCTACGGAGGAGCACAGCCGTACTCCCGAAGCACGTTTGGCCCCGGTTCCTGGGGTGTTAAGGAGTTTAGGAAACTAGCTTTTATTGTAATTCTTGTCATCCCTGTATATGGAAATGCTGTTTATTTTGTATTCTGTGTTACTCCTTACTCAAGGGAAAATCATCAGAGTTCTCAATGGTGGTTTATTTTTTTCTTTTTAAAATGGGTGGGGCTTTTTTTGTAGCACTAAATAATATTCACTTCTGGTGAAATACTAAACAAAGGCCTTTGTAATCCAAATTCCACCTGTGTGCCTGAGGACCATAGCCCTCATGTCCATAGCCCTTGTGTAGGGATATGAACTTGAGAAATACAAACAAGACTCGCTCATTTTTTGAATTGAAGACAGGTGTACAAACTTTCTCATTGACATCAGAAGTAGCTGCTATTGCTGGATGAGCCAAGCAGCATGGCTTGCTGTATGTAGATCTTCTTACCATTCCTCTAGTCTAAGAGATTCCTCAGTGGCTTTTCTGTTGCTTTGGGAGTTTCCTGGGTCTGAAACAGGACCTACTGCATCCGTTTTTTAAAAAAACAGAACAGTCGCCTTTTGCTTTTCCTGAAGGCTTTAAGCAGCTGGTTCTGCTACTGAGTGTTCAGAACTGTGATTTCCTCCCGTACTATTTCAGAAGTCTTCAGCTTGCTTTGTTTAATTAAGATTGTGAGATCCTGTTTTGCAGCCAAGACTGTAAGGGAGCTTTTGGACCAGGTGTGTGCAGAGGACCAGTGTAGAAGCTAGGACTGCATACCTGTGTGAGTCACTATGCCCGTGTTTAGCCTTAGGCGCAATGTCTTCATCTCACTTGCAGTGCTTTTGCATGTAGTTCTAAATGTTAGTAATGCATGATTAACTGAGTATCCTCTTGTAACTTTGTGTGTGTGTGAAGGCACTTTGTTACCTTACATTATGTTGGCATGCTGCTGCTACTCTAAGCATCTGAATCCAGGTGCTGTAGACTTATCCAGGAAATGACATTCCAGGTTCCAAACATCATACGGTTGAAAGGGAGAGTCGATGGTAATTGGGCGACTGGAGAGGGTGATTGTGGCTGCAAGTATCATAATATCCTCCTTTAATGAAAAAATTAACTAGCTCTGTCATCTTTTCCTCTCTATAAAACTTTGATTCTGCAGTGTTTGATTAGGGTAGGAGATCAGGAATACAAATACAAACTCTTTACTGTTATTCATTAACCTAAATCAGCAAGATTTCACACCCTCTTTTTGTTTGCATGCTTGCATTATTGCTGTGATGTCTGTTGTTGCTTATGGGTAAATATTCTTATGTTGATTTTATCAAGGTAAAATAATCTGTCATCTCCGTATGAGAAAATCCAGACTCTGAAAGACTGATCTGCCCAAGCGCATGAAGTAAATCAGCAGCAGTTTGACTTGGCATGCAAGTTTCTAGCCTTGCAAACACCAGGATGCTGTTGGTAGATCCCCATCCTCTATCAGCCCTCCCCCCCGAATACGTGCCTTCCCAGCCTCCTCGCTTCTCCACCCAAATTCAAAGCACCGCACCTCTCCCAGTGTCGTGGTTTAGCTCCAGCCAGCAACTAAACACCACGCAGCCGCTCGCTCACCCCCCACTCCGGTAGGATGGGGGAGAGGATCGGGAGGGCACACGGAGGAAAACCCGCGGGTTGAGATAAAAACAGTTTAATAATGGARATAAAACAAAGTAGARCAGTGATAATAACAATGATAACAACAATAACAGAATATACAAACAGGTGATACACAATGCAACTGCTCACCCCCACGTGTTCCGGACCAACCGCCTGAACCGGACCAACTGCCCGAACCGTGCGCTTCCCCCCGAGGGAACTGCCCCCGGTTTTTAAGTTGGGCATGATGTCACATGGTATAGAATACCCCATTGGCCAGCTGGGTCAACCGCCCCGGCTATGCTCCCCCCCAACTCCCCCTGCACCTGGCAGAGCAAGGGAGGCTGAAAAGTCCTGGTGCAAGCACCACCCAGCAACAACCAAAGCATCAATGGGCCATCAACATTCCTTTCATCRCCAAACCCAAAACACAGCACCCCCTCCAGCTACAGGGAAGGGAGTTAACTCTGTCCCAGCCGGAACCAGGACACCCAGTCTCATGGTGTTGGACATCTGGAAATGGGGGAGAGAGAGAAGCGCATAGCATAATCCATCCTGAAGATGTGCTGCTTCATTCTCTTGTGGGAACCTGTGACACACAGAAGCTGCAGTGTAGCTTTGGCATCATCAGAATCGCTACTCACCATGTAGGGATTACTGCTTTTCACAATGCCCTGCCAGGTCAGGTTTTTGTCTGATAAAACCTCAGACTTGCAAATACAATGCTTAAATTGTAAAGGTCACATTGAGGCTATGAAGCACTTTGATTTTACGATCTTTGACCTACAAAGACCACACTCCTTCAGTCACTGGAAATTCAAGCCAAAACTGTGTTCAATTTTGGAATACTGGAGATTGTATATGGGTGGAAAAAAAGTCAATGTAGTATCTGTGGCCCAGTTTGTTGAAGGAACCCACAGAGAGATCTTTGCACCCTCCCTGTATGAGGCGAATAATTTGTTGGCTACCACACCAGGAGGAGAATCACAGTGCCAGCCACACCAGTGGGGATGGTCTGCCATGCTGCAGATGGCAGCCAAACTTCTCGTGACTTTAGCAGAGTCAGGACTTCCCCCCCAAAAGCAGAGGGGATAAGGGAGGTAAGCCGGATGAGAGCACCCAGAAGCATTCTGCGTCTGTAGTGAGGCTCATCTGAAAGCCAGGGAACTCTTTCAGTGGTCTGAGCATCAACTAATTTTTAAGCAGTATTGTTGCCTTCTAGTTCTCACATATTTTGCTGGGTTCTTTAATGCTTCATTTCCCCGTTTAACTTTTTTCATAAAAATTGAGTTAAGGGGAGACAACCTAGTTCACCTAAGAGCAGAAGTTACCATCTACAATACTGAGCATGGGCAGATAGATATTTGTTAGCAGATAGATATTTGTTAGCAACTCTCGTGTTTTCTTTCTAACTACTTCTAAAAGTGACCAACACAGAAACCACACTTACTTTAATGTGGCTTTTTGTTTCTTTCCCCTTAGACAGTTTGACAAGTTTGGGCTTGTTTTTGGTTTTGTTTTGAAATTTCCTCTCTTTCTTTCTCTACACACAGAAATATATGCTGCTTCTTGCCTCCAGAGCTGTGGCTGTTGTATCATATTAAAACCAAAAAGAAACATAATTTTTTGCCATTGATATTTAACACTACAGGATGAACACAGAGTGAAAAATGTTACTGATGGTTTCTTGGCTTAATGTGATTAATGGTCTTAGATGGTCTTAGATGGCCCTTAGAAAGCCAGGATCATCTCTGGATTACATGCAGAGACTCCTTCAATCTTGAGAGTTGACAGTGTGGTTAAAGGTGTTTGTAAAAAAAAAAAAAAAAAAATATTTGATCGTGTATATGGATTTGTCTTTTTTATTTTTTTTTTTAATGGTCCTCCTATGAGTTTACAGTCTCATGAGACCATATTGGCTGTGTTCAGCGTGGTATGGCTGCAGGCTATCTGGGTGATACAGGGTTTAGAAGAGACATAGGTTGTAGTTTGGAGTACATTTAAGCTGGTGTTGCCACAGGACAAGAACAGTTCCTCTCTGTCATCCATTGTGCCGTTATTTACAAAGAGAACTGCAAGGATGATCTGGCTGAAAATGAACTCGGTTGAAGGAAAAAAGTTATTGAGACAGATTATTTTCTCAATCCTATTGATCATATAACTACATAAAGACTGTGCTAGTACAGCATAGAAGTGCTGTCTGGATGTTGTGAGTAAGTGGCCAGAGGATTTGAACTGCTTTTTTTCTGGCAGTTCAGAGTAGGCTTAAATGCAAGTCAGCTCTGTCACTAAGCAAAGCCCGGAGATCGAAAATAATCAGTATCCTACAGAACACAGTGATCCTCTCTAATAGTTCACCATTGCCAAAACAGGGATTCCCAGTTCTCCCCCTTCCCTCCTTCGCCTCACGCTGCAGTGTGTTGGCCTGGGCGTTCACTGGATTTAGCTCATTGCGTTAATGGCAATGTAATTTGTCAAAAAAACCTATAAAGTTAATGGACGATGTTGGCTCAGTCCAAGGAACATGCCAATGGAGCAGGACACTGAGACTGCAAAAAGGAGGGCAGAAGCAGGTGGAGGGGAGGGAGAGTGGGATGGCCACACAGACCTACCCCCCTGAGTGAGCTCAGGTGTTTGCTTAATTGTCCTGAGCTAATCAGTTGTCCAGGGCAGGGGGCACGAGATTTTTAGAATAGGAGTTCTCACATTGCAGCCTGCTCCCATGTGTGACCTGAAGAAGGGCCTCATTGGTTATGTTCTTGGCAGGAGAACTAGCTGAATCTAGGTTGCCTCAAAGTACAGGCAGTAATAGTCTACTATATAAACCATTCTGAAGCTGGAGTTAAGTGATTAGGTTATCCTAAGTTTGTATATGCAGAGCATGTCATGCTATAACTACAGAACGTACCAGTATGATTTTAGGTGCTCTCTTCCCACCATTGCCCCGTATAGTGCCTCTCACARCAAAAGAAGATTTGGAAACCATGGTGCTGCAGTGACCCCTCCTCTGTATGGTGAATTCCCTGGAGTACTGCTCTGTTAGTGGACTTTGACTTCCACAGAATAGATGAAGTTTCCCTGCTCTAGAACAGCACATAAGAAAGACTCTTGTAGGGATCAGTCTTTCTTTGCCTCCTAGAGAATGTCTTGCACTTYGATAGTCTTTTATAGTAAGACAGGTTAAATCAATGATCAGAATAACTGTGACTGAATAATTATTAATGAGGTCATAATGCTGCTCAGAGGTAATTTCTGGGGACTGAGGCTCGGGGGGTAGAAGGATTACACAAAGCTAAAATCCTTGGGTTGCAAGGCTGCATTACTATCCGAGTGATAGGRATGATGGAGGTGAATTCAGGTTTGTGCTAGTGTCGTGGTTTAAGCCCAGCTGTCAACTAAGCCCCAC